>JBBCBC010000012.1:33930951-34383253 GCA_037126765.1 Stenogyne calaminthoides
TACAATTCCACGTGGCTTTAAATATTAAAGAAATCCACATGTTGGTGCAACAAAGTTTATTTTTTCCTTTTGTTAATTGTTCGCGAAAGTATCCTTCCATCGGATTGTCGAGCAAGGGCTAAGGGAATACTTGGGAAGTCCTTTTGGTTAGTCCGTCCGACCAAAGTCAACGCCATCCCGAGAGGGTACGCTCACGTAAACCCGTGAGATTCCGTGATGCGAGGTTTTACGGGCCTTTTATACGCATAATATGTTGTTGCAATTATTATTTGAATTAATATAGATTAATTCATGCTAGTAATAATTAATGAATTAAATTTGTATTTAAATATTCACCCCCTTAATAGATCTGTGGCAATTCATTCCCTGCATGGGTCGCTAGAGCATCCCTACCACTTTCACGAGTGTTTGATATGGGCGTGATTTAAGACATCTTTAGCAATGACACCGGTCTTCAAGCCATGAATATGGTGGGTATACTAACTTAACAGTTGTCAAGTTGTCAAAAGATGTGAAACGCTTTGAGATCCGAGAGAAGAACGAGCCACGTATCGTCGCCGAAAGGAGCAAGTCAGGAACATAGTGTCGCTAATGCTATGTTTTTAGCTAACCCTAGGGACGACTTTTATTGAGGCACTTCAAAACGCCTCTCTCGTACCGGATATGCATGTCTTACATTTGTTTTAATTAAAGACTAGTGTATTAAAATTTTCTAACTAAATATCTTATTCGAATGTACCAACGGCACTTTTGCTACCTTTATTTGGAGGATCCCGACGGTTGGTAGCCACAGAAACGCCACCGCCTCCCACTTAATGATTCATGGTCATCCCATCACTCCCGGTTTCGTGAGGTCACACTCGATGTACCCGTGTCGACAAGAGGATTCAGCCGTGCCAAACCAATCGATGAAGTCGCTATAGTTTTAACAAATGCCCGCACTTCATCGAATGGCCGAGCAACTTGGTCTCTAGCACCATGAGGGTAAAATATATGTTATTAAAGTTCATTATCTTATTTGTGGTTCTAAATAATATTGCAAATTAATTGTAGAATCACGACACCACAAAAGGCTAAAGAGAAATTGAGGGTGTCGTGAGACAAATGGGGATAACGAGGACTCCATCGCTACCCGACTTGGTTATCCCATGACCGGAGACTTAGATCACGATGATCATGTACGCCTAGGGTGCACCGGATGGTATCGCCTAATGCTTTTCGAGATCGCCACAGCTTCCCATGCTTGCTCACTTTCATCGTAATACTTTCCAAGAATTCGCCGAATGAGGAACATGTCTTGCCGAAGTCTTGAATGACGAAAGGGTTGAAAGTGCAACCACCATAGCCCTTTACCTCGTATATGTGTTTACTAATTCTCAATATTCACTTTCTATATAGTTTAATTTTCTTTTTAAATATTAATTAGTGTATATATGTTGGTTAAAGATATTTGGGTGAGGTATATCTCTCCAGAGATAACCGAGCAAGTGGAATGTACTCGCCGTCTCCCCCAAGTGTCTTGCATAATGGGTGATAGGTATGCACCATGGATGGGTTAGTTAATCATATCTTTGAAACTAATCGGGAGCGATCATCTCATTTTTTGGCCAACAAATGTGGGGTGAGTGATAAACATTTCGTTAAAATTTGTATTCATGTTTATAATATTTGCACATATATATGCTAAATTTGCAGTTAATTTTAATATTCTCAATATAATATAGGAACTATTGGGTGTTGGTCGCCATACACATGAATACATTAAGTGTGTATTTTATGGACCCAACTCGTGATGGAGTTTATTCATATCGCCCTGATCTCGTTTCATATATGGAAGCGTAAGTTCATTTTTAATATTCTATACAATGATTTGTTTTACTTTTAAAATTATGCATATTTAATCTATTTTTATTTTTTAATTATAATAATAATAGTGTGATGACGATGTATCGGAGTCGCCTTCAGAGTCAAGGTTCAAGATCCAAGTTAAATAAAGTGAACTGGATTAACATTAAGGCAAATTTAATTTAGTAAATTATCAAACTAATTAATAGAAAGAAATCATAATTGTAATACGTGATTATAATTGTTAATCAACAGGTTCCGAGGTAACGAGATAATGACCATTGTGGACATTTTGTGTGTTGCTTTATAAAAGATATAATCCGCGCTTCTCTAACGAACATTCCTCTCAATGTAAGTCAATTTATCGATTTATTTAAATTATTATTGATTGAATAAAAATTCATACTATATTGATTGATTCATTGTTTGCAGTTTGTCTATGAACGTGAGCTCAAGTCTTACTCTAAGAAAAGATCGGAGAATGGAAAACGATTGACGGGTACCTTTACAATCGATTCTTATATTCATATGATATTGAGTGAATGTTGTTTGAAATATTGGTAGCTGTTGGGAAATTTATAAGTTTTGATGAAAGTTCCAAAATCACATGTAATAGGACCAAATACACTGTTAGGTAATGATCGATGTTTTCATTATCGCTATAGGAGATCGATTGATAATGATTGTATAAAAACCGATGTAATAGATAGGTCACATATTGAGGGGAACTCAATATGAAAAGGTCGATCTCAAGAATCGAAGAAAAGTTCGATATCCCATGAATGTAACGCTAAACCAGAATCGGAAGAACAGATCGAATCGATCTAGTCGATAACTCAAATGGAAGTCATGAAGCTCAAACCTCTATACTTCAAGATCGATGACTTCCGTAAGATAAGACCGTAAGACCTACATCACCGAGTCACCAATTGAAGCTAAGTCAACAGCGCCGAAGACTCCATCAAAGGATCGATCACCAGATCGACGATCACTCATAAGATGAAAATCGATGTTTCATCTTATCATACGCCTGCGATCCAACAAGATGAATACCAACCTTAGTTGGAGGAACAACACCGCAGCAAGGCTTTCATCCAATAAGGAAGAGACACGATGAACAGAGCCGACATCATGGATTCGATGTTGTTTTCTCAAACGGCTATAAACTTTCCGTGCATGCTGCTCCTCAAGACGCCACATCAAGCTCGCAACTCTCATTTAAAAATAGCCCGAGATTCAAATTGCTCTCCAACGGCTCTTTGATCTCAAGGTCTATAAATATGGGATCACACTTCAGAGTGAGATACGGAAATGCTGGGACAAACAACATAATCAAGAAGCTCAATCTATAGTCAGATTTCCGCACGAAGAACACAACTTCAAGCTTATTTTATATTGTGTTCATCCCATAAGTTCTTAGCAAGAAATCTTTTCATCTAGCTATCATCGCTACTTATACGCTAAAGAAAAGATTTCATAGTTGAACTCTCAACAATCTTACCCAAACCCCCAAGTTAGGATAAGTTGTTTAGCAAGATTTCATCTGGGGTTTCTAGAATCGATTTACGGATCGCTGAGTGAGAACTCTTAAAACATCTGTTGGTGTACTGTGTTGGACTAACACACTAATCTAAGTCCAGTCGGTTAAGTCGGTTAAGTCGGTTAAGTTGGTGCCCCTTGTGAAAGGGAAGAGTGGATGTAGGACTGGTTTGTCCGAACCACTATAAATCTTGTGTGCCTTTTATTTGCTTTGATTAATCGTTCTCACATTGCACAATCTTAAAGCGATACATATTCTAAGTTAAGATCGAATGACACCAAGCTTCGATCCGATCGGACCGATTTCTCACATCCGATTAAAAGATAAAACTTGGAATCGATTTATACAAAACCGGTTTTTCACTAAAAACTTAAGCTTCCGCGACGATCACTCAATCGATAGTTACCGAACCGATCCGCCTTTCCGGGCGTTCAAGAAGTTGGTTATCGCACGATCGATTCACTCGCTCTGATCGCTATCTGCTCACACCCCGATCTGCACAAAAGTTTTAGAAGTCTATTCACCCTCCCCTCTAGACTTCTACCCTCACTTACCGTTCTCGACCTACAAGTGGTATCAGAGCGGTTGGTTCTTCCGACCAATCGACTCGTAGGTCATTGTGGTCATCTGAATCGATCTTGAAAAACCGCTTTTAAAACTCATTCATTTTCCAAAATCACTCAAAGATGGATAACACGTCCGATGTATCATGATCTCGCCGGTTCTCTATTGATGAGTATGCAGATTGGGCCATATATATGTCCAACCATCTAGGCTCGATCAAGGCGTAATGATGGAAGTCATCGAGAGAGGACCCATCATCATTTACTATAACAATCCCGCAATGGAGGAGATCCGCACTTTCCCACGCGAAGTCTTGTACGAAAAAGCCCAAATTTCGATGGACACGTAAGAAAGAAAATCGCATACTGACACCATTGCAAAGACATATCATCATGAAGACAATGGATAAGGTCACCAAAGAGAAGATTAAGTATCTCAAATCATGAAAAGCAATGTGGGATACTCGGCCGAGATCTCGCGAGGGAAATGAATAGATAAAAGACAAATAGCCTTCAAGCCGAAACCGGTGAAGTTCGAGAAACCGAAGATGCCGCTTCAACGAAACCATCAACGAACTCGATGGAAGAATTACAATGTCTATAAACAAGCTTCGAGAACTTGGTAGAGAGATGACCGATAAAGATATCAACTATAAGATCCTAAGGTCTCTCACCAAGAAGTGGGACATGAAGGTCACTAGAAATCAAAGATTGCCGGACATTTCAAGAATGAAACCTAGTAGCTTGTTCTTGAGTCTTAAAGCTCACGAAGTTCGACCATTGAAAGAGGTCAAGTTCGATGAAGACGAGGCCCTCAATAAACCTCGACTTCAAAATCAAGGTTTTCAAGGCAACCAAGAGAGCGAACAAAGTCCAATGAACCCATTGGAAATATATTAAGTCAGCAGTAATGGATCGCGTTGCTTACTGCGAAGCTTGAGAAGTCGATATACAACTTGGTAAGTATCGAAGATTTTATAAGGACTATCAACATAGCCGAGGATTTGAGACAGAGATCGACTATAGATCTCCGAAGAACCAGATCCGATGATCGGAGGATCACAGAGATGAAAGGAAAGAGATAGTCGACAAAGGAAGAAAGAGATAACCAATCGATAGAAGAAACTCGACTACTATCGAAAAAGAAATCACCGATAGGTCATATGCATGAAGGAGTGATTCACCGGAAGGAAAGGAATCGGTGGATCCGGAGCGTGCTTCAACTCGCGGAGAAGCTGTGTCACTATAGCTTTCGACGCCTGCACGACGCCGGCCGAAAAGAGGGAAGAAAAGAGAATGAGCGAAGAGAGCAACGGTTTAGAGACGTAAGAGCTATGGTTGCCGATACGTCGAGAATTGACGATTCCTATCTACCTCCGAGGACTCCTGGATACTCCCTCAGAGAAGACTTCGTCCGATCAAGAATCTCCCGTCGACTTCTCCGAAAAGTGAAGATCCGATATTCTCGTCCGACGATAATGAACTCTGCCGATGGCGGGAGGACCAAATCGAGGTAACCTCCAAACCTCCTTCGCTCGCTTCTACACCGCTATCATTAGCACACCCGGGAGATTGACCGCAGCTCTACTCAGAGCAATTGCTTGAAGATCTCCAATGCAAGAGAAACTTATGCTATTGCCAAGCCGAGAATGATAAGTCGAGGATCGAAATAATCGACTTTGTCAAGAAAATGCTCTCAGAAAAAACCTCCGAACTTAGATCAAATTTGAAACCGCCGAAGGTAACCGAGAAATTCAAAATTCTCGGGTTAAAGCTTCGATCAGAAAAGCAGATCAAAGATCGATGGAAATTAACAGAAAGCAAGTCGATGACTTCAAAATCTTGCAAGCAAAATTCGATGAGCTATTCCGAATGCATGAAAGTCCAAATCCTCCGAGGATAATCACAGAAGAAAATAGATGTTTTTTTTCAAAATCATCTCAAACTGTTAAAGACATAAACGCCTATTTTCGAAGTAAAGATTGATAAGGAGGGACTTGGCTGAGAAACCCTCCACATCCTCAAAAAAAGCCCCGATCGATTCATCTCGTAAAGGTGTAATCGATTTAATTTCAAAAAGATACACCAAAAGCCAAACTTGTATCTAATAGGGTAAGAGACCAGGTTGAGGGTAAAAAGTGCCTAACCGTAAAGGAATGTAAATGGACCCCAACCGGTAAAGCATCGGTCGAGGAATCAACGGAAGAACCCAGTTCCGAAGAAACCTCAACCCGATCAACAGATCGTGAATCGAAAAGACAACCTACAAAAAAGGGAAGTCTAATCGAGACCCACCAAGGTCACCGCCTAATAAGATGCTTCGTAAAATCGCGAAACCATCTATGCGAAAAAAGGATATGAATCTTTTGATGGTAGCAAATGACCTACCCCTATAGTCGAAATTTAGGCTATCAGACCGAACCACATCGATAAAAAGAAGACAAACCGAAAAGCTAAATCATAAGTCTTCCAAGTCATCCAAGGTTCACACAAGTAATCATACAAATCGAAAAGATATGAGGATAAGTATGATTATGTTGACAGACACGAGACAAATCAGCCTTCGATCCGACCGATCACCATAGAAGTGCTCGCTTTTGTATGGATCCCCAAATCCAAACCTAACCCTCAGACCCAATCCGAAAAGGGGTACCTAAAACCGATCCGATTGCAGTTCGCGGTGGGTCCGCCAACAAAGAGGTGTGTGCAGCAACTATCCGGTACATCGATAGTGGATGTTCAAGGCACATGACCGAAGCAAACATCTCCTCGCCTTCCTACATAGAAATGTAAAGGCCAGCGGTACTTTTTCGGTGATGATAACTTTGGTTATACCAAAGGGGTTCTAACCTTAGAGAATGATGATGTACAAGTAATCGAGTCTCGCTTTGTCGGGCCGTCCGGCACAACCTATTATCGGTTTCACAATTTCATGACAACGGATTCAAAGGTTGAGTTCTCGATCGATCAATGCACTATCAAGAATCGAGTCACTCAAACAGATTTTGCTAACTCGTTCAAGGAAAGGGACGATCTACACGGTGATTGAACAGCTTGTCCAAGAAATGCATGCTCGATTGTTAAGAGTTCCAAAAGTAGCGAATTGCTCGCACAAAAGAATGAGCCATCCGAACTTTAAAACTCTTAATAAGATAGCAAGGATGTCTCTAGTGGAAGGACTTCCGAATGAAGTGTTCTCAAAGGATCGTATATGTATTCGCATGTCGGAGGGAAAAACAGTCAAAGCTTCATTCAAAGGATTTCCTGACCAAAGATCCAAAGAGAAAGTACCGCAAATGCCATATGGATCTGCTTTGGACCGCTTACACCAAATATCTCAATGGACGAAATACACTCTCGTAATCGTGGATGACTACTCCAAGTTTACTCGGGTTATATTCTACATAAGAAGAATGAGACGACAATCAAGATACCCGAGCTACTAAGAAGATTACAAAATGAGAAGGGTGTCAACGTAGTAAAAATCGACGATAAAGGTACGCATTTACAACTCCTTTATTATCGATTTTTGCTCTAAGTTTGGTATACAAAGATGAAACATCACCGCAAGGACGCCACAATGAATGGAGTAATGAACGAAGAAAACAGAACTCTCAAAGAAGTTCTCGATCAATGTTAGCCGAACATGCGATACCAAACCGCTTACGGGTAAGAATCAACACCGCATGCCATACGCAGCATAAGATGTCTCCTGACTAAGGCTCACTACAAAACACCCTATGAACTGTGGAAGGGCGTAAAACCTCGCGTTTCTTACTTCCATGTTTTTTTGGGTGCAAGTGCTTCATACACAACAATGGGAAAAGTCATTGAAGACCTTTTGAGGCCAAGTCCGATGAGGGTATATTTCTAGGGTATTCTCATCTAGCAAAGCCTTCGTGGTCTACAACAAACAAACCCTTGTTGTGGAAGAAACACCCCATGTAGCCTTTGATGAAGCATCTTCGATCAAGAGAAATCGCCCGTAACAAGAAGTACTGATCTACCGTAACCCCGATATTCGTAAAATGAATCATACCTAACGATCAAGGATAAAGGATCGAAATCAGATCAATTTACATTCCAGATCTAGTCGATTCACCAGATCAATCGATCCTAAGGTACGAACAACCGCCGATGAAAAAAGCCGATTCAACGAGACAAGAAGAATCGAACCATCCGGGTTCGGGGAACTTCGGTTCTCACGAACGACATCATCGACATGATGATTCCAACATCACCGAGACTTGTTCTTATCAAGTGGACCATAATCTCGCACCACTCCCAATCACTAGTAATAAGATTTTATCGAAAAGCGGACGATGTTCTCAAAACCGACGCAAATCGTAATAGAAGGACCTGATAACCACCATCCAACCGATCTCGATAATTGGAGACCCGCCTGATAAAATCAAAACTAGACATCGATTAAGGAAAGTGCCATGTATCTTCGTTATCCGCCTATGAAGGAACCTACTACAATCGAGGAAGCTTTTACAAGACGAAAATCGGATTCTAGCCATGCAGAGGAGTCGAACAGTTCGAGAGAAATGAAGTTTGGGAACTAGTAGATGCACCATGCCATCAAGACGAATTGGCACGAAAATGGATCTTCAAGAACAAGAGAGATGAGAAAAATGTTATCACGTAAATAAGGCAAGACTTGTTGCTAAGGGGGTATTCACAATCGAAGGAATTGATTACGATGAGACCTTTGCACCAGCCGCCGCCTTTTGAAGCCATTCGGGTCAAGCTTTATGATGCTTCCCCACGAGGGTTCACTCGTGGTATCGATGGACGAAAGAGTGCTTTTTTAAACGGGGTACTAGCGGAGGAAGTTTATGTCGAACAACCTCCGTGCTTTGAAAAAAGGCAACCAAGTGTATCGCTTTAAGAAAAGCTCTTTATGGTTCTTTAACAGTTCATGAGCACGGTATGATACACTCTCTCGCTTCTTGATCGAAAAGTGGGTTCACTAAAGGAACAAAGGATGTAACCTTATTCGTAATAGAAGATGGAGAAGATATTCGATGGTTCGATTTACGTGATTTACATCATCTTCTGGATCTCCAAACAAGAACCTATGTGAAAGATTCAAAGAAATCGATGCAAGGGAAAATTCGAGATGTCCATGATGGGTCGATGAATTACTTTCTAGGTCCCAAGTTAAACAAAGTTCGAAGGATATTCATCTCGCCAAGCAAAGTACACTAGAATATTTTGGCTAAGTTTGAATTCAAAATAGCAAGGAAGCCAAAATTCCTATGATGACCGGTTTCAAGATGGATCCAGATGAGGCCTACGTAAAACAAATCGAAGGAATATAGGACTCTCATTGATCTTTATTATACCGATCGCCAGCAGACTGATATCACCTTCGCAGAGGGTGTATGTGCGATTTCGTGCAAATCCAATGGTCACCACCTAGAAGCGCCTAAGCGGATTTTAAGTATCTGAAGGAACAATAAACCTTGGTTTATTCTACCCATCGATGATAATCTAGAGCTTAGCTGGTATTCTCGATTCGACATGGAGGTTGCAAGATGATGTAAAAATCAACCTCGTGAACTTGTCGATTCTTAGGAAGTAAAATCGATCTCGTGGTTTTCAAAGAAGCGGACATCGGGCTTCGTACATCAACAACCAAGGCGAGAATATATGGTCAGCAAAGTCGTTGTTCCCAATCGCCTGCTCGGCAAAAGAAATGGGATTACAACATTGTAAGGCAGAACGCATCTATATTCTCGCGACAATGAAGACAGTCTTATTGCAATCACTCGTAATCCGTTCTACATACAAGATGCAAGCATGTAGATGTCGGACACCACTTCATAAGAGATCACGTTGAAAAGAAGAATATCGAGAATGGAAAAGATTCATAATCGACATACGTATACCGATATTCTAACCAAGCCACTAATGAGATCGATTCAGATTTATGCAATGAGCTAGGAGACTTCTAGATCTTGGAGAAATGTCACCGAAAAATGTTTGATGGAATGCTCTCCGAACTAGTTTGGTTAAGAGACTAACCGGATCGAGAGAAATCATTGAGTTTGGTATCTTAACCGATCTCAAGAGATCGATATGCAAAAATCGATCGATATACACGCTACCGCATCCAAAGGAACTCGATCGATGTTAGTTTATCGATTGAAAGTCTATCGGTTTAAAGGAACCGATTCAAGGTTTATCGATTTAAGGAAAATGCTGCTCGGTTTAAAGGATTATCCGATTAAACCAAGTTGGTTATAGTATTTCTTTTGTGATTCAACAAGCAAGATTCAGAGAATAAGAAGCTATCAATCGATAAGAAAGCAAAATTACACAACAATGAAATAATGTAACTTTTCATTGATAAAACCCCGAAGGTGAGGTTACATTACGAAGTTACAAGTACAAGAAGATCTTGAGGTCAAGACATAAATGTTAACCAAAATCCTAACCCTAGGACCCTAAACTCGCATCCAAACCCAAACCCGAACTCATAAGTTAAATGTTAATGGGGAGAGAGAGATTTTATGAAATCGACGCTCTCATTTTTCCCCACTTAACAGGTGAGGGAAGGCTTGAAGCGGTAATCCCGCGTCATGGTCGATGGACTCTCCAAGTGAAGTGAGAGGCGATTGACGGATTCATATTCTATACCGCACTAAGTCCGATGGTTCCGTTACACATCATCCAGATAGACACACAAGGTGCATACGGTTAGGAGAAGTGTGTTCTTCATTTACCAATAAAGCAGATCCGCCGCCGGTGGTGGTAGAAGCTTTGCAAAGAATCGATGTGAAATCAAAGATGATGAAGAAAACAGCCACAAGGGGATGCAAAGGGTTGATTTGAGAAGATGAAACCATATAAAAGGGTGTAAAAGTGTTTGCCGAAGTCTCAATAGAAACAAGGGTTCACCAAGATACATGACTCTTACAAAGAAGATAAGTATGGTGAATGGGTGATGTTGTGTAAAACTTTGGTCCAATTTATAGAGGCCAAGCAAGGATGCAAATGCAATTGTCGGGCTCAAGAAGCCTATCCGAAAATTTGCATCAAAAGGACAAATGATGTAGAAATCACGCGATCGATAATTGATAAATTTACGGTTGATTGACATATCGAGAAGATTCGCATTTATATTTACGCATGTCAATCACGCCTACTTAGGAATAGAAGCTACTACTCTAGACTAAGTTTTGGCGGTAACACTTATCCCAAGAATTGACCTAATCAAAAGAAATCGACGAGGTCAACCAAAAATCGATTACATTTACAAGATGATCGATTTGAGAGAGATCTCATTGTGTTGAAACTCCAATAAATCGATATATCATTTATAAAACAAAATATCGGTTGAAGGGGGAACTTCAACCGATCAAGGCGATAAAAAAAGGAAATCGACGATTAAGGAAAGATCACCTAAGCTCAAGTTTCAACAAATCGACGAATCGGAGAAGATCGCTTAAAAGGATCATAGTTGGGAAATTTCTTAAGGCTTAGCAGTAATGATTAAGATCAACAAGTGAAATCAACATTGACAAGTAATATTGACCGATAACAACATCACCAACCGTATACGATCTCTCTACTCTTGTTCTTTATTTATTTATCTGATCGTATCTCGATTTTATTTGCCTTTATCGCACCCACTATCCTTGTGGACGTGTACTCGCAAATCATTTAACGCGACGTGGGGGTACATGTATTAACCGCTACTTGATCGCGCTTTTAAATCCAAAAGTTTTGTGTCGTCGCGTTTTTCCAACCCTACGATCAAAACCGCTAACTGAGCGCATAATCTTTTCAAAAACGATTGATCTTCAAAATCTTGTCTTATTGTACCCTCCGCCTATATAAAGATTCATCAAACCTTACCGAGAGTTTTTCGCTTCACAAACTCGCATTACTCTCGTTGAAAAACTTCAAATTTTACTCTACGCTTCAAAATCGCCTCTGAAAATTTGAATCTGCAATATTTTCTTTCAAGCTTAATGATGAATCTTTCTTTCCGTTAAAAACATTGTTTTCAAAAGTTGTTTTTCTGGAATTATGCTTCATTGCCTTTTGTTTTCCGCAAATGATATTGATATTGATTATGCACAAATTTAATGAGTCTATCTCACATGTAGATGGCCACTCATGGACTTGGAAAGATCATGTGCAATTATGCGAATCGCAACGAAGATCTTCGAGGATAAGTTCGCTTCATTTGGAACCACCGAGGATTCTCGAATCCATGGAGGTGAACAAATTCAAGAAAGTTCGGATCGAAACATATTGCTCTCGCTTTCATCGCAATCCAAAGATGCAAAGATGAAGCACTTCAATTCTTGCAAAATTTGAGTGTGGATACGAAAAACCAGAGACGAACCGATATCGCTACCAATCTGAGAAGAAATCAGACCGACAAACGCAGATATCACTGTCTGCTCAAATTTTGCCAAAAGGGCGAATCTCTCCCTCGCACACTACAGGAGAATGAGGATGAAGAAATCGAGGGGAGCTCTTAAGAGAGGCAGACAAACATCGACAAAATTGATTCATCGGCCTATGCTCAAAAGAAAGTACAGATCATTTGTTTGACATTCTCACAAGAACGATCATGGGAATCTCATTTAGCCCGGATGCTCTCACATCACCAAAATGTACAAAGATGGCAAAGAATAATTGATGGGGCTCGTAACATCAATCGCACGGCTTCCTCGAGCCATCTTGCTCCAAGAACACGAAAAATTTGGAGTCAATGAATCCAGCAGTCTTTTCTCAAAAAGAGAATCGCCAATCTCAACAAGGTTGCGCTTATATTGAAAGACAAATCGCCAAACGCCGAATGGAATCAATGGACCAAGTCCTACAATGCCTTCCTTCATCAACTTCAGCTTATTTATGGGCCACCAGACGATGACAAAGGAGCCCACTCCAACAAAATCAAGAAAGGAAAAGAGCAAAGAAGTTCATCCATCCACACCCGCTTGCTCCACGTAAAAAAAACGAAATCGTGAAGGCCTGCGAGAAGAGGCCAAAGAAAGCAAAAGAACTCTACCCCGACTCTAGCACTAGAAGATGAGTCAAGAAGAAAAAAAAACCGCTGAATCGATGTTGCGAACAAAGAACAGAATCGACAGCAAGCTTCTCAACCCGAGGGCTCGCCAAACGATCCGAGGTAGAAGCACAAGTCGATAAATCTACTTCTCCTCAACCTCAAGCCGATTCACCGCCAGACTAAAGGTCGCAGAGCATATCTCTATCGCTAGTTCACCGCCATGAACTCCGAACCAGATATAACCGCCACTACAAAGTAATCCATCGCAGTTGAACCAATCGCACAACTTCCGCCGATTCAAGCAAAACCGTAAGCTTCCACATCTCATCCAACAGAATCCGACAGATCATTCCGATCCAGATCAACAAAGACCATCACCGAAAAATGGTCGACTAAGAATTGAACGGAGATTGATGAGATGTATCCACAACCGGGTCGCCCATCCCGCTATCGAGAAGAGTCATGGAGATCCTCACCGAGAGATCTCAGATTAAAAAAGCTTCGTGATCTTATCTTACTTGTTGAATGATGGGTGGGCGCGATGAGTTCGCAGATTTTGACTTCGATATGGCGGAAGTCTCGCAAAAGTGGGTTCACCACCGAGCTCATATCCGATAAATGCGGAAAGCTCCGATCAATGAAAAGTTGAATTACCGGAAGAAGACAAGGTGAGATCGCCAAGAAGCTCCGTAAAAGACAACTAAATGGTGAATGCCGAGTCGCTGGATGAAAGTGGAACCGTGTCATAGCTTCACGACCAACCACCGGAGGCACAAACAATCGAACCTCGATCAAGTGATGGATCCAATTCCTACATCCCAAATCATCACGATCAACTTCGTGAGATCGATCTTGTCTCAAAGATCTCCCGAAGAAGAGATTGAGGAGTGCTAATCGATCGAGACAACCGCCTCAAACAAAACGAAGCAATCGGAGATCGCTTCTCCCAATCCTTGTCCACCATATTCTGCCGAGCTTACAAAATCGCTTGATGACAAGTTTAAACAGTGGATGAAAACTCAATCTTCTTTTTTCTCGACGCCAATCGAGAAAAAGGCTCGAGTTATCGAAGAGAAATTTGACAAAATGATTTGGACACTCTCGCAACAATGGAATCTGCCAAGAAAGAATCGACATAAACCGGCCCGTAATCCGACAAACCAATCTTCGTGTTTATCTCGCTAATGACCTAAATCGCATTGTCAATCAACTTTGGGTCTCGACTTCCCACTCAACGCGCTTTTTGATCAAACCAAAAAGGGGAAGGATCTCGAGAAACCAACCGACACATCGGGATTTACAAGGCCCATGGACAAAGCTCAATTGCAAGAAAGATCGCCATGAGTCGACATCAAAATCTGGACCAGCCACTCGCACCAAAAGTCACCGTAAATACAAATAGTCGACATCTGGCCGATAAGGAGCTAGTCAGAAAATTGTCCAAAGAGCGGATTTAAAGAAGAAAGAAGGACGTAAAAACGGCACAAGGTAAGGGTTGAAACAAGTTCAAATCAAGGGCTAAGAAAGGATTAATCGAAAAATCTGCACTGTAACCTCGATTACCGCCAGAAGAGTAGACGAGATCATACCAAAAACTGCTGCACACGCTAAGAGGTTTGAGGAATGGAATAAGATCGAAGTGAATGGCTTCTTGATGCTTTTTGTCCTTGATCTTGTTCCAAAAGAAGAATCACCGATGATGAGTTCCTCAACCGGTTCTGTAATAAATTTCCGCACTTTCTTCAAGTATCTGGAAAATGAAGCCAAGCTCATAAATGTAAAGATATCTCGCCAAGAGTATGATCTGTTAACATACTCAAAGAAGGCAGATGGCTCATTTGACAGACTGGCATTTGAGAGATTCTACTTTGACATCTTGAGCAAATCACAGATAACTGATCAAGAGCAGACAACTGATGTCAAATGGAAACTCTATCGATTTTCAACATTCCACAAGACCAAAGAGAAATGCCGAAGGATACAAGCCCAAGGAGGTGAAGATTCGTAAGACGCCGAGGATCACCGCTTTTTAATATCAAAACTTTTTCGATGTAACATGTAATCATCATATATAATGAAAAGTTTATTTTTTCGATCCCAAGACAAAATCTCTTTGTTTTCCGACATTTGCTCCTTAACCGTTCTATACTTATCAACTGCTTTGGTTTCTCAAGTGTTTTGGTTTCATCAAAAGGAAATTGTTGGGAAATTTATAAGTTTTGATGAAAGTTCCAAAATCACATGTAATAGGACCAACCACTCGTTACCGATCGATGTTTTCATTATCGCTATAGGAGATCATTGATAATGATTGTATAGAAAAAACCGATGTAATAGATAGGTCACATATTGAGGGGGAACTCAATATGAAAAGGTCGATCCAAGAATCGGAAGAAAGTTCGATATCCCGGCTGCAATGTAACGCTAAAACGTAATCTGAAGAACAGATCGAATCGATCTAGTCGATAACTCAAATGGAAGTCATGAAGCTCAAACCTCTATACTCAAGATCGATGACTTCCGGAAGATAAGACCGTAAGACCTACATCGACCGAGTCGCCCGGTTGAAGCTAAGTCAACAGCGCCAGAAGACTCCATCGTGGGATCGATCGGGCCAGATCGACGATCGATCATAAGATGAAAATCGATGTTTCATCTTATCATACGCTCCGCGATCCAACAAGATGAATACCAACCTTAGTTGGAGGAACAACACCGCAAAGCAAGGCTTTCATCCAATAAGGAAGAGACACGTATGAACAGAGCCGATATCATGGATTCGATGTTGCTTCTCAAAAACGGCTATAAACTTTCAAATATGCCGCTCTCAAGACGCTACATCAAGCCTCGCAACTCTACCTAAAATAGCCTTTGAGATTCAAATTGCTTTCCAACGGCTCTTTGATCTCAAGGTCTATAAATATGGGATCACACTTCAGAGTGAGATACTAAAATGCTTTGGGAAAACAACATAATCAAGAAGCTCAATCTATAGTCGATTTCCGCATCGAAGAACACAACTTCAAGCTTATTTTATATTGTGTTCATCCCATAAGTTCTTAGCAAGAAATCTTTTCATCTAGCTATCAAAGCTACTTATACGCAAGAAAAGATTTCATAGTTGAACCTCAACAATCTTACCCAAACCCCCAAGTTAGGATAAGTTGTTTAGCAAGATTTCGATCCCAGGGTTTCTAGAAGATTGATTTACAGGATCGCTGAGTGAGAACTCTTAAAACATCTGTTGGTGTCTTGTGTTGGACTAACACACTAATCTAAGTCGGTCGGTTAAGTTTTGCTTAAGTCGGTTAAGTTGGTGCCCTTGTGAGAAAGGAAGAGTGGATGTAGGATCGGGTTTGTCCAGAACCACTATAAATCTTATGGTGGCCTTTTTGCTTTGATTAACCTGTTCTCACATTGCACAATCTTAAAGCGCATACATATTCTAAGTTAAGATCAGACAGCACCAAGCTTCTGATCTGATCGGACCTGATTTCTCACATCTGATTAAAAAGATAAAACTTGGAATCGATTATAAAAACCGGTTTTTCACGGGTAAAACTTAAGCTTCCGACGACGATCACTAATCGATAGTTACCGAATCGATCTGCGCCACAAGCGCTCAAGAAGTTGGTTATCGAACGGTCGATTCACTTTCGCTTTTGATCAAAGCTATCTGTTCTCACACCTCGATGTCTGCATTTTAAGTTTTTAAAGTCTATTCACCCTCCCTCTAGATTTTCTACCTCACTTACATCTGCTTCGGGACCTACAAAGAAAGATGTAATTAAATTATATATTTGTGATGATATATATTTCATGTTTTTGGTGTATTGGACGTATGTTTATGATTGTATGTTTATTTATTTCATGATGTGTATGTTTATTAATTTATTTGATGTTTTGGTATATATATGTGGTTTATGGTTTTATTATAGGATTTTTGGTTTATGGTATATGGTATTGGACGTATATATAAGTTTTGGTTTATAGTTTTATTATAGGATTTTTAAAATATAAATTAATAATTAAACAAAAGATATTGGACAGCGGTTAATAATCGTTGTCTATGTAACATATAAACGAAATTTAAAAAAAAAACAACTTAGACAGCGGTGATAACCGCTGTCCAAGCAAAATCTTGCAAAGCGGTTGTAAACCGCTGTCCAATTGCGATTTCTGGGACAACGATTTTTTATCAGTTGTCCAAGCTTGAACAGTTGTTACTTCGAGAGCGGTTATAACCACTCTCCAATGTCAATTTTCACAGCTGTCCAAGCCCAAATGTGTATTAGTGTATGTTGATGTATTTGCAGCCACCACTCACATTATTGTGAGTTAGGAGGATAATTTACATCATTGGGCTTATCCCAATGATGAAATTATTCTGAGGGTGATTATTCATGAGTAAACTTGCATATTGTAGTTTATTTATTGGTGAAATATGATATAGTTGCCTTGAATATGCAATTTCTGGTTGATTTGTTGCTGAAATGTGTTTTGGTTGCCTTGAATGTCCAATTTCTGGTTGATTTGTTGCTGAAATGTGATCTGCCATCTGTATTTCTTGCTGAGTATGCATCTAGTTGCCTTGATTGTTGCATATGTTGATGTATTTGCAGCCACCACTCACATTATTGTGAGTTAGGAGGCTAATTTACATCATTGGGCTTATCTCAATGATGAGTTTTGGTGGGAATTGTAAGTATATTTCAAATTTGACTTTTGGTTGTGTTAAATGTGATCTGATTGTGTTAAAATGTTGGATATGGTGATGTATTTGCAGCCACCACTCACATTAATGTGAGATAGGAGGTTATTGGGCTTAACCCAATGATGAAATTTTTCTGAGGATGATTATTCATGGCAAGTATGAACATAAATGTGCATATTCTAGTCAAAACATAAATGTGCATATTCTAACATGAAATTTCCAATAACCACTCACATTATTGTGAGTTAGGATGTTAGCTTACATCATTGTACTTCCCAAAATGATTACAAAATCTATGTTTACTGCTTAAACACTACCTAAACTCCTAATCCAATTGATGGCTAATCATATGTTTATGCAGTAAACATACAAAAAATGTGAGTTACATTTCCAAAACTCCTAATAGCCTAGATCATTCATAAGAGTCTCCATATGATATGTGGTTTGACCTGAACCCTGACTCTCCATTAGCATCTCTATGCATTCTTTAGTTAACTCCTCATCTACTTCAATGAAATCAGGTAGTAATCCTTGTCTTGCAAGTCTGTCCTTACCCATATGTGGCAATAGAAATTGATTTCCTCCTTTAGCTTTCAATATCTCAACACAACACATCTGCAAACTTAAGAAAACCTTGTTCAAACTTATGTGACTGAGTTCTTCAAATGCCTGATTCACATTTTGCATTAGGTCAGGAACAGTCATAGTTTTCTTCTTTTGTTGTAGTCCCTGAATTGAACTGAAAAATCCCAAGTCTAAAACATTTGTATTTGGAGAATTGGGAGGTTGACAATACAATTTGAAGTTGAATCCATCACTTTCTGCTACTGCTCTAAAATGTGCATCATCAGTGGCAAGGTGGGGTTTTGCATTGTCTTGCTGTATAAAAATGTCTCTACTTGCATTGGGGGCCACTTAGCCTTCAGTTTTGGTATCATCTGCAATTTAGTAAAGTAACCAAAACATTTTAGGATGCTTACTGCATATAGTAAAGTAACCAAAATGTTTTTAGGAAACTAAATGTATGAACTAAATGATGAAAATATTATGATAGTTCACTTACCTCATTGATAATGCAGTCCTTGACTACCTCTTTTGTAATTGACTGGATATTCTTGGTCTTCAAAGTCCCTCTTTGCCTATTTTTGTTGTTTCTCAATGCTGGAACTTCTTCAGTGAATGGAAAGATCCCAATCTTTCCATCAAAAAGCAATGTTCCATCATTTGCATAATGAGGTCTAGCCACTGCACAAAGAAACATCACCTTGGTGATGAACTTTTTGGATTTACAAGTCCTATGTTTGCCAACTTCACTTGGAAGTTTATAGTACCTTAATTTTGTAGTGGTGATGTAAAACCATTTCTCATCAATATGGATAACATTTTTCATGTCTCCAAACTTGATCTTGTTTTCAATTCTATCAACATGCAATTGGCTCAAACTGAACTCTAACCTTTGAATCTTGTTTGGATCTGTAAGAAGAGGCTTTATGGCATTGGTATGTGGCTTAACCTTTCCTTCCTTAAGCCACCTTTCCATTATTATTTTGCCAACACCCATTTCTGTGGCTAGATCTCGTATTGTAGATCTTTTTTGAGCATCAATGCTCTTCAGTTTTACTTCATCTAATTCAATCTTCTTGTAAGATAGTCCAATTCTTTTTTACTGGATAGATATTGGTTTACCTTCTTGCATTTGTCTCTTTGCAGTAGCCCAAAGGTTGGCAACAGTCTTTCGGTGGACCCCAAAGAGATGGCCAGCATCTGATAATTTTCCATAAGGAGGTTTGCCTTCAATGCAACTTCCAAAGATAAACTGCACTAGACTATTCTTCTCTTCAAAACTTAAATGATTTCCTTCACTTGTAGACATCCTGATTTGCTTTGCATTTATGATGATGATGCAGGTTTGATGAATTTAAGGTGAGATCTGGTTGTGGAATGTTGGTTGGAGGGAATTCAATGTGATGGCAGCTTTCATGGTGGGAGAGAATTTGATAGCAAGTTTAAGTTAAGTGTAATGCCTTTAAATTTAATTTGAATCTTATTTAGAGAGAATTTGGGGGGAGAATTGAAGTGTATTTTGAGTTTTGATGGGAATTGAAAGTGTATTTTGAGTTTTTGGTAGGAATTGTAAGTGTATTCAGATTTTAATTTGCATTTTTGGCTCTAAAATTTTTCTGAGTACTGTTTATTTTTTACTGTAGCAACACAGGGAAATTACTGTTCACATGGTGGTTTAAGTTTCAGATTGCTTTTGCTAATCCAAAAGCACATTTATTACATAAAGTTGAATTGTCTTGAATATCCCTCCACTCAACCCACTTTCACCATTTAATACTATTATCTCCCACTTTTCTTAAACTCCGAATCTACAGGAAACAGACAATTAAAAATAGGACGGAGGGAGTACTAACCAACAACAAATTATCAACATTAACAGCCCATGCAACCCAACCCCTGTAGGCGTAGGCAAACAAGGGACGATACTCGAATTTCAAATCCATCTTCAAGTCATACGTCAAGAATTAAATTTAAAGCCAAAATGGGGATAAAATCATGTCCAATCAATAAGCACCTTGAAATTAAAGTGCACACAAGGAGAATATCAAAGGCGACCATGGTCCAAATACCAGTTCAAAAAATATGGCGAAAATTCGCTTACATATAAATAAAGGAAACTTAGCAAGACTCAGCACATCCTTAAACCAAAGGTGTACCAAGAAAAGGAGTTTTAATCGTCATTGTCCTATTTCTTACAGAAACAGATAATGTGACGCACCTATTATATGGTCTCCCACATACCCAAACCATCACGGAAGGAAAAGTAGCATATATAGTGCACCCACATGTCCAGTTCACGTCCATCTCCCAGTTGTACAAAAAGAACCCCCAACAAAATTGTATAAAAACATTGTTTCAAGAATTGAGTGCAGACTTAACCAGAGGTTGGTCCACTCTCAGATTTGTCGGTTTCCATTGGCTCTGCAGCTGCTTCGTTTGGGGATGTGGCAGTGTCGGACGTGTTTGCATTTTGGTCCCCTGGGCTGGTGTGTTCCGTCCCCCCTTGAGACTGAGACTGAGATTCACTTTCAGAGGGTGCTGGAGATGCCGGCTCAGGAGCAGCTGCTTTTGGAGCCGGCTTTGGTTTTGTCATCACGGGCCTACAGAACCTGTGAAGCCAGATATCGTTTTCTTATTAGACACACACAAGAAGACAACTAATACTGTTCAATGCGAACAAGTAATACTATTCAGTGAAACAGCTGATACTGACCAGCTAATACTATTTAGTAAAACAACTAATACCATTTGAAAATGAACGGTGCAACAGGTGCATAGAAGCATGACATGATCACAACGAAGACTCAATTATGTTTAAATTTACAGAGTAACTTCCTCAACAGATTCAATTTGTTATCGAGCCTGGCATTTATAAAATTTGAGAGGAACGGCTGGGATGTTTAAATCTAGAAGCGAAAGAGAAAGGGCTAATCCTCCAGGTAGTTTTTGTAAGATATTCAAACGAAAGAGAAGATAATATAAGGACGTGTCTCACACTAACTTGCGCCTCAACTAGCAAAAGAAACAGCCATGTTCCATCATGTACTCTTCCCACACTCAGACCCAAAATAGTAAATACAATGCGGAATAAATAAGTCATCCATGAAGCCAAGAAAATAGCATGAAGGTATTGCAGTACCTGTCAAGAGCTTCAGCCTTCTTCCTAACATCAGCAGACAAAAGAACTGGATGAGCATGCTTTGGGAGTGTATCCTGCTGCTGCTTTTTCTCTCTAAGCCAAGCTTCAGCTTCCACACATTCGTTCATTACCTGAACAAAGAAAACATAAATTTACAAACAGGCCCTCCAACTAACTGACCAAGCTGTTGAACAAGGAAAGACGGGTGTACCTTTTGTTTCTCTGCCAAGTCAATGTGATCAAACTTGGCATCGCTTGACAATGCTGCTTCCCTGTAACTGTTGATACAATAATTAAGATGTTCAATCACGGTTCCCCTCTCTGCGTGCTCCTTGTAACGCTCCTCAATGGGATCACCTTGCTAAAGAAAATCACAACATGCAAGTTAAATTGATTAGCGTCTTCAAAACTAGGTAACTGGAGGAGTTGAAGAATGTCAAGGAACTCACTTTCTTAAGTTCCTCCAGTTTAGCAACATATACTCCTTTAGTTTCATCCTCTCCATCCTCGTATAACCAATCTTCCACCTCCTGGAGTCTAGAAATTAACTGCTGTTTATCTGATTCTGTTACGAACTCATGGAACTTGTCATTAAGCTGCAGACACGATTAGCTCCAAGATTATATTGGTTTTCAAAGGTTATATTGGTTTTTGTGAGAAACTTAATATATGTTTGGATGTATGATTTTGAAACTAGACATAATTTTGAAAAGAGCTATAAGGAAAATACGTTCAGTAGAGAATTGCAATGCATGATAATGAGATATCCATTTTGTAATAATTAAATGGTAGAACAGGTTCTAAAAAAAATTAAGTCATGCATACCTTGTTCCGCATGTCATAAACATAAGCCTCGACAGCATTCTTTTTATCTTTCGTCTCTTCCATAACGCGATCCTGCAAAGCCATCTCAAACTCCTTCTCTACAGCTTTTTGCACATCTGAAGCAGCCAATCCTCCATATACAACTTCCGATACAGGGACATTGGTTTTCTTAACCTTTTTCTTTGGGGCCTCCACCTGACGAACATAAGCCATAATTAACACGGTGGCGAACAACATTTATAACCACGCCTCAAAAATAGAGAGAATGGGACCATCTCAGCTTGCGTGTAATATAGAACGAGTTATGTAGACAACATAAAGGTTTACGAAAAGTTAAGTAGCATGTACAGATTAACTTTAAAAAGCAGCAAAAATAATATACTGAAATTTGGGATATTGATTACTGTCATCAAAGAAACTCTATAAATGCTCAATCAATAAAAATTTTTCAGAATGTTGTCGTTTTGCGCTAACCTTAGAATCAGTTTCCATCTGAGCTGCCTTATCTCCCGACTCTGGGACTCCATTCTCAGCTCCGGGACCATCAGTTTTAGCATCTTGCATATTTACATCAGTTTCAGTGGTGCTCAGAGGAGCATTGTCTGTTTCCATCTTAGTTCCCTCTTTAGCTGGCTCTTTTACAACTGGAACGTCAACCTCCTCCTCTTCCAAGAGCTGATTTCAGATAGACAAGATAAACCTCAAAGAAATAAGTGGATGCATCTTCACCCATTTAAAATTGAAAGAAAGAAATAACTAGGAACAAATTCCATTACAACTTTTCCTACAAAAATTATCCATTTTGAATTGTTTCATTTCCTAATAAGATATTTACTTTAGAGAGCAATTACTTAATACTATCTTTTTCGGAACATTATTGATCATAAGGTACAACTTACTGCACAATAAATTCCAATAGTATCATTTAAGTCGGACCCACATAAGAACATTTAAGGGCAACTTGCTAGTTGTTACCACATACAATCATTTCACACTTCAAAAATACAGAACAGAATAGGAAAAAATATACACCTTCTTCACTATACTAATCTGGGGATGAATTATAAAGCCTCTTTCTAACAAAGTCATAAAGATACATCAAAATTGCTTTATCAAGTTACCATTCATTGATTCTTTAGACCGTTATAAAAAAATTTAGGTTTTAATATCATTCGTTATGGAACACTCAGAGCGGGATTTACAACAAAAGCTTACCGCTGCTGACTCGATTGATACAATACCATGAAGATTCAGGCGCACTCTGACCTTCAATTTTGCCCGGTCACCATTATTCGACTGGAAAGGTCCAATCTGCAATACATAAAAGTATCTTAAGCAAGGGTAACATATAATGCATCTGTGCGCATCATGAAATATGAACTGAGAAATGCACAAGAAGTTACCGTGTAAGTGCTAATCTTAGTTGGTGCCTGGAGTTCACTAGGATCAGCATAATGTACATCTAACGTGAAGGTGCCTGATCTGTAGAAAGTCAACGCCTTCACACTTGGAATAGGATTACCCTTGGGGAACACAACAGTACTCTGCTGATTATCCACCGCTCCATTTTGTGCATCAGGAGCAGATCCTTTCCATTGCAAAGCAATTGAAAACGGAAAGCTCTCGTTAACCTGTAAAAGATAAAAAAATCTCACTTTGTACATTGTCATGTGATAATCTTCCAGTACAAGCATATATAAAAAAGGAATGTCTTGCTCAAACTAGAGTGAAGGTATGCATCAATGAATGCTCATACAACACAATCAATTCAAGAATTATGTTGAGGAGATATCCAAATGGACAAGTATATATCTTGTTGAGGCATTGATACCAATTTGAAGTTCAAGAAACAGTGAAAGAAAGTATACGAAACTAATCAATACAATTGAGATAAAATAGATGATGTGCCTCAATACAGTGATGCATGGATCCTAACAATAAAATCATAAATATACCTGAAACTCCCGCACTTTAAATGTGGGACTGAGAATAGCACACTGCAGAGCGCTGCCTTTTGCGACACATTCACTGGCATTCATTGTCCGCCTAGGCTCCTTTCCAAAGAACTCAGTCAAAATCTTGATAATCGCAGGAACACGAGATCCTGAACCAACAACTTCAACAGAGTGTATATTCTCAACAGTTAGTCCAGTTTCAGCAAGAGCCTTCTCTAATGGCTTTTTCACGCGTTCCAACATGGGAATACTAATTTGCTCGAACTCTTCTCTCTTAATAAAACCCCGAACATCCTTCTCATCCATCAAGCACTCAATGTTCAGAGGTGCCTCAGGATTTGCACTGAGAACCTTCTTCAACTTCTCACAACCAGCACGCAGCCTAAGGCAAGCCCTGGCATTTTGATAAACATCAATTTTGTATTCATCCTTGAATTTTGCAGCAAAATGCTGGAAAAGCACTTCATCGAAATCCCTTCCTCCTAAAGACCGATCAAAGGCATGACCCAATATCTTCAGCTGACCTTTCTTAAAGGCAGCAATACAGACTTGCAGACTTGCATGACCAACATCAACAAAAGCAACATTCATTGCTTCATTTTCAGGTAAATCGGTCTTATAAATACCATAAGCTAAGGCAGTAGCTGTCGTCTCATGAATGAGATGAAGTGGGTGTAAACCAGCTATGGTTGCAGCATCTATCACGGCCCTCCTTTGCAGGTCAGTGAAATAAACAGGTATTCCAATGCAACAATCAACAACTGCTGCACTTAAGTTCGTTTCAGCAATTCTTTTCAAATCAGAAAGAACCATTCCCAAAACCTGAGTAGGCGTAAATGTCCTAGTTTCTCCCAAATACCGAGCGTGAATCAAAGGATATCCATCTGGTCCTTCCGTCACCAAAAATGGCAATGATTTGAGATCACGCTGCAACTCAGGATCTGAAAACTGACGCCCGATGAATCTTTTAATTTGAGAAATTGTATTCTTAGGATTCATCATACTTGATGCAGCTCCAGCTGTCCCTAGGAACCGCTGCTTCTCGCCAAAGCACACCATAGCAGGAGTTTGGCGATTTGACTCATCGTTAAGCACAACATCGATACCTCTTTGCCTTGCAACCGCAACGACACAGCTCTCATTCCCAACATCAAAACCAACCACACTCATGATTAATTAATATATAGGGTGCTGCAAATTCGGGGGAACAAGGTAGGTTGCAATTACCTGCATAATTAGAATTCAATTATCGCCATGAAAATAGTATATAAAACATCAGCATCGATTAATAGGAACCAACTTTTCATTATTTGAAAAATATAGGAAAAAAGTGGAGTAAAAAAAATTGACTTCACATAGCGAGGTCAAAAAATTGCGTTTCAATGCAGCACGTAAAAAGATTCAAATCAAGGAACTAATAAGTGGGAAAGAAGGGACCATGCAAATAGATACAATGAGAAGTCCCATAAGGATTCGATTCTCTTCTATCACTCATACTACATCCGGAATTCTATAAACCTCATAATCAATGATGTCAAAGTCAAGCTCCAGTACCTCAAAAGAAACAACATTGAAGCCACTAAATTAACCCAGAAAAAAGATTAATTAACAACAAAACACCAAATAGTTGATCAAATTCAAATCTATCGAAGTGAATAATCCAATAAACCTTTCAAGTATTAGATTCCATATAAATCCATCTGATACAACTAGTACAGGTATGAGCTGATAACAAAGACGACCGATTAGATCTGAAAAAGCGTACAGAAAAAATAACAGTAAACGAGATTCAAAACGCATAAACCACCTGAAAACAGATCGAGTGCGCCGCCGAGAGGATTTTCAGGAATTTTCCCTTCCAAAATACTGTGGTGGAGATGAAGCTAGAATGATAAGCACCGAAATTTTTAATATTTAAGGGAAAAATAATTAAGAAATAGGGTTTATAAGAGAGAAGGATCGAGGGTTTGTAGAAATTTCGACGGAATCGAAAAATAAATATATAAAGGAAAAGAAAAAGAAAAAAGAAAAAGTTGTTGTGTACTGGGTCGGTCCAGTGGTCCAGGAAGTAGCTAGCAAATACTCTGGTGGTGCTTCTAGAAAGATCTTTTGCTCCCACAAAAATCTCATGGGCCGGTTTATGGGTTTGAATTTCTCTCCCAAGGGTGTTTCTTATTGCGCAAGACATATATACTAGGTTCATTGAGAATAAGTGGACATGGGCTTAAATAAGGCCATTAAGCCTCTCTCACGTGACCATTGGCCTAGTCATCAAATAAATTAGAACAATTAATGGGTTTGACTACTCTCGCAAATAATCTGCTGAAATTGATACCGCAGACATCGTCTTTCTTTTGCATTTGGCCCGATCGACTTGCAGTATAGTATGTATTTGAGTTTATAAATCTTGTACTACTACCTAGTAGTATGATTTAACGATGTAGTGTTCATTTATCAGTGAATTGTTGACTATGATTAAGAGTATGTTTGTAAAACCAAAGACAAGCAGTGTTATTTCTTTTTTTTAATCTGCATGGAAAAGAGAACATCGCAATCTTAAAATTGACTGTGAAAATGGGTATAGTCGTAAAATATTTTGGGAAAGTTGCATGATCATATTCCAATGTCACGTTTAAGAGTTTCATGGCATGATGTGAGGCGGGATAAATAATATAAACAAAGCAAATATCGTTAAGTTTTAAAAAATTAATATAGTATCAGAATTTAGTGGGCATGAAATAGAAAAAAAAACTTTGTACATGGCATGATGTGGGGCGGAAGAAGAGTGCACCTTTGCGATTGAGCATTGGGGGTATTCAAAATCTTTGATCGCACGTCATTGTTGGAATTTTTGAGGTGAATGGAAAAGTCGCCTTGAAATAGTATGTATTAGATGAAGAGATATGAGTGAAATGGTATGAAATAAGTGAAGAATTATTTCAAAGATTGCACCTATTCACGAATCGATACTTAGAAATCTATAAATACACCCTCATCATTCCACAATCATCACTGAATTAACTCTTGGTCATTCACTCGATAATTGATTCTTGAGTCTTATCATTTGAGGTCGAAGTTTTCTATTATCTTCCCTCATATTCGTGTTCCGGAGAGAGCTCAGAATATTGTTTGGTTCTGTTACAAATATCAGCCTATGAAGGCGGTGGAAATACTATCAAAACGAAAGAGAAAATAAACTAGAAATAGAGATAAATACAACCGGGTTCAGATGCCTCCAGATTCGAGTGAGCAGTCACACGATTCAACGGGAACAACCGCTGAGATCTTCCTATCACCAAACCCTTGTATTGGTAGCACTCTTTCTCTCAATTCTCTTTCTTACAGCCTCAGAAGACTGCAATGTTAACCACACTTTTACACAAGGTCGAGCGCCCCTTAAATAATACCATAGAGCCGAAAATTTCGAAGTGATATTGTAAATGGGTCAAAGTCACAACAATGGGCCGTCTGAGTTGGTTTGGGCCAAAGAAGCCAATTCCAATAAAAGGGGCTAAGCATAAGGCCCAACATTTCTCCACCTCTTTCAAGTTAAGTGCAGGTTTTATACACTTTAGGCACATAAGAGGCAGTGATAAGTGCTAAAAAATACTGACCCTATCCCAAACACACAACAAACAGATGCTATTAATCAACCGAATCAAAATTCAAAAGTCTCATGCAAGTTTTAAATTTATCCAGATTTAAACATTTAGTTCCCATGTCGGAAGGATTCTTTTCATAAGCAATTTTCACAAGCTCAATTATGCCTTTTTCAATTTCAGCGATAAGTCATTTTAACCAGATAACCTCTTTTACAACTTCAGTGATAGCAACATACTCATATTCAGTGGTGGACTGAGCAACAACATGCTGTAATTGAGATTTCCAACTAATACAAGAACCACACAAGGTAAAAACATAAGAAGTAGTTGATTTCCTATTATCTCTATCATTGGCATAATTTGCATCCACATAGCCAACTAAGTTAACATCATTAGCAGATCTGGAAAATTCATTTTGTGGAAATGAATTTAGTGGATTTGAATTTAGTGGATTTGAATTCTCAAAACCAAATTTGGGTGAATGAGAAATTAATGTCATTTAATATGTGGATACATACATTTATGAATGTATTTATTATGATAATAGTAATAAATTGCGACAAAAAGATTTTATTCCAAAGGATGTGTCTTTTAGAAAAATTGACTAATTCCTTTTGGCGAATAGTTTTCTATTTCTAAAGGTTGCGACTTTTGGAAAAAAAAATGAAGTTTATGGTGAAAAATCACAACTATTACCAATGACTTTTAGAAGTCTATATAAAGACTCCCACATTGCTCATTTCATTCCATCGGTTTATCGATTCAATCGATCTTAACTACAACATTAGAGTTACAAAAGGAATTTAACTACATTCTGCATACATGGCTTTTTAGAATTTTAGTTTCTGCACTAGAGTCGTGTCAAAAAAGTTCCAGATACTTGAGTCCGTTCGCCGATAGTTTTCGATTCGTAGTGCAGCGGTCGAAAAACTTTAAAGTCGTTGTATCTTGGGGGCGATTGTCATGATACCATATTGCACCTGAGTACGGGGCAATATCGTCTTATGGAAAGAGAGTCTAACTCTTGTCTCGACTTTACCGTGTCAGTATCTGCATAATCATCTTCGTTTACACACACCAACTAATTTTTCCAACAGCCTGTTAGCACAAATTCTTAGTGTTAGCATTGTTATCATGTCGACATACGAATTGTCAACTCTACACATGGTGTATGATGTTGTCCGCGTGTAGTTAAAAAAAAAGTGTGGGGGCACGTGCCCCCTCAATGGGACGTGTAGGTCCGTCTCTGGCACCAGGTGCATCGTGCACTTCATAGTGTATTTTAAAAATTTACGATTTGTTGTACCGAAATGTACAACTATGTTTTACGAACACAAGTCGCATATTTTAGTGCAACAAATTTCAAGTTTTTAAAATATATTGTGCAATGTAAAATATTTTTAAAGTTTACCCTTCGAAAGATAAGAAAAAAAAAGGATATACAGAATTAAAAATTAAACTTTGTATGCTAGTTTATTTTTCTTAAAAAATGTGGGATTGTAATTGAATTTTAAGGAATAATTTAATTGGGTTATGCTGAGTCGCTGACTCCATAATATGAAATGGACTTATGGGGCTACTTGATAGTTGATAGAGAACATCTGAACATATATAACATTGTAGAGTTTGGTGGTCCATTGCACACAGAATATAAATTCATAGCAATTAGCACAGGAGACAAACATAAAAAATATTAAGTCAAAAAATACATTTTAAATTAATGTTTTTCAACTTAGAACAAAATATTTACTATACTTTTTACTAAAACAAAAAACAAATTTTCAAATGTAACTACTGTTCCATTTTCAGTGTTCCACTCCATGTTCTATATTGTGGATATATGAAAAATAAAAATTAAAATATTATCCAATGACTCACCATAACCCTGATCATGTGTTAAAGATTCAAGAAGTTATATTTAGAACATGAGAAAATAACGTAGAAGAATCACAAGGTATTTGCCTTTTCATGAAAAAAGAATCTATTTTTACAGCAATGTATACAGAAGAAGAGCCATCGAATAATGGAGGACTGGCGAAGGGATAGCACCGGAGTTTCGCCGTCGTTCTGACCTTGAGCACCACTGGAATTTCGAAAGCTGGGTTTTATTTTTCTAATTTTTTTCAATTAATTTTATTGAAGGTAAATATTGGTCAAAAGGTCTGGACTTGCACGGTGTCGTTGCGAAATGGCGGGAAAAAGAACATACAGCAGTATTAGGGTTTAAGTACTACAATCGACCATTGTAGTTCAACGGGCAGAAAAATCTTTGAAATTCGTCATGCCGATTTACAAAATTAGGGGTATCGATGTAGATTTCCCGTACAAGGCGTACGATTGCCAGATCGTTTACATGGAAAAAGTCATCGAGTCTCTTCAAAATGTATGAAGAATCTACTCTTAATGTGTTTGTTTTTGTTTTTCTTCCGAGCATCTACTACTTGAGATTGAGATTGAGAGAGGTTTTAGTCAAATGGGAAAAACTTAGTTGAATGCTGGTATGGGGATTTTAATATATGTATTTTGTTTCTACTGATCGAGTCAGAAAATTTGCCAAGATTTTGTAATTACTGAGAAACCTAAAAAACGTTAGGCGATGGGGTGATTTTGGATTGGAATAAACAATTGTTGTATCGGATGTGTTTGATAACGTGCGCGGTTAAATCAGCAAATTGTCTACTTTTAATATATCATGTAGTTTAGTTGTTCCAAAATATAGCTTCTTGCTCAAATTTGTGATTGAATAATTTATGTCTTTTTTTAGTTTTGGGAAAAAAATTGTTTAATTGTATCATATTTTTGCCATTTCATATAAGTTACAGAGTGTTTATTATCTGGGCTTTGAACCACTGCTTGAATGATGGCAATATCAGTTTCATATTTGACTAGTTTTTATTTTATTTTCGACAAACTTATAGAGTGCTGACTATTCGATGATTCCATGCTACTTGCTTCATGATTTCATGCTGCGTGATACCTTTTTTTTTTAGAGATGTCACTAGCAACCTTACAATTCATTATCTTAGAATTCCAGTTAGTGCGCATTAACATGATGAACTTAATTCATCTTTGTTTTATAATCTATGATGGCAGAAATGTAATGCATTATTGGAGAGCCCAACTGGAACTGGAAAGACATTATGTCTTCTGTGCGCCACATTAGCTTGGAGGAAAAGTTTGGGTGAATTTTCAAGAGGTCGTAGTGAAAGAAGTTACATAAGAGGAAGTCAATCTGCAAGAGGAAGTCAATCTATAGATGACGACCTGCCACAATCGCAATCTTCTGAATTTCCCAAAATAATTTATACATCACGCACCCACAGCCAGATTAAGCAAGTGATTCAAGAGCTAAATAGAACCAACTACAGGTATCTGTCAGATGCTTAGAGCATCTCTATGGATAATGAATATATGAAAGTTGTTACATGGTCTCCAATAATTGAAGTTCACAAGAATCTATATTATTTGCATACCCCATGGGAGGCGGGTATTAGTATATTGAAAGAACTTTTGCCAATAATTATTGAGACCCTTATCCTTTTTCTGATTCCGGATTAATATTTCTTGGTTGTGGCTTCTATTCCTCTGTTAAAATAATACCAGTGGACTTGTTTTTACTTGTTGAGATTTTTGCAAACACTTATATACAACTTTAAAAAATATGACATAATCTGGATAATTAGTGATTATAATTTGAGTGAATTCCATATGGACCTCTTCCAATGGTCCCTTTTTCCCCTTTTTATTTTGTGGCCCCAGGAGTTGGAACTACTTTTTTTTTTTAACTTAATTCCCTTTGCTTATTAATTCTGAGGTTTATTTTTTAATTTGCTGGTTCTTATCACACTTAGTCTTGTTAAACATACTGGTTTTATATATTATGGTAATACTAAGCTGTATCTGTGTATAATAATTGATGAGTGCATTTCATATGGATGTGCGTATATTTGCTCAAAGATATGTTGGGTTAACTTAGAGAGCTAATATGATGAAGTTCAGGCCCAAAATGGTGGTACTGGGATCTCGAGAGCAATTGTGCATTCATGAACAAGTGAGTGTACTTCGCGGGAAGGCACAGACAAATGCTTGCCATGCTTTATGCAAAAAACGTACCAAGCAATATTGTTCTCATTTCTCACGTGTTACAGGTATGTGCCACAGGTTTGGTGGTATTTGAAAATGTGCAACAATCATCATATGGATCCCACAGTTAATATTAATATAACATCACTATCCTGTTTCATGTTGTACAATGATGAATAGTAAGTTTTAGTTGGTGTCATATGGAGACGTACTTCCTACAATCTAAGATAATGTGTCGTCCACTTATTTGCTTTTGGAAATTAATGGGCTAAGGGAACATTTTTTTTATTATTTTGAGATATATTTGTGAGAGAGAGAAAGAGATCACAGACTTGAAAAGAGCTATCAAATTGATATTTCCAATTATTTATCTGTGGTCTTTAGTGATAAAATTTGCTCCTTTAGGTGTTGGGGTTGATTTATTTGTGTGTAGGTCGATTCAATACAGACTTTAGTAATATATACTAAAGAAAATGGATAAGATGGTATCTATAAAGGTTGTTGTTTACTGTATAATAAGTTGCTATGATGCAAATAGCTGCTATGTTATTTCTTTTTACATAACTGATTCACTTCCTTGTCTAATGTAGAATTCGTGAAGAAAAACCCTAGTATTGGAGATGATCCCATTGATATAGAGGACCTGGTCAATATTGGAAGAAGCTCGGGACCGTAGGTTTCTGGTTTTACTGGTTATCTATTCCAGAAAGTTGATAAAATTGAACTCAAAAATGATTTCTGTTCTATATCTTTAGGTGCCCGTATTATCTGTCACGAGAGCTCCATAAGGATGTTGACATCTTATTTGCACCTTACAACTATCTTATTGATCGTGGAAATCGCAAGACTCTGAAAATTGACTGGACAAACTGCATCCTTATTTTTGATGAAGCTCACAACTTAGTAAGTATAAAGGCCACCTTTGGAGCATGGCATCTATGATTTTCCCTCATCATTTTCTGTTTCATGGGTTTTGCTTCAAACCTATGATAACAAATCCATTGAATTTGTTTACAAATTTTTCGTATCATAATGGCTTCAAATCCTTGAATTTGCATTTTGAGTTATTTTCCGAACTCGGAGGCATTTGTGGCCCCTCCCTAAATCCTCCCATCAAATTAAAAAATCAATCTTTTGCTAATGTGGCCTTATGAATTTTGAGACTGCAGTGAATATTAAACATTTGCTGACAATTCTCTGTACAATGCAGGAAGGCATATGTGCTGATGCAGCCTCTTTTGACTTGCCTTCAAGTCTTTTGACTGCCTGCATAGCAGAGGCAAAAAAATGTATTGACATTTCTGTTGCTAGGAGGGAAACATCTAGTGATACATCGTGTAATCCAGATAATTTTGCTATTCTCAGAGGTATAACATAGATTTTTTCTTATTTGGTGAAATATTACATGTTGTTTCACTAATTGTGAAATGAATTAATGTTTCTTATCTCAATTTCTTCAATCATGTTGTGCTGGATATATACTCTTGGGGATGTTACACTTGATATTTCAGTTCCAGTCTTTTGTCTACATTTTACGATATCTGACATTCTATTCCCAACTTGTTGGATCATTACTTTGGTCATTATGGTATTCCTGCTGCAGCACTTCTTTTGAAGCTTGAGAAGAGAATATCTGAGGTGCACATTGAATCAAAAGAATTAGGTTTTACAAAGGTTGGCCCTTACATTTATGAGCTACTATCTGAGCTAAATATAACCCAGAAAACTGCAAACACGCTCATTGGTACCATTGAGAAAGCATGTGAACTTCTTGAAAAGGTATTTCCAACAATCACTGCCTTTGATGCTCACAATATTTTTCTACATTTCTGTATTTCAAGTTTTTAACTTTGCGACTACAGTTGGACTGGATCTGTTTTCTTATACAAGTTTTATTAAAAAAAAGTGATTTTTTCTACTGTGGTATCACGTGTCAGGAACTTTTGGGATTTTTGTCATTATTCTCAATTTCCAGGGTTGCTGTAAAGAGTGGTAGATGTTCGACCAATTTGTAAAATTAGGTTTAAGAAGTTTTGCATACTGTTATTAGTTTTCAATGCCAACACACTTCATTTTTTCAAATTACGTTATCCAAGGTTTATTATTTTCTCTCGTTGACCCTGCATAAAGATCCACCACAAAATCTAGTACTCAGAACTCATTCAAAATATCCTTTTCTTTCAAATTGTTAACAAATTTATAGGAACACAACCAATCATCACAGACGTTTCTTGACGTGGTAATTCTTTCCCTTCAATGCGTCTGCTTTTTTTGTAAATTAGATTAGACATCCACTCTAAAATGCGAAAATTACTTTCTCGGTGATGGTGTAAGTACCATTTCAATCCCAATTTTATCAATTTTCCCTTAGATGCAAATGTCAGTGATAGTGGAGGATCAAAGAAAACAAATGGAACACTTTTCAGGCTTGAAAGCATTGGTGACATCCTTAGCCTGGTTTTCAAGGATGATTGTAATGCTCATGCCCAATATTACCGTGTGAGTTGTATTATTTCCTACATCAATTGGCAAATTGTATTCTATTCATGCATTCTTACAGATCTCTGATGTTATTAATTGCTATGACATTTGACAGATTCACATCCAAGAAGTTGAAGCTAGTGGTGCAGATGCCTTTAGAGGTAATTGACTAATTTGCATTTAAAGATGGACATCATTAAAGAGCTTTACATTTCCCACGTTCCTGATTTTCTAGTTTATTATAATCTATGCATTATGCAATTAACATGCGACATACCTGGTACATTTTCTGTCTCTTTACAGCATATAATATAAAGATTAGTTTTCAACTTTATTAAATGAAATTTGAAAAAAATGCCTGGTACATTTTCTGCGGACACAAACAAGTGAACAAATGGAGCCATTACATAAAGTTGATAATCTTCTGGAATCAATGCATGTCAGATCAATAACTTTAATAACCAACTCACTCAGAATCTCAGATTAAGAAAATGAGAAAAAGAGGAAAGCAGGTGGTTGTTTATCTTTTACGTTATAATAATTTATTGTAAAAGTGGAGATTTGACTAGCTCATTTGCACATATGAAGCATTGTGATTGTTGCACCCGAAATTTATTCAATATTGAAAATTAGGGAAAACTTCTAGGACACTGAGCTGGTGGTGCTTCAACCCTGGAATTTCCATGGAAGAATTCTCCAAGCTTGGTGTTGGATCTATCATTTTGACATCTGGTACATTATCACCAATGGATTCATTTGCAGAAGAATTGAAGTTGTGAGTGATTAATAATCATTGAAGTTATTAGAATCCTGTTCATGATATGGTTCAAAGAATGGAATATTTATTTATGTTTTGCTGTTATAGAGAATTTCCAATCCGTTTGGAGAACCCACATGTTATATCAGGAAATCAGATATGGGCTGGAGTTGCACCAGTTGGGCCATCTGGTTATTCTTTCAATTCTTCATATCGCAGTCGTGGTTCTGTAGAGTACAAGTTGGAACTGGGCAATGCCATTGGTATGCAAAATTCTATTTCTGTATCTGTGGGGTGGTTGGGCATATTCTGTAGGAAACATCCGACTCCTTTTATTATCAAACCTGAGTTCCAAATTAGAATTATTTGAAAAAGGTCCCTAAATTGGAGTTTTTGTGTCAGTCAACTTTGCCAGAATTGTACCAGATGGGCTGCTTGTATTCTTCCCATCTTACTATCTTTTGGAGCAATGCATAAGCTGCTGGAAAACTATGGTAAAGTATTCCACATCCAGTTGATAAAATTGGTTACTTCTGTATTTCTGTTTTATTGCTAAGCTTCTTATTTGCAGGGTCAACAAAATTTATCCAATTCAACCACCATTTGGGAAAGAATCTGCAAGCATAAGTTGCCTGTTGTGGAACCTAGGCAATCCTCGCTTTTTCCTGCGGCAATTGACGTAAGCTGCTCAAATGCAGTTTATTTTTTATTTTTTTGGGTACTTCTACCATTTTAAGCTCCCTTTATAACTGTTACATGCTCCCGTTATCAGGATTATATGGCAAAGTTAACGGATACCTGCTCTTCTGGGGCAGTATTTTTTGCAGTCTGCCGTGGCAAGGTATGGGTATATCTTAAATAACCAAGACGTTTTTTTTTGTCTTATGCATACTCTATATGCGGATAGTTGGTGCCCCAATGTACAATTATAGATTTTTTTGTGTTGCACAATGACACATTGAGAGTCTCCAAGACAATACCCAATACGCAACCCAAATTGCTACCAAAGGATTGTTTCTAGCTTGCATTATTACTTTGTTAGAGATACCTGCAGTGACTTGTTTGGCATTATCAAATATGCCATTATTTATCTTTGATCTAGCAAGTATTTATTAAATTCAGCTGAAATGCCTTTTTAGTGTCGGTCAAATATTAGAAATAGTTTGATCTTAAAAACATGTGTTGGACCTTTAGTTTTTCAGTCTATATGGTGAACATAAATATCTCTCGTGTCCTGAGAAATTTTTCCTATTTCCTACGCTTTGACGATTACATGCATGGAACATCTTATCATATTTTCCTGCTCATCTGTGTACATAACTATATATATAGGTTAGTGAAGGATTGGATTTTGCTGACCATGCTGGAAGAGCTGTGGTCATCACTGGGTTGCCATTTGCCACCTTGACTGATGCTAAGGTTTGTCTTATTTCGCCTTTTGCTCCTGCATCTGCCCTGTATAAAATAAAGGTGCGTCTATTCACACACGGAATTTTACTCAAAACACCCATATGTACAACATTTTTTAGCATCATGTACCATCACATACAGCTGTAAAGTTGGTGTATTGAGCAAATACCCGGTGTTAATAGCCTGAGCCTAGGAAACATATTCATGTAGTAAATTTCTCAGGGTGCTAATGAGTGATGTGTTGGTTGAATGTACGTCAAATACATTTTTCACACACTCACGTTACCATTGTGATATAATTGTACACTAGCTTTAATTTCTGATCTGACTTGATTTCTTGTTTGAATTTAGAATCATTTAAAATATTTGATTTTCTTTAACTGTCTTGTCTTTTATTGATGTTTGACGTATGTAATCTGGAATGCTCTTGCATTATTGGTGCTGAATAACACCCCACTTGATTAGTTAATTGAGAGCTGTCACAAATAGTTCGGATACTGAGAGAAAACAGTCTTTTATCATGTAGATAATTTGTTCAAGCTTGTAAATTTAAATTTTCTGGTCAAAAGAGCTTTCCTATGTTTGGCCTCTGAACTAACAGCTTTATATCTACATCCTCGTTGAATTCTGTAACAAAAAATAAGAATCATAATGAAAATGTTGACAGGTCTCCCTCTTGAAAAATACAAAGTAATTCATCCATAAATTCGACATATTTATGTTTCCCTCAGAAAATGCTAATTAATGTTGTTCATTGTTAAGGTCAATTTCAGATTTTCATCATCAAACGAATCTAATCCGAAGATAACTCTCTAAATTGATTCTGTCTGCATGATTTGGTTTCAAATTCTTGATTAGTTCATATGGAGTTATTCTAATAGCAATATAGCATGCATATTCTCTCAAAAAAAAAAAAAAAGGAAAAAAATACCCTCCTTTTCTTTAATAAGTAGTCAGATTCACTTCGTTTGCTTTGTCTATTTTTTTGGTTTATGTTAAGAAGCTTTCCATGTTTGATTGCTGGAGCAGGTTCGCCTGAAACGTGAATACTTGGATCTACAGGCACAGTCACAAAGGACTGGAAACAAGGTAGCATTCTTTATAGCTAACTGAAGTAATATGGTTTTCTTCAGAATCTTTTTCACGCCCAAATATCATGAGATTTTACTGATGGCAGTTTGGTTGGGCAGGGTCTGACGGGTGAGGAGTGGTATTCTCAGCAAGCTTCCCGGGCTGTAAATCAGGCTGTGGGCCGCGTCATTCGTCATCGACATGATTATGGAGCAATCATATTTTGCGACGAGAGGTGGTTCTCATCATTAATTCTTGCTTGATCCTGAAACTTCGATGAAACACTAATAATTTTTGTGGCAATATTATGTTACTATCCGATAACTCTGCTTCTCTACTGAAATATTTCGAATTGTTAGCTTATGAAATTTCTATGTAATCCAGTCCCTAGAATTATTAGGTTAGCCCAGATCCTGTGCAACTTTAGATCCTGCTGTCACAATTAGCAAGCATTGGTCATCAAGACAGGTTTAAGGAAATCAAGATTTCGTTAATAATTTTTGTTTTGTTTTGTTATAAATAGGTTCGCACATGCAAATCGCCAGTCTCAAATATCATTGTGGATACAACCCCATGTTAAAGTGCGGATTGTCTGTTGTCTAGGCTTTTCTCATTCTCCTTCCTTTTTTCTGTCTTTAAGTTTTCTTTTATCACTTAAGCCTCTGCAACTTGTACTTGCAGAGTTACTCTAGATTTGGTGATGTTGTTTACACACTGACTCGTTTTTTCCGAGATGCTCGAACACATGCCCTTCCAAAGCTTGAATTGACACATAATGAAGGCCAAGGTAATTTTTTTAAATGTTTTTGAAAGTTGAATTGTTTCTTACTTTTATGTTCCCATGTTTTCTATGGTTACCCTCAAGTTATTTATGTGGACTACGTGGTTAGTGATTTTTTTTTCTTCCCTTGATGTATATGATTAATGACCCTACTGGGTTTGTGGACGTTTAGCACATCACAGTACTATGAATCTATGCTGTAGAGAAAGTATAGCCCAAGCGCTATTACAAAATTGGCCAGCAAAGTTAGAGTGTGAGTGCTGCTTTAGCTGATTTAATAATTACTACTAGTTGATTCACTTGTATTGTAATCACTATGTTTTAACAATTTGAAGTTTATGAGAAAGCTTAAGATGATGGTGGTCATCAAACCATAGGAAGGTGGATGATGTCGAGTTTGATGGCTTTCTTGGAGAGAGTTGGCTTTGCTAGCTGAGCTATAGGAAAAAAAAATATTAATTCTAGAACCCCTAGGCGTGTATTTTAAGTTGATTCTCTCTTCATGGCAATATTCCATATGATGAGGGAACTCCCAATCAAATACTCCCTCCATCCCGGATTTAATGGCACATTTGCCAAAAAGGTCAGTCCCGAATTTGTTGGCACATTTCTAAAAAAGGAGTAAAGCAACTACATCACTTTAAATTCTATCCTCAAAACATCTAAAAAATTACACAATGCCATTACTTTTCCCATACTAAAGTCAACTTTATTCCCTTTTATTTACACCACATGCCATTATTTTACATTTAACCTTCACCAAAAAACAATTTATACTAATAAACAACTCTCATTAAACTCCGTGCAAACAGTAAATGCGCCATTAAATCCGGGAGGGAAGGAGTAATTTTTAACTCAACAATCATAAGCATCCCCAAGAGGAAACAGAAAATAAAAGTTGGGATAAAATGGAGGTGAAACCTGATCCAGTCTATTTTATTTCTGGACCGACCGAATGCCATATAGTTCTAGAATTCATCCGCATAAGGATTTATTATTGAAAAAGGATGGACCCCATAGTGCTTTTCGGCTGAAAAGCTTCAATATATGGTTAAAGTGTTCCAGTTTTCCTTGACAATTATCTAAAGGTTAGTTTTGTAGATCAAGAATTCAGCACTCATGCATATATCATTGCAGAAAGTGTATTCTTACAAAGCTTCCCACCTTTAGACAAGTTTCACCTTGAAAAGCTTCCCATTCCCCAGGTAATTATAATTTCCCACTTTTGCTTAATTGTATTTTACAAAGATCCTCTCCCTTCTTCTTGTAATTCGTTTCTCATTGGAATGTTGTCAGAAGGCATCAATGGACCCACCTAGCTTTTTTGACTTGGTTTCTTCTAGGAAACAAGTCAAACAACCAAGCATTGCTGCTAATCTGAGTGAAATAGTTCCTGCCAATCGCTCATCTCTGACATCAGACAGGCTTCTCGGGAAAAAATCTTTAGCCAGTGGTTTGAGAAATATGGATGATTTTGATGAAAAAGCTAGCGATCAACTGATACCTTGTACATCAAAAAAACCTAAATTGCTGATAGCTGGGCCTGATCAGTCAAAACATTGTGAAAAATCTCACCGTTTCAACAATTCAGTAAAGAGAGAAAGTTTACGGTTTTTGGAGAATGTCTGCAGCCAGAATTCTGAAGAAACAGAAGTATTGGCCAGTGATGAAATTATTGCAGGAAAGACAACTGTTGAACTTAACATTGTTAAACACAAGGATTCCACGTCTCATTCTGTACCTCACAATAACGACGAGACAAAGGGATCAGCTTTTCTCATCCAGGTGAAGATGTTTGACTTATTGCAGCAACTGCATGTTATTTAATATTTGTCTGGCATCTGATATTTGGATTTCTCTTCATGCCTCATAATGTGATGATGACAACTAATAAATTTAGCTTCTTGTGAGCTTTGTTGTTGGTGTTCGAAAACTTTGAGTGATGGTGCCATATGCTTTTCCGTGTGACACTTGTCATCATTTATGATAAAAGACGAAAAACAATAACAAATTGAAAATTTCCAGGAATCTGAATTTATGAAAGTACTGGAGGTGGAAATATGAACTTTGAGTGAGTGCTTAAGAGATGAAATTATGCCTCTGTAGATGCTGTCATTTCTGGAAAATATTATTTTCTCAAAGTTCCTTTAGCATATATCTTTTATGTGTGAATGACATGGCAGCTGTGAAATCAATTTTTACTCATGTACTAATGCAAAATTAGATGTCTGCTCTAATATTTCTCCATAAGACTTATTCTTGGAAAAAGGAAGTTGCCTAAGCAATCTGTGTGTGTAACTTGCAGGTCCGAGGAAAGCTAAGTGATGCAGAGTATAAAGAATTTGTTGGCTTTATGAAAGCTCTCAAGTCTAAAGCAATGAAGATAGGCCATGTTCTGCAATCAATTGCAGGATTATTTTCTGTCCCTGGCAGGCTCTCTCTTCTTCATGGGTATCAGATTATTATTAGAAATTGTTCTCTCATCGTCATTCTTTCTTCTATGCTTGTCATCTATTTCTGCTCTAGAAATCCTAACTTAGCATTAGAAGGACTAGGGAATGCCTTTCCCTATTAGGCTGTTCTCCCGTACACCATAGGAAAATATAAGTAAAGAGCAGAAAGGAAAGAAGATTGCCATTAGGTTCTTTGAGTAAAACTTATTCAAAAAACATTTTCCTTAAAGAGTGAGATCTTCTTTTGAATTTTTGCGATGTGAGGGAATGTTCTGTTTCAAATATGGGCTTTGATTCTGCAAGAATAGGCCTTAAGCATCCAGAGAATCCGCTGGACTCTAATTAATCTCTTTTGTAGGAGAGTTGTTACACCAAAATGGCTCCAAACAAGTAACCTGTAGCCAGTGTGAACGTGTGATGCACATCTGAGGCCAGAAACTGCATGTTCTATAAGCTAGTCCAATTGGTGTTAAATGATTCTCTGCTCTTCCTTTCCCGTTAGTATACGTCATAAAAGTGATTGGATTTATTATAATCATTGTCATTGAATATTTGCTCCATTTAAGTAGTTGGTAGTATTAGCATTTCTGCTTGATAGTTTCATCCCGCCCCCCAATTTGTGCTTCTGTGAGGTACATTACATGGTTTAATATATATCAACTTCACCCCAAAACAAAGAATAACCAGTTACTCCTTTCTTAATCTTGGACAGTTTCAAGGATTATATTCCTGCGAAATACCGTGATTTGTACGAGCATTATGTGCGCGTTAATCGTGATGCTGCTGGCCTTTAAAGTGAGTCAACTCTTCTCGGCTTTACTATTTCATCGTGACATCTATTATCTTGTAGTACTAGTTTCCCCATCTATCCCTTTTTACTGCGAGATACTTTGAGGGCTTTGGCTAAAAAAAGCATTTTCCCCACTTTTCCCCTTAATAATTAATGAGGTGAAAAAAGTTCCTGACATGACAAAATGCTAACTGCCTACTCAATGTGCAAAATGATGGTAGTCACACTTTCTTTAGACTTGATCATATGTGAGGGAGCTAGTTATGAACCTATGGTTAGAATGAAAGGTGAAATACATGATTGAAACTAATATATACAATGATTTGTGGACAGGCAGTAGACGAGTCTTCATGGAATGAGTCAACAAACAAAAAAATTTTGATGAGGGGAAAGCACAAAAGAACAACAATATAAAATTTCTCTAGGTAGTGAACTTTTATAAAATAACTCGTTTTTCAGCTTGTGCTGTATCATTATGGATGGCTGTGCTCTTGAGTCCTATACCATCTGCTCAGCATTGAAGTTATACATTAATGGCTAGACCATATCTTTTCTAGACTTGTTGACGGATGAAGAATGCAACTGGTTAATATTGTTAAATGAAAACAACTAATAGAGTTCAGCTGACCAACGAGTACCTTTTAGTAAATCAACTAATACCATTTAAATATTTGTCTTTAAGGTATTGTATCTGGTGACATTTTAATGTTCATGTCTCCATCTGCAGGGCACGACGGCACGTGGAAGAAATCTCAGATCATCCCAATTTTAAGAAAGAGAGGGGTCTCTTTTTTGTATGATTTCAAGTGAAACTAGTGCTGAAAAATGCTTTCGGCATACAGGAAGTTCTAGTTGATTCAGATAAGAGCTCAAGCAGCCATAAACGAGCAATATAGTTGCAACGTTCTGATGCGTGGTGCATGAGCATGAATATGTCTCACCAAGATTTCTTTTGATCATGTTGTAAAGTTTATATTGTATCTGGAATTGTAAATGGTTAACGTTTCATAATGCAAGATTTCATTATCTTCTTTACCCAAGAGACTTTGTTTCTTTTTAGGGTGTATTTATGATCTCTATAGATACCTAACTAAACTGGAAACCATGATGGTTTCGGATCTAATTTTGAATTGGTTAAGACTTGGACTATTGATTGATGATTGGCCACATAAAGTTAGTCTTTTCTTTTTGAAAAAAAGTAAATTCGCGTTAGTCTTTTTTTTTATATAGGAAAAACAAAACGGGCCTAGGCTACGAACAAAATTTAAGTAGGCCCAGTAAACTGCCGTAACAGGCCATATAAATTGTGTATTTTCTATCTGCAAAAATTGAGCTGGCCCATATAAACTTGGGTCTCTTACTTATTTAAATTATAATTTTAGGTGGGCCATGCGCTGGCCCTTTACCATTAGCAAACAATTAAGGGGTCCATACAAATTGGGTCTCATTTACGAAAAAGGCACGTCTCATGCTAGATTACCCATAAAAAATAAAATAACTACGTTCTTTTTAATTATTTTCTCATAACCTTCCAAAATTATGTCTCATGCTATTACTTTTACCGATAAATACTAAACAATACTCAAATTAAATTCGTGCAAAAAACAAACAAATAATTTTGTATGGGATGGAGGGAGTATCTGTTTTGAAAATTATGAAATTAAAACGAGTCTTAAAATTAGTTAAAAGTTAGAGTAGTTGTAAACTCAAGTTCATATTGAACTGTATGCATAAACATTATTATTGTTATATTTATGCACTATTATTATTTTAAAAAGACTCTATTTTTTTAATAGTGATAATACATAAATATAACAATAATAATGCAAACACATGATAGTGCTATTCGAAGAAATAAAATTCACCGTGAACTAGGATCCACACAATATTTTTGTTTAAAAGTTAAGAGTTAGTTAATTATTGATTAGAATTAAAAGATTTAATGGAGAATGACAATTTCTTTAAAAATTGAAAGGAATGATATACTTTTAAAAGTTATTTTGAAATCAATCACACATGTTCGTTTAATTGTTATTTTATTAATATTAAGACTATATTTCTAAATAATGTCACACAATATATATAAGAAAACAAAACATCAGAAAGACAATAAAAATAGTTTTCTTATATGTCATTTATCTGAACATTGTATTAAATGAAGGTAAATCTCCTGTATAATACAAACAAATTAAGACTTTATGCTCTAGTCATAAAGAAGAACAACATAATTGTGTGTAGATTACTCACACAGATTTAAATTTATGTAAACTTGCACAAAATGATAAATGAAAACTCTTCTTTTTCACAGAATGACAAATGAAAATTTAGTGATACAATCTCATCGGAATGTGAATACATAATTTATTTTTTCAATTAATTCGATACGGCGTAAACTGATTTCGACAATATTTATGATCGAAATATAATCAGATTTAGGCGGTCCATCCATCTCTACCACTACAGATGGAACTAAAATGCAAAAGAAAAAACATTTTTTATTTAATTTTATTTACATACATTTCTAAAACCGAATTTCATGCATGCTTTAACACATGAATTTTCCCCCTTCTACTTAATCTGTCTTCTCCGATTTCCGCCGCTCCACGGGTGGCGAATCGCCGGCGCCTTGCCGGAATTCTCTCTCAAAACCACGATCAGATCGACGAACGCGCGCAGTATAAAACCGTACGATTTCTTATTATTCAGATCCAAGTAACAGAACAAAAGCTCCTCCAGAAATCCCCAATCCACTTTCCCGTTGTGCTCCATCCTCGCGTCCACCATCTCCTGCATCGATCGCCGGAAATCCTCGTACGGACTCGGCGAGTACGTCAGCAACGCGATGAAATCCTCCGGCGCCGCCGTTACCGGAATTTTATCCGGCGAATCGTCCGACGACGGCGATGAATTGACCGTGGCGGAGGTCGAGGAAGAGCTCGCCTCGTCGGCGAATATCGATCCAGACGATCCGGTGGAGATGAAGAACCGATCGGATCGGCCGATGTTCCGCGGCGGCGGGCGATCGAGAAGCCGCGGCGATTCGAATTGAAACGCCGCCGTTTTGGAATCGGCCTTCTTCGAGGTTTCCTCTTCGTATTCCTTCTGGTAGAGAGATCGGAAATTCTCGAAGAGGAATTTGTCGATGTCTGACAGAGTGACGGCGTTTAGGGCTTCATACGTCGCTGCGTTTTGGGGATCCTGCGTTACGGCGTCGTTTTGCTTCTCTTTGTTGGTGGACCCAAACGACGGCGTTTTGGGCTTCTTGCGGCCGCGCAAGTGCAACTGATGCTGAATTTGTTTGTTGGAAATTTTGATTTTTGAGAGACACTCGTGGAGTGATTTTTGTATTTGCTTTGACATTTTTTTTTTGTTTGATGAAAAATGGGATTGTGAATCAATTTGCAAGCACACGAGTGTCGTATTTATAGTGAATTTTTTAAAAAAAAAGTAAAATTACGATTTTTTTATTTTTTTTTAAAAAGAAATCACGAAAGAAAAGTTAGAGTTTTGGAATTAATAATAGATACGTTTTATTTTATATGTACCATAAATATAGATAGGTAAGTAATATTAATGAGAATATTTACTGCTTCTGATCTCGTTTCAAATTTTGTTACTGCTACTTTCACTTTCTATCAATTATGAAAATCTATTGCATTTAATTAGGATTTGCCATAATTTATAATAGGAAAAATATAATATAATAATATATATATATATATATATATTAACATCTGTTTTTTAATAATTATATTCGAATGTTACACTTTTTGTATAAGAATACAAAACATTTGAGAAAAAATATTAAATTTTAAACGCGGGATGTATAATATAATGTGTGTGGACCTTTAAAAAAAATAGGTTATGCATGTGTGTTTTTTAATTAACATTGGAGTATATTATATTTTTAAATAAATAACATGTGAGATATAACTGTTAAAAATACGATGAAAATTGTCATTTATAACATGGTAGTTGAAACTTAATAGGTTTCTTGAAGAGTCCAATTATTACTTAGGATATATATATTTATTTAAATTTGCATTTTTTTTTATAATGACTGGAATTCTGGAAGCATGAATTAAAATCTTTTTTGTCCCCGGTCGTTTATTTAATTAATTGAATAATACATATGAGTTACATTTCTTCATGAATGCTTATAGCTATCTGCATCTTCTCATTGGATTTTGAAAGTAATAAAATAATGCCCATTAGAGCAAATAATCTAATTATTAGAAGTGTGTTTGATTTTGTTTGATATAAAGTTGGAATGAATTTTTTATAAAATTTGTTGAGAGAAATTAAATAAATGGATTATTCCCGATCCTCTCTATAAGTTCGAACTTTTAGATGAGACGAAATTCTATCATGATATTAGAGCTTAGGCTCGCCCAGATCCTGGGTTCGATTCCTGTGGACGCACTCCACCCATTTAAATTGTCCACTCGTTGGGCCTCCTCCCCAGAGAGCGGAGACAATGATTCGGCCCACGAGTGAGGGGGAGTGTTGAGGGAAATTAAATAAATGAATTATTCCCGACCCTCTCTACAAGTTCGGACTTTTAGATGAGACATAATTCTCTCAAAATCAATTTCGGTAAAATTATTTTCACTTTGTAGTATAAGTAATTTGGGTTGAAAGTGCATTTCATAAACAACCCAACATTAAGTTCAATATCCTTTAAAAAAATAAAAAATAAAATATTGAGTTCAATATCCATGCTCATAATGCTTTGAAAATAATAGTAATATTCATTGTAGCACATAATATGGGATAATTCCAAATAATTATACTAGATGATGATAAGATATGGATAATTTAAAAGTTCACCTTCTTTTGTAAACAATCCAATTCATGTAGTCAAACAAATAAATAAATTACATTTTGAAAAGTGAATTATTATGATAATAGTCCGGCCAACTCTTTACTTTCTCCATACAATATTTTATCTAAAATTGGTTGACTAGGAGTGGAGAATGTTATTAGTAAGTAAAATAGTATAAATAAATTAATTTCACATCGCTATATAAATTTGAACATTTAAATTAAATGTAATTCTTTTATATTATCAGAGATTTTGACTCATGCTTAAATGTTGAGTTCGACTTTTGTGGAAAATAATTTTATTCATATTAAATTGTTCACTCATTAATTTTCCTCCCAACTTTTAGATGAGATGAAAACTTTTAATTATTAAATGAGTATAACTTTCTTTTAAATATTTTCTCATTATTAACGTTCGAGTATAACTTTCTTAAACACTTGTATGAGATAATTTCATACATGAGATATATTTTATTAGGGAAATTAATATAAACGGATTGATTTCAAACTGTCCTGACTTTTAGATAAGACGACATTTTTTTATGGTAAAGTCAAAATAAATTCTTTCAAATCTCATTTATAAAATAAAATTTAGATGAGATAAAATTCATTCATGGCGTTATAGACAAAGTGTCTATAAATCCTTTCCAACTTATCTACAAAATATTATGATCATTGGGCGTAAGGACTCCTATGTAATCATGTTATAAAGGCAATTATGATCCAAACACCATAGTGAAAATTCCTTTTATATATGACACTGTCTAACAACTCACCCTTTAATCTTATATTTATCTCTGATTTTAAAGCACTTTTCTTGTACCAATTACCAAATAAAAATCTTGCATAAGAAAAGTAATAAAACCAAAAGAACATGGGCTAGTCATCCAGGTGAAATTTAGCGTGATTCAGGACATGTTGCAAATCTGTTGCATGATTAATAGCTTGTTTGACACCTGACATGTAAATAATCATTTGTAGAGTGATTCATGATTAATTTCATGTCTTTGCTGCATATATTTTGTCATCATTGGTTTTTATTTTCTCTTATTAGCTATTAGGATCAGATAGGAACTTGAATTTGAAATCTTTCTCGAATTAAATGAATGGAGATGCTTTGAGAATAGACAAAATCTTCTATGATTTTATACCCAATAACTAAATAAGTACGAGTATTTTAAAGTTTTTTAGACATTTTTTATTCGAGACAATCTCATATATAAAATAACATTTTATTTTAATATTTGAATCATATTTTTTTTTTAAATGCAATTGAGTTGAAATTTAATAAATTCACTGACTCATATAATATAAATAAATGTGATTTCCGCCGTGTATAAAATCGTCCTATATTAATTTTTATATTTTTCTTTATTAGAAAAAAGGAGTTGTATTTTCTTTATTAGAAAAAAAGGAGTCATACTTCTATGACGTTCTTCTTTAAAAAAATGTCAAGAGTTGAAGTTAAATTATAAGTGAAAAAATAAACGGAGGGATGCAGTGACCATTGATGACCGCAAAAAAAAGAAGAAAAAAGTACATTTTTTTATTTGAAAAAAATAAAACAATGGAAATAGTATATTAATATCTATAAAACTGTGAGAAGTGACGTTGATGAAGACTTATAAATGCACATGCTAATAATACGCATCTCTAAACGATGGAGTTTATATGTGTTGCTTTCAGCAGAAAAAAGAAAAGTCAACTTGTTGTTCAATAATTTTGAGCTATTTTTACTATTTATTATCATTAATTAAACAACACACATATATACATACTCCCCAATTAATCTTCAACTTTAAGACGAAGTATATTAATAAGGATAACATAATCATCCTTCAATTAAAACATCAATAACACGTTCAAAGTCCAGTGTCCATATTCTAGAAACAAAATCACAAAAGGATTTATTTGATCCACACTTTCTACATCATCTTAATTTTAAAGATATCACTCATATTCCGAGTCTATCAAAAATTATATTACAAATAACATACCAAATTTGAAACAACGGTAATTTTTTTCTATTTTTGTTTTTACAGGAAATGATCGGCTTGATTTCACCCTGCCATTTCCACCAAGAGAGAGTACGTCAGAGATCAGATGAATGGAATTGCATGCCCCAAATATTAGCATTATTTTAAAGAAATAGGCTTCAGGCGTGCCATAACAACCAAAAGTCACAATTCAACCATTTATCTTTATATTTGAGTTGACTCAAATGAATAAAAATTGCATTATTTTAAAGAAATCGGCTTCCGCCCTGCCATTTCCATCAAAAGTCACAATTCAATAATTTCTCTTTGATTTGCCTCTCCCAAATATTTGCATTATTTTAGTTTGCGACTCTCATTCCATATATATATAGATTGTTTAAAGTCTCATTTATACATCATGTTTGTCTACCACTTATGGGATTGGGATTGGTATTGGTATTTATTATTGTGGTTACATAACTTACATTACATGTGTGACATTTACAAATAAATTTTAAAAATGCAACATAATTTTGACGAGTTAATTGTACGTAACCCTGCGAAATCTCTCTTTTGACAAAGACGGGTTTAACAGCTTTACCTATTTCCTCAATTTTTCGTTTTTTTTTTCTTCAAAATATTGAAGTTTTGAGATTATAAAATGAAGGACATAACATGAGGAAAAATAGATAAAATTATTAATTTATTCGTTTGATTTAATAAGTGGGATTCATGCAATTTCCGTGGGTGTTTCAATCAACCCTTCCGATTTTAAAACCTTGGTGTTAAAATACACACGTTTCAAAGTGTTAAAGATCATCATTCAATATACAACCCATAAATATTCACTACTACACATTTGAGCTTGGAGAGAACGGACCCTGGAAGCGGTTCTATTAAAAAAAAAAAAATGGTTCATAAATCATTATTGAAGTAATCTTTCTGAGGCGGTTTTAACTTTAAAATAAAAAAAATAATAACCGCTCTCCAAAAAAGCTTGTATTTTTGTTTTATTTTTTGTTTAATTTAATATTTTTTTGAAACTCCCTTACATCTATTTTCCAATCTTCTCTCTCCTACTTAGCATTATCCAAATTCCTACAAATTAAATTCTTATTTTTCTCATTATTTTATAATTTTTTTATTTCTAATTACACTAATCTTATTTTAAGTTTTAACTTCCAAAATTTCTAACTTTCTCATTATTAAATTTCCAGATCCAATGTTATTTAACCACTCTAAAAATTCACTATCTCTTTTTTCGTAGTTCTTTTATTATTCTACATTTTTTTAAAAGAATATCATATACATTAATAAGAGATGATAATAGGTTGAGTATTTTATTACTTTCGTTTCATCTTCATTGATTATTCTTATTTCAATCTTCATCTTACATGTTACATTTACATACTATTCACAATTTCAAATTTTTTTTATATTTAAATTCTATCGAATACAGTACTTCGTGATAAGTTGATAACTCAACATTAATATCATAAAACAGAGCTAACTATCCTACCAGGAAATTCTACTTCAAATTCAATTACCGTCATTCACAAAATTATTAATCATTTCAATTCAAAGCTTGATTCAATTAATTCTCCAATTTCTTTATTTTTAATTTTATTTCGATTTTAAATTCTGTCATATACATTCCTTTTGAATTTAATTTAATTTAATTTAAATTTAAATTTATATAAAAAAAATATTATATAAAAATGTGATTGAATTAATAAATAAGATAATTGAAATAAAGAATTTTAAAAAAAATTGTAAGAAAAAATGATTTTTAGAACATATAAATTAATTTCATTAAGAACGCAAGAAAAAAAAGTTGGCGAATTGATCCTTTCGGGCGCCCAAGGTCCGTGTTCGGTCCCCCATGGGAGCAATAATTGGCTCAATTAATTGGGAGGCTGGTGACTTATATATGAGATGCTTGGTGGGTCCCTGTGTTGGTCCCCATGGGAAGCCCCTCAATTAATTGGGAGGCATTGAATTTATATATGAGATCTTGGTAGATGCGTCTTAAAAAAATGATTTAAAAAATATATATATATTAGACAATGGTTTGAAACCGTCATTCCAATAATAATTATCATTCTTGGACAACGGTTATAATTCTCCAGGTCATTTTTCACCTACGTCCCACGCCTAAATGCCAATGTGTATTAGTGATTGCTTTATATATAGAATGCATATTTATACATAAGCAATTAATTGCTCTCACTTACTCAACTCACCTCACATAATACCCATTGTTGATATTATAACCAAGAATAATAATGAATCAATAACCCTTAGTGATTGACTCTCAATTTTGTTGATGTTATAACAAACAATAATAATGCTTCAATAACCCTTACTGATTAACACTGAAAATCAAATACCAAAAAAAAATGTAATTGTAACTGCATACTTGTAATTTATGTTTCAAAATTCTTCAATACATTACTATACACTGAAAAAAAAAAAAATTGGGAGTACAGCTGTACCCCTTTAACTTTAACAAGTCCGCCACTGATCAGCCCTAGCTAATTTTGACTGCTTCATAGTGAGATATATATTAATTGAACACATTAAAGAACTAAAATTACAATCCTTAATAATTTCGAATGCTACTATTTATTGGTCCATCCATGTAGAAAATAAATAATTTAAGATTTCCCCAATATTTACATGCAAAAAAAGTATAAAAACTACAAAACGTTTAAACATGATAAAAAACACAACGCAAAAGCTTTTCTATTTGCATAGACATTTCCCAAAAGAAATTGCATAGAGAAAAAATGGAGAGAGAAGCAAGGAGGAAGAAGATAGCATCTCGAGAAACGGATCGCATAGCACTGATAACGGGTCGGGTCAGCAATCTGGATCCGAATTTCCCGAAATCTTGTTCATTTTCTAATAATCATCACACACATGATCATATACCTCCACAGCATGCACGATCCTCTTCAGAGCCTGTTTTCGAAGATTTTCCTCAAGGTACGTACGTACGTGCAAATCCAAATATTATTTCTAATTATAATTTCTACCTTTAATTTTTATTAAAAAAATAAACATTTTGTGCACATGTTGTAAATCATGTTCGATCCTGATTGATTAATTGATGAGGTGTCGTTATGATTTGATGCATTGTGGTATACACATTATAAATTGATAATGTTTATATATATACTCTTAATATAATACTATTTAATCGCATATAGAATGACACGATCTGTGTATACTTTAATTGTATTTTAATGGTGGTAATATGAGATAGAACATCCTGTACAATAGAAGAACCAATGCAGTTATTTAAGGGCCGCTTGGTTGGGTTAATTGAGGTGGATAATGGAAATCACTTTTATTGATGTTGTTTGATAGTTTTGATATATAAATAATGGGAATATAAGTAAGCAATAGATAACCCCACCCACTCAATCCACCTCACATGGTACTCATTGTTGATGTTCTAATCAAGCAATAACAATGCAATCAATAACTCTTACTGATTGACCTCTCAATAATTCAGTGTAAACAAGTAACATCTTTCAGTATAAAAAGTTGCATGATTCTAAATTGCACTATGAGTACACGGTGCACCTGGATGCACATGAGACTCACTCATTCATCAAATATAATATGAGCTAGGAAAATCAAATCTTTTAAATTTAAGACTGAATTAAATATATATATATATATATCTTAACATTGTATCTCATTTTTCCCCAAATGGTTGATTACAATGTTGCATATTGTTAAGGAGTGACACTTGGGTGCAGCCGTTGCTGTTAGGAATTAAAGCAAGCAATTATAGGAGAAAATAATGGAACTAAGGAACAAATAATTTGGTTACCCAAAATGGGAATGACTACGTCCAGGGGGGCACTACCAAGCCAGGAGAGATCTACTATATCGTATAAGATAGTGTAAGATACAATGGGGAGTCGGGGTTATTTATACAAAAACCCGAATCGGGAAAACCGGGCCAAAACCCTAGATTTGGCCCATCTTGGCCAAAAACCCTATTTCGCGTCAGGACACCGAACCGCCGACCTCATCCCTTGGTCGAGCGGTTCTCGCCGATCACATACATTGCTCAAAGCCCTCATGGCGCTGATAGGGGTGGCGCTCGATCGAGCACATCTGCCGACCTCGAAGCTGGGTCGAAATACTCCTCGCGCCCGCATCCCGTTTCACTCAGCTCCATAACCCAACAATCTCCCCCACCGAGATCAACATGGAAACCCGACAATCGAGCGGAAGTGCACGACCTCAACTAGGTCGAAACGCTTGTCCTCCCCGGACTCATTCCGAACGCCTTGTCCTCCCCGGACTCATTCCGCTTGTCCTCCCGGACTCCAACAATCCCAAATCCCAATGGCTAGCGCCAAGCAATGATGCACTATTGATATTGTTAAATAAAAATAACTAATATTGTTAACTGTTAAGTGTCAACAGTTAATGTTTTTTAACTAATACTTTTTAGTAAAACAACTAATACTTTATAAAAATGCACTTGAGTTGCACATCCCAAATGGTGCACATTACTATTTCCCATTGTTAACATGTGTGTTAATTCTTTGTTGGCTATTGTTTACTGCAAATCCTCTGTTTTTTCCTTTGTTTCTAAAGTGTGCCAATTCCCATTCCCATTGTCATTGTTCATGTATAACTCAAACTTAAAGGCGGAGACGAAGTTTCTGAAGCACTAATCATAGTCTCCAACGATTCAAAGGACCAAAATATCCCGGAGAAGCCACTTGAGTACCATCTAAGCACAATCTCCGCAAGAGAGATACATTTCAGCATCATCTCATCCGAGAGATCGCGCGTCGTCTGTTCATTCGTGATAGCAGTGCTGGCGGTTCTGTCCCACATTAACCTCCCCCACAAAGTGATAAAGTCGAAGAGCCTGATTGCATACAGGCCTCTTTACGCGGTTCTGGTATCGGATGTGTTGATAATAGGTGCAAGATTGGCTCTGTTTTCGCAGGGGAAGAAGGAGGAAAGGGAAGTGAAGATTAAGAAAGAGGTAATGGAGAGCTGGGATGGGGCTGTTTCGTTGCTCGAACGGGGGCTGATGGTGCATCAGGCGCTTCGTGCTGTGTTCATCGATTGCAGTTTGTATCTGGCTATCGTTATATGTGGCCTTTCGTTGGCGTGATGGATGGTCCGTGTTAGGGTTCTTTTGTCGAGCGTTTGGATTTGGAGTGGAAGGTTTGTAGATGTTTATGGGAGACGAGTTCTCTAAGTGAGAAATTGATTGTTAGAATAAAGTTAGAAGAGAAAGTGAAACAAAACCGTTGGGGAAAAAAACTTGTTTAGAGATTGGTATCGTGAATTGAATTGCAAAATGTAAAAAGTATGCGTTTCGAGTTGTGAATTTTAAAAAGTTTATCTATCGAATTGTGAATTTAAAAAATGTGGTGAGTTTACAGGGCGTTCAGCGCGATAGAGGTGACGGACTCGGGCTTGCCACATCAACGAAAACATGCCAAATATTAGTAGCATGAATCGAATTGCAAAATTAAAAAAAATATGTGTATTGAATTGCAATTTAAAAAATAAGTGTTGTAAATGAGAAAACGTTTTTTTTTTATTTGATCTATTATGCAATTAATTCATAAATAAATAAATATATACTTTTTTAGCATATCAAAGATTTAAAGTGAAAGACACGTTCAAAGATTTGATAATCTATAGTCTTGAACTTTCACATGCTCTAGGAATTCACAATGTCTCGAGCTTGTGAAGTTCAAGATAGTCATATGCTTTATTTTGAACAAGTGGTTATATTCCATTCTATAATCATTTCGAATTCAGAAGGGCAAAAATTCTCTATTTACTTAATTCGAATTTCGAGTAGTACTTATAATGTTTTGATGGTTTCAATTATGTAAATTTTTTATGCAAACTATTAATAAATACAAACGAAATTGCATATATAATTAAAATTGCACGCAAAAATATAACTATATGTATACATATATATATATATATATAACTATTTTGCACCTACGGGTAAATTGCAATTAATGCATAAATTACTAAGTCACCCATTTTAGACTAATGTTGAGACAATGATAGATGTACCAGAAATTTGATCCATATATACAGGTGTTGGAGTTTATACAGTATCTATGTAAGAATTATTTATGTCTGTTAAATTGAAGCCACATTTATGATTGTAAAAGCTTGTTGCTGAGTCACAAGACACACTGATAAAGAATGGACCATATCATCCCTTACAGCATTAACGTTAAAAGTGATAGCACATATTGGTCCATGTTTTTCTTTTCCCCAAAAAATAAATGACAATTGAAATACAAAGATTGATTTGATTCTGAATTCCCTACCTGTAAAATAATAAATAAACCAACAACTGCATTGTGAGTCTGTGACAACCCAGATTGTAATTATGTGTAAGAAAATATGAAGCAAGAATTGATAGTGAAAGTAAAGTGCATATTGGTTGAGCATTGAAGAGCTTATTATCTTTATCAAGAGAAGAAAAAGGAAGCAATACTCTAAATTTCTGACAATGACATCTAACTGTACTCATTTCTGTCATTATTCTTACCAGAGCATGTAAGCCTTGAAATTGGTTAAGAAATGAAAATGATCGGTCATATTGTACCTCTACTTTTGAAAAAAAAAAAAAAAACACAAATGATCATGTAAATTTGTCGATATCCATAAATAGTTCAGTAAATTTTTACCTTATTAATTTTGGTCCTTTTGTTTTGATTTCAATTTCAATCATTTTTGTTTTAAAATTGAAAATTTAATTGGAAAATTGACCTAACATTATTATTATGGTCATGTCGATGGTCTTCACTACTCTCATTTGAACTGTCTCTTATCGAGGAAGAAAAATTCTCAATCAATTTCATGTTTTGATTACAAATCGATTTCCCATAAATAGTGACTTCAAAATCATAAATTTCATAACTTTCAATTTAGCTGCTATTCACGTTTCTTTAAAATTTATATATATATATATTATATGGTCGTCTCTTATTTTTTAAATTAAGGATCTTTAATTAGCTTTTATATAAGGTTGGTTGAGTGCAAACTTATAAAATTTTAATGTCATTAATTCGATAGCAATTCTGTAAAACGACATTTTTATATAAAACAAGAAAAGTATTTTGAATGAAATTTAAAATAGTAGATACAACATCCCCAGTATTATTAATAGGGAGTTTTTCTTGATGATGTGTCAACTCTACATTGATTTAACCTATGTGTCATTTTAGAAAAAATTTAGTGTACATGTCATTAATAATAAATCCTATATGTCAATAAAAATAAATCATATGTGTACTTCTATTTTTGTATATCCTAAACAATCCCCTATATATCCCTCTATATACTAATAGAGAGTTTTTTTTTTTTTGATGTGTCAACTCCATGTTAATTTAACTTATGTGTCATTCAATGAGAAATTTGAGTACACATGTCATTTTTATGTGTTATTTTTATAAAATGTGTAATTTATATTTATTATTTTATGTTTTATTTAAATATATAATATTATTCATTTATCCATTTTTTTTGGTAATTTTTGTTTGACTTAAATAAAATATTCATTCTAAATGTATTTTATCTTAGTGTGAATTATATTCAATTATTAATTTCTTAATAAATAATTTTATTTTATAATTGCTCTTATGTATATCTTAACATAATTTATGTGGCAAAAATATTTTATATTATAATTCATTCACTTTTTTTTTAATTATTACATGTTAATTAATTTATTAGTCTTTTCTTAGTCGATTTATTTTGTTTTGATTTGTAGGTTTCAATTTCATATTAATATGGATAAATAATATTTGACACAATAATCTTATTCAAAGGTTTAAGAAAATTTACTAATATACACCTTAAAAATTATTAATTCATATTTAGTGCATTTATGAACATATTTATATTTTTAATTATTAAATATATTATTTATTGAAAATGTTGCAATTTTCAATTAGAAAATCGCGTAATGACACGCTGAAACTAAACTAGTATACTACTATTTATGGGTGGGTAAATGAATAATGAGTACACGTGGCAATTGTGTTATTCACCCTCACAATCTTTAATTTCTTCCAACCAAAAGGTTAGGCCAAGAATTGAAAGAAGTGAACCTAATTTGAGATTGACCCCATGATATTCCAATGGTAGAAAGAATTAGTGACAAGATTTTGTTCTTGAAATCACGGTTATAATTAGATTGTATTGAACGATCGATGATTTAATTGGACTATTCAATTCACTAAAGAATAAAATTTGCTCATATTTTAACCCCATATATATCAAATATCTCAAGAACTATTGGATGGTAGACGCATTTTAGGCAAAGTCTTAAACAAATTCAACTTTTTTAGGAAAATAAGTTGCACGTTCTCAAAGTGAACATGAATTGTACGGTGTACCTGGTGCACATGACACTACAAGAAAATAGAGAATTTTGTCTACGAAAATCTTCAATATATCTACGGAATTTCCAACAAAAATAATTATGTCCTTAAACGTGAGAATTGCAGTGAGAATTACCTACAAAATTTTCTAATCATATACTCCCTCCGTCCCAGCATTACTTGAACACTTGTTTTATTTGGACGTCCTAACATTATTTGAACATTCCCAAAATAAAAACAAACATAATATTAATACACTCACAACACTCTTATTTTATTCCACCCAAAACCCACTTTCCCATTTTACTTTGGCTCATTTTCGAAAATTTATTTTAATTGGGAGGAGTAATTTCATTTCATCATTTAAAAGTCCTGCAAGAATCCATGACGAATTTATTTAAAACTTCGAGTAAACCAGGTATTTTCCATTCCGATATTCAATATATTCAATGAGTCTAGTAGTTTTTTAAATGAGTCATTTATGCAAGACGGATTTTGGATCCGTTGTGAAAACACACTTTCATTCCTAGCTCAAATTACCTACAAACAATTTGCTTATAAAAATGTAATTCATAGATACGTTTATTTGTAGGTAATTTCTAAATCACAAATATACTTAACTGCGAAAATGCAAATTGTCTAGATAATTATTTGTGTAAGTAATTTATTTGCATACAAAACTTACAAATATATAGCCAATTTGTTTGTATGTAATTTATTTCTCATTCAAAAAGATTCCTAGCTCAAATTATATTTGTTGAAAATCTCCGTAGCTATATAAAAAAATTCGTATTCAAATTTTTATTTTTTTAATTTTTTATAGAGACCTACTCTAGTCTCCACATTTTATTCCTTTCCTAGGGTCAATATCTAGGTACAAATTGTTAGAACGCACATTGAGAAAGTGTGGTAAAACTTTTGCGGGCCCAACAAGAATGTCGGCCCATCATAATCTTAAGGTTATGGGCCCTCTCGATGTGGACCATCAATATTGCACATTTTAACACTAAGCTACAAACTTTATTCCAAATAGAATATAAAAAAATACTGGTGCTTGATGTGACTGCCATTTTGGAAAAAGTAATTATTTTAAATCAACCTAAATAATTGCATAAATTTTACGCCATTCACTTTGATGTCACTGAGCAGGTTGACCCTATATAAATCAGTAAAGTCGTGTCCCAGTTCAATAAGTCATTGACATAATTATATATACTTTGAAATAAATAAGAACGATGAGTTTCATGTACATTTAGGTGTATTGTGCACTCGTTGAACATTTCTCAGTTTGATTCAAATAAGATATAGTGTAAATATCATTGTTTTCGATTGTTGTATCCTAAGAGATAAGTGTAATACGATTAACTAGCATCAAGAGTGAAGAACATAATTGTTTAAAAAAATTGTGTTCGACACCAATCTCGATTAATCATTTTATTATTTAGTTTTCAGTCATTTTGGGTGCACCCTAACCAACCAACGTATACAATTAATTTAGATGTTTTGAATTTATTTTATGTTTCTAGGCATAGAGTATCGATTTTTTTTTTCATGATCTAGCTCAAACAAAAATAAAACACAACCACCTGCCAAAATTCATCCCCCAAGGTATAAGAAGCAACCATTTTTATTTGAAAAACAGTTTGACCTCTTACAATTAAGACAAAGCCTAACAACGACTTAAAAGTTCGATAATAATTATAAACCGCTTCAGAGAATTATACAGATCCCATCATCAACTTAAAAATATTAATTAAATGATGTTAGACTGTTAGTTTAGTGAGAATCATACCTAGGGGTGGAGGAAATACCGAAAATACCGATATATCGCATTTATCGTACCAAAAAAATATTGATTTTATCGAAATTTTCGGTACGATAACAGTATGAAAATATATAAAATTTTGGTATATCGAAAAAATTTTTTTTACCGGTATACCGAAAAAATATATCGGTATATCGAAAAATTTCCGGTATACCGAAAATATTTCTATATACCGATATATGCTGAAATATCGGTACGATATCGGTATGTAATATTAACATACCAAATTTTCGGTACGACAACGGTATGATATTTTTCGATATCAAAAATTTCAGTACGATAACGATATGACGAGAAAATTTTCGGTATGCCATACCGTCCACCCCTAATCATACTTATTAAAGGCTAAAAGCCCATTCTTAATCACCTAACTTTAGTAAACATTAAATATTTATTCTTTTATTTATATATAAATACAACTAAATAGGAGTATAATTGATTAAGTGTCAGCAGTTAAAGTCAAACACTGCAGCAGAATTCAGACTCTTGTCTACTATTTTACAAACAAGCTGGAAGACCCCCACAAATATACACAACTGCAAACTAACCCCTCAATATTGGTGCCATTAATTCTTTATGAAATATTAAAAGCAAATTAAGAATTTATTTCCTCTTACCAAAGTCAGTTGTTGGAAATATTCAATAGGATTCTACACATATAATTCAGTTGTTGAATCATTAGATGCAACATTATATTACCTTATATTTCATTCTACAATTTTTTTCTCAATACAACTCAAATATTTTGACTAGTAAATGCTAGTAGTAATTATGTTTTCTAAACCAAAAAAGTGGGTATATACATTGAATTTTCAGCTGATGAAATCTTGCTTCAAAAGATCCCAAAAATGGCAAATATTTTTCATCATAGGATTCTAGATTCAAGACAAAATAAAAAGTTACCAACTCTAACTTATAAGAAAAAAATAAATTAACCTCAATTTTAAAATTACAGGAATTCGTGACTCCCAAATCTCTGAATATTAAGCAATGCGGTCAAAATTTTAAAATATTTTAAATCGTGGAAAATGAAAAAAATATATACTTTTGAGTCCATTTGTCTGTTCAGAACATGCTTCAATATTAAAAAAAAAATAGTCAACAAAGGTAGTGCAGAAACAGAATGAATAATGCCCAAATCAAGAATAAGAAATCTCTACCTTTACTTGTAAATCAAGACGTAAATTAAAGATAAACAACAAAGTCATAAATAAGAAAGAAACATTTTGATTAAAAACAGAACAATAATGATTAAAGATCTTTAAATACTACAAAAATTACATAAAAATATTAAACAAAACAAGAAAAATAATTACAAGAAAATCATTGCTTTTCATCTCGAATATTCTCGATGGAACTGCTAAACGGGCCAATAACGGGCTTTCTCAAAATTGATAATCAGACCATTAGCCCGGCGGGCTTTTCGAAGATTCTTGATGGAACTGCAAACCGGGCCGAAAAGGATCGGGACAGATCATCTTGATCGGCCCATAAAGAGCCCGAATCAAAATTTTGAGAATAAGAGTATGGATCATAAGTGAACCTCATTGAATTGGAACAACTGAACACCCTTTTTTTCTCTTTATTAATCTTGAAATATTTCCTCCATATTTGTCTCCAAATGGGGGATTTCGAGCTCGTAACGAAACGGTCGTATTTACGAAACGAGTAGCTCGCGGGCCAGCACGACTTGCCATGGCTTGGGTCAGTGCCATGGTTCTTGATCCATTTTCAAGAATGTGTGAAGTGTATCTCTTGTGTTACTTTTGTGGGAAGGAGGTGGTACTGTTTGGAGTGGGGTACTTATAGTGAAGAAAATAATGGGTTCTTGATTACTTTTTCATGGTTCATATCTGATCCTTGGTATTTATTTATAGGCACATCTGCATAGGTTATGTGTTATAACATTGTGGGCCACTTTTAGGGGCAAACTTGTAATATCACATATCTGATCCTTGGTGTATATATAGAGATATCTGCCTAGGTTATGTGCTATAACATTCCGGGCAAACTTGTCATTTACTTTAGCTTAATTTTGCTTGAAAATGCTTAAAAGTGGGTCGTGCTTGAGTCACAGATTTTTAAATCAAGTGTCAACAGCTGGGAGGGTTATAAATTAAAGAGTATTTATAAATCGAAACATGTGTTCAAACAACATATATTTGTAAGTAATAGTTAATATAATATAATTTTAAAAAATAAATTTATATAATATTTCAATAAAAATTTATCCCACATAGACTTCGAAGTTACATTGTCTAGGAGTGTGCAAGTTTAGTGGGGGGATAATTTTAACTTTTATTGGTAAATTGTGGAGAACAAAATACTGGTGTGCAACTTCACTAATTTTTATTCTTTTTCAATTTTTCACTTGACAAAATGTCAGTTTTCAAAAAGTAATAAAAAGTTTAACAGCAAAGTGACAATATTTTATGTTAAAAGTCATTTTTCAATCAAAACATTATCACATTTCACTCAAAAATTATAATTTTTCAATTACGAGTTATAGACATGTTGAAAGAATATCGTCTCATTTAAAAGCTCAAGCTTATAGAGAGGTAAGGAATTAATTAATTTGTAAATATTCCCTAATAGGTTTATCTATTGATGAGCGATAATTTTTCCAAATGAACGATTTTTCTACTACGGAGCAGTTGATCAAATGAAGCTCCGTCTCAATGAATAAGATCTGTAAAAATAATCTCGCACAAGAGTCCAGGTTGTTCGGTCATCTCATCTCATTATTGTGCTGGAATTTCTGTCAATGATTCAATTTCAAAATATACATATTTAATTATTGGAATAGGAATATCTAATCACACCCCATGTAGTTTAGTTTGATTAGAAGTTGGAACTTGGAAGGATAGACCAGAGATAAGTTTGGAGTTTCTCAAGTATATTTTACTATTCTTTCCGTCCACTAATCTTATACTACTTTGGCATATTCAACGGGTTTTTGTGAGCGAATTTTGTATTAATAATTGAAATGATAAAGTGACTTTTAAGGAGGGGCATGATAGATAAATCTCATAAAAATGGGTTGAAAAGTTAGAATAGCATAAGATTGGTGGACGGAGGTAGTATAAAGTATGCTTCATTTGCTATTTAATTTTTTTAATATTTGTCACCTATATAAATAATGATTGTACCACTATATTTCCATTAGTTAATAGACAATAGACACAATGTTTTTTTTTTTTTTTGGGGGACAGGTTAATGTTAAACCGATAATCCTTCGTGGTTATATACTTAATTTATATATTGTCATTTTCTTGTAATAAGTTAGAAAGAAGAATCTGATATTTTCTACCGTATAAACTCGAAATAATAATGCTTTCTTATATCTAGTTTTGAGGACAAAATAACTTTATATTTGAAAAAAAAAAAGAAAAAAAAAAGAGAAGTGAAAAAGCTTCAATGCTAGTAGAAAGACGAAATGTCAAATCCAAGCAACACCCGACATGCATTAAAAAAACACAACAAGGTAAGTTAATCAATAAACCATGGAATCTTAATAAAAACTCATAGCAAAAATACTGGAACAGGTCAAAAAAATGAAAAATAATTTACCCAATTTTGAGTGCTTAATTTAGAGACAACATGTCATACCTTTTGTCATTTGGGTTACTTAGTGGCCCAAGAACATATAAAGCCCATCAATATGACCCATTACGCTGGATTGTGATAAGTGACAATTGTCTAATTCGTTTTTGTATTATTATTAAATTTTCTTAATTTTTGGTGGATTAACATTAAACTCGAACGCAGTAAAATTCGATTTTTCACTGCGTTTTTCTCGAAATTTATATTATTAATAATAATGTTATAAATATAAAATATTATATACGTACATAAAATAACGAATGTGCTGGGCTGGAATTGCAGGACTTTAAGAAACAAAATGGGCCATAACAAATCACATTGAAGCCCAAATATATCGACGCAAAGCCCATTGGTTTTTGGAAAAAGTAAGAAGTTGCTTTCTTGCAGATAATTATTAGTCGACTACCATTGAATTGGAATTAATGTTAGCGTTATTTGGTTTGGACTTTGTTGTAAGTCATGTTGAGTGGAAAATATGATGTGACGATGTGTGTTACGACTTTACAAACAAAATAATGATGTGTCAAACACTGTGTGTGTGTGTGTGACGAGCACAAATGTATGTAGGATGACAACAAGGATTTAATGACCCAAGTTAAATCAAAAAGTTTACTATGTGTCTCCGTCTTTTAAACCAGGATTATATTATTTATGATTTGGGGAGTGCGTCGAACACAATGTGTTAGTGACGAGCACAATGGTTTTGTGGGAGGGAGAGTTGATACAAGAGTTATCTTCGAAAAATTTCTCAACCTTATTTCCGGCCCTTTTGAGAGTCTGGCATGCATTTATAGAGTTTTGGCCTATTATATCGCAGGTTAGCTGGGAGACTTGTTTAAAATCCGCCTTTTTGGCCTTAGTGTAAACGGCCGTTTTGTGCCCGCATATTTATATACACTCAATTTTTTTATTTTCTAATTTTTTAATTAATTTTTTTAAAAGTTTTTTCACAAATTTAAATAAGGCAAAAATCAATTATGGCCAATCAATTATAAATTAAATATTTTTATTTGATTTAGTCAATTAATAATTAATCCTCTCCAATTCAATATTTTTTAACAGTTTTGAATTTCTATTGAATTGAATAAATAAGTAAAATATTAATCCAATATAAATTAATAATATAATATTTTTATAAATTATATTATGAAATTTGTTCATAATATGAAACTGATATCATTATAATTATAAATTAATATTATGGTATTAATTTATAAATGTGATGATACAAATTTTATATTATTAACTAATTTCATGAGAACTTTGCTCAATTATGTTATTAAAGATGATGGGAACTAATTTTATATTTTGAACATATGTTATTAAAGATGATGGGAACTAATTTTAATGTTTGAACAATTTTTTTTTAAATTTTTTTTTGTTCCGTTTAGGTGGTCTGCTTAGCCCGGAAACCGCCAGGTTAGGTTTAGTCTCAACTATTAGAGGCCCGCTTTAAAATGAACTGCTTAAGGCACAGGACCGTTTTGGCTGAGAGTACCAGAGGGGGGGCCCTAATGGGTTAGGCCACCCGCTTAACAATACTAGCCTCGAGGTGTTGCCACGCTTCTCGTTATGTATTTTTTGGTTGACATTTGTCTTTACTTGCTCGAGAAGTATCTGACTTGTCATCCAGGTGGTGATGGTGGCGTCGTGGGTGACCTGATTCTTGTGCTCGCTTGGTGGTTAAATGCTCGCTCGATAGGTCGCTTTGCTTGCTGAAAACGCGTAGGCCAAGTGCCTTGGTCGCTGTCTTTCGCCTTCAAAAAGGCGACATGTCTTCCTTCCACGTTAAATGCTTAATCTTTTTCTGCATTAAATCGGTTTTTTTAACCATTACCCCGTGTTCGCTTTGTCTTGGTGAGTGGTCACTGGGTTGCCGGAGAGCATAATTTTTGCAATGTGATGGCTTCTGGAGCCCAACACCCTCTGGTCGCCTAAAGTGGCGTGCACATGGTGAGATGGATGAGAGGGATGTGTATCCAACTGGTGAGCACCTGTTTGATGGGCTAGAGGACACCTTTGTTTTACTGGTCCACGTGTTCGTCCATATACACGTGGCAGAAAAGATTATTTATATGCACAACAGACTTCAACGAGCTAAAATATTGAATAATATCTGACTCGTGAAATTCGTTAATGGATGAGTAATTCGTAGAAGAAAAACTAATAATTGGAGGTAAATTTGTGTCCAACCATCACAACAACATCATCATATACCAATATCATTTTTCAATTGAAAAAGCTAAAACACCTTCATCTATAACAAAATTTACCACAAAAAGATAAATTAAATTCTCTCCATCCCGTTATAAGTTTTCTATTTTTTTTTCATCCCACTATAGATTTCCTATTCAAATTTTGACAAACACCTCCTAAATTTATATCCCTACCCTTCACTCTTATTTACATAAATTGCCACTTTTTACATACAATTGCCACTCAATTATCACCGATCTTCATTTTTACCTCCTGCCTTCATCTATGTGCCCCAAAGCAACATCGAAACTTATAGCTAGACGGATACATTTATTAAAAATAATATATCTTAAAATGCGACAACCTTACTATTAAAAAATGATACTGATCGTCTGTTGGGAAATCACACAAGAATTGATCAATAATAATGTTGCATTTTACCTCATTTATTAATAAATTAATTAACTAATAATTATACTTATTAAACTTCTTTATGCTCAATTGAACTCGCAAGCCATCATAAAATTCAAAACTCTATTATTCTCAGTATGCGCAAATGATAGATACTCTCCACGGGACATACCAATAAAACATGGCAATTTAGTATAGACCATTCTATGCATCTATGTATATATTTACAACCAAATAGAAGAAATATAACTACGAAATAATATTTTTGTACAAATATACCAGGAGTGCATAAATTACGCGAAGACACGGACAAGAAACCAACTGACTGTCCAGATGCTGTAAATTGCACAATCCTACCTCACTTCAGAAACCTGATACACAATGCATTTTGTTAATACTGAGAAGTACAATTATAAGTAGCCTGGTTTTCATTATTGAACAAGTGCAAGAATGATGGACTAACATACATCAGTCAAAACCTGTAAGATTGTTTACCTCGGAGTAGCAACTTTGGCTAGATATTGTTTTGACCTTTGTATTTACAATAACTTCACATTTCATTTTTGTCTGCAAGAGATCAAACACAGGAAGGCATTAAGCATGTTCGAATCAGACATTTATTCTGTATAACAATATTCTTTGAGTGGTAATCAAGTTAAACCTCACAATACTAGATTTATAAACTCATATGCCAGGGCGTGAAGGGAGCGGTAGTACAATTAACCTCCGTAATTCAAAGGTACTCATGATAATGCGATCATTCAAATTATTTAAAACCAACATATATAGTCTATGCTAGTGTACTAGTACACAATAAGATTTTAACAAAGAATGGTCATTCATTGAAGCACACCACATACTACGTGTTTGTTGAAGCAGCCCTTATTTCTCAATGCATTTACATAAACAACCCTAAACAGCCCTTAATTTCTCAATGCATTTACATAAACAACCCTCAACGCCCTAAAGTTCTCAATGAATTTATCAAAACAACCTTCAAATGCATATCCCATGGCTTTTATCTCTCCTATTCTAATTTAACCATCTTACATTAAGACCATCATACGAGCTATCTGTCCATCATCAAGTAACCATTGATCCATCTCAAGAAACTATCATCATCCAGCATTAACTAAAAGCAAATTCTAGCAATGTACAGTTATTACTAAGGGCCCGCTTGGTTGGTGGTAATGGAAGTGGGTAATGAGAATTATTTCTATTGATATTGCTTGGTAGTTTTGATACACAAGCAATGGGAATAGAAGTAAGCAATTAATTACCCTTGCTCACTCCACCCACCTCACATGATACCCATTGTTGATGTTATAACCAAGTAATAACAATGCAATCAATAACTGATTGACCACCTCATTGATACTCATTACCATTACCATTACCATTCCCTAGTCATACCAAGTGGGATCCTAAGTATATTCAAGTCAAAACAAGAACTGAGTTTCATGGATGTCATAAACAAAGATGAGCTGAAAAAACTGACTTGAGTAAAGCCTCAATTTATCAAGCCAGTAATTAATCACAAACAGAAACAAGTAACAGTTTGTATGTTTCATCTGAATTGGTTTCTAATCATACAAAATGTACAAGTATAACATCATATCTGCGTTCAAAATATATTCTACAATGTGAGAACGAATGCAACATAATTTCTAATACTATCAATACTCACTCTGAAAACCAATGTGAAAATTCAAGTCCCCCTTTCTTCCAAGTGAAATTAAGTCAAAGTTCCGGAATAAACAACCTAAATTCAACTAATCAGAAAGGGTAGGGACTTCCAATTTACTTCATCGATGCTTCTTATAAAACTTAAATTAGCAAAATGCACCAGATTGTTATGGCATCAATCATCATGTCGTAAATTCTCGCACAGTTCCAAAATTAGAAACGATTGCAGTAATAGCATCATGTAGTAGTATAGTGAAAGTAAGATTTACCTTGAGAGGCAGGTCAAAGTAGAAAACATCAAGCTTCCCGCCGATCTCCGTCTCCATATCAAAGGTAATCGCACCTCTCGCCAAATCCTCAATCAACAAAACCACATCGGTCAAAACCTCCACGCGTTCGAGCTGAAGAGTGGCGTTCACGTACGACGCCTCACGCGCTTTGATGTAGCCGCCATCGGAGGTCACAAACCCTAGCTGCTTCCCCCTGTACCCAATCGCGACGAGCAAGGAATCGTAATCCATGGAGTAGAAATCTTGGTTCCGAATCCTGACCGTTAGGTCTAGGGTTACGTCAATAGAAGCTTTGGGGCGAGTGTTGATGTGGAGGCGATCTAGGCGGAGGCGGACGACGGAGAGCTCCGGGTGGGAAGGCCAGAGCAGGTACGCGGCGGCGATGAGGAAGAGTAATAAGGTCGCGGTGCAGAATAGGCAGCGCTGCCCTGATTTACGGAAGAGACGGTGGCGGTGGGGCGCAGGGTAAGGAGGTAAAACGATGACGTATTGCGGTTGTTGGGGGTGGAGGTCGGAGATTAAAGGTTGTTGAGTATCAGAATGTTTATTCTCGGTCATGCTTTTGTTGTGTGTGAATTTTGCAGGAATACAAACAGAAACAGAAACAGAAATAGCATATACTGTATTTCAGTATTTAAGGGGGAAAATAAAAACGCGGGGGGCGAGTGGGCCCACCAAAGGTCCTCTCTTTGTATTTGTTTACAGTTATCTCAAGTGAGAACTGAAGTCGTTTGGTATATATCTTCACGTCGAATTGGTGTGAATCGTGAAACCGCGCAGAGTTGGTTATAGAACAGAGTTGTATAAGGCCAGTTACGCATTGACAATGTTGTAGTGTGAATGATTTTGGCTGAGCCTTAATAAATAAGATTCTTTATATGATACTATTAGAAGTTTATAGAAGTGTAATAAGAATAGAGAAGAAGTGTAGGGATTATTTTAGTAAGTATTGTGTAGAAGTGTAGGGATTATTTTAGTTATATGATAAGTATTGTGTGCAACATTTTCACCGTACAACGCTATTATTATTGTTGGTAAGGATTAACATTTTATAATTAAAGTATTGGTGACCGGTAAAAGTAGTGCATACAATACCTTCTCTTTTTTTGGCAAAGTATTAGATGAACAAGTTTCACGGTGAAACTGGTTAAGAAGTGTGACTTATATTACTAAAATGTATTCTTTATGATAACTGAAGAGTGTGACTTTTACTATAAAGGGTAGATGTGACTTATATTACAGCAGATGATATATTCATGATAACTGAAGGGTGTGACTTATATTAATAAATGATATAATCGTGATAACTGAAGGGTCATTCCTATAAAAAAATGAACCAATTTCACGGTAAACAAGTTTCATAGCATACCAACTCTAATTTTTTTTTTCTTTTGACATGAAGACTTGATCAATCAATAAATCATTTAAACTCATAAATTAAAGAATAATTTATACTTAACTTCTTTATGCTCAATTGAGCTCACAAGCCATCCATAAATTCATGACCTCTTTTATTTTCAGTCAGTGCAAAACCTCTATGCATCTCTGTAGATTTACACCCAAATGGAAGAAAAACAAGTACAAAATAATGTTTTGTACAAGTATACCAAGAGTGCATAAATTATGCAAAGCCCCGGACAGGAAACCAACCGACTATCCAGATGCTGTAATTTGCACGATCCTACCTCACTTCAGAAACTTGATCCACATTGCATTTTATTAATACTGAGAAGTGTTAATAAGTACCTAGCCTGTTTTTCATTATTGGACGAGTGCAAGAATGATGGACCGACATATATCAGTCAAAACCCGTAAGATTGCTTACGGCGTGTAGCAATTGTTGCCAGTTATTGTTTTGTTCTTTGTATCTACAGTAACTTCACATTTCTTTTTTTGTCTGCAAGAGATCAAACAGAGGAAGGTATTAAGCAGATTTGAATCAGATATTTGTTCTGTATGACAATAGTCTTAAAGTGATAATCAAGTTAAACCTTCCAAAACTAGTTTTGTAAACTCAAAAGCCAAGGCGTGAGGGGAGTGGTAGTAGAATTAACCCCCGTCATTCAAAGGTACTCAGGATAATGCGATTATTCAAATTATTCAAAATCTACTTATATAGTCTATGCTAGTGTACTATAACCTGAAAACTAGTAAGCAATAAGATTTTAACAAAGAATGATCGTTCATTAATCCCATAGCACACCACATGCTACGTGTTTGTTGAAACAACCCTTAATTTCTCAATGCATTTACATAAACAACCCTCAACGTCCTAAAGTTCTCAATGAATTTATCAAATCAACCCTCAAATACATATCCCAAGGCTTTTATCTCTCCTATTCTAATTTTACAATCGTACATGAAGACCATCATACGAGCTATATGTGCATCATCATGTAACCATTGATCTATATCAAAATTCTATCATCCTCCAGCATTATGTCACTAAGCATATCCAAGTCAAAACAACAACTGGGTTTCAAGCATGTCGTAATTAAAGATGAGCTAAAATACTGACTCAAGTAAAGCCTCAATTTGTCAAGCCAGTAATTAGTCACAAATAGAAACAAGTAACAGTCTATATGTTTCATCTGAATTGGTTTCTAATCATACATCAAGTAACAGTCTATATGTTCATCTGAATTGGTTTCTATTCATGCATAATCTACACGTATAGCATCATATCTGCGTCCAATATATGTTCTACAATGTGAGAACGTATGCAACATAATTCTTAATGCTATCAATACTCAATATTCCATACATTTTTATCCAAAATGTTATCCAAACCTCACTCTGAAAATCTGTTGTGAAAACTTAAGTTCCCCTTTCTTCCAAGTGAAATTAGGTCAAAGTTCTGGAGCAAACAACCTAAATTCAACTAAAAGAGTAGGGACTTCCAATTTACTTCATCGACGCTTCTTATAAAACTGAAATTAGCAAAATGCACATAATTGTTACAGAACGGACGCTTTACTCATTGCAGAAGCAGTAAATTATCGCACAGTTCCAAATAATTAGAAACGATTGCATTAACATTTACCTTGACAGGCATGATAAAGTCGAAAACATCAAGCTTCCCGCCGATCTCCGTCTCCGTATCAAAGGTAATCTCACCTCTGGCCAAATCCTCAATCAACAGATCCACATCGGTCAAAACCTCCACGCGCTCGAGCTGGAGAGTGGCATTCACGTACAACAAGTCACACACCTTCATGTGGCCTCCATCGAAGGTTACAAACCCTAGCTGCTTCCCCCTGTACCCAATCGCGACGAGAAAGGGATCGTAATCCATGATGTAGAAGGCTGTGTTCAGAATCATGACCGTTAGGTTTAGGGTCATGTCGATCGAAGCGTTGGTGTGAGTGTTGATTTGGAGACGATGGAGGCCAGGACATGTAGGCGGCGAAGATGAGGGAGAATAAACAGACCGCATCGATGGCGCATTTATCAGATTTATTCATGCTTTTGTGCGTCTGAATTTTGCAGGCGCACAAAACGTAAACAGTATATATGTATTTCAGTATTTAGGGGGAAAAAAAAACGCGGGGATACGGGTGGGCCCACTATGGGTCCTCTCTTTATATTTGTGTTACGGTTCTCTACAGGAGAACTGAAATCGTTGTTACTTGTTATGCAGCGTCGCGTCTAATCGTGTGAATCGTGAAACAGCAGTAACGACACATAAGCCCCCATTTTTATGGTTATAGTAAAATAAACTTTTAGGTTGATCGACATGTATTTCCTGTTTAGGGAATTTTGGGTAAATTTTGACCCAGTTAAATACAGTATAGCTTGATTTATAGCTATTCGTTATCAACATATATAAATGATCATCAACAATAAGTAGTACTTAATAATAGTCAGAATCTCATTTTCTATTTATGTGATGTCTTTTTAAAATTATAGCTCAGAATAAGCATAACACGAACTTTAAAATTTTTAACAAAATACATACATTTTCTGAAAAATTCTGAATGCCCACAAGAAAAAGAATTATGTTTCAAAAAACATCAACATAAAGACCTTTACATCAATTAATTTTGCAATGGTTCTTTCATATAATACATCTATATCACAACAAATCACAACAAAATGGCAATTATTTGTAGGTATATAGGGATAAATAATACATATTCAAGAAGCAGAGAGTGGGAACAAAAAGACTCATTCTTTATCACGATACCTCGTTTCAGTGGCCTGAATGTGCAATCGAGCTCAAATTTCTGTACATGTCCGACGAGGCAAGAGAAAAATCGGACAACGCCCTGAAAAGTTCAGGCAAATGGGATTTCAGACTCATGAGAGACTTCTCTCTAACTTGAACACATTGCTTCTGATAAACTTCTTCGTCGTCCTCCAATTTCTGTTTGGCTGCTTCCACCACTAACTGTCTTTCCGCAATATGTTCTTGACTCACCCCCCTGTCTGGATCCGTATCATCGTGGGGCGTCCTTTTCTGCATATACTTATTATACCAGTTTTCAAATTCTCGGGTTTTTCTGATAAGTTCCTTTCTTGATTCTCCACATCTGTTTTTAAAATCCAGTTCTTCTTTCTGGTATTGCCATATGGTCTTGACGATTGCTGCAAAGTTGTTGATGGTTGCTTTTGCTGGCTCGTCTGGGAGCTTCTCAAGATAACCGTTCCAGGCGTTGAGGAGCGTTTGGATCAGGGGATTCTGGGGTCTGTTTGGGGATGAAACTTTTTCCTTCCAGTTTGTGTCGATAGGTACGAGGTTTAGCTTCAACCAGCTGTTGAGTGCTCTGATGTATTCTTTTTGCTGGCCCATGAGTTCGCTGAAATTCGTGGACCATTCCTGGACGACACCGCCTAGCTGGCGTGTGCGCTCGTGGTGGTGTTCGGTTGTTTCTTTTGGGGACTGAGAGATGTCGAGTAATCTCAGTGCTTGAACGATCTTGGATTGGTTGTCGTTATATATTCTGATTGTCTCCCACATTGTTGCCATCCTGCACGAACCATTCAAACAGCTGTAAAAACTGGATTGGAATTCAGGATAGTGAAACAACAACAAATTAAGCTGGTGCACCAATTTCACTGTGCAACTGGTTCAATGTTGAACTAATTTTGGTCCAAAAGTTTCAACCAAGTTATTTTTATTATATTTTTTCGCGAATCTTTGATATAGTCATTTGAAAAATATCCTTCATATATTGAAAAACTAATACTTTCTTCATTATATATTTCAGTGTCTTTATGTAAATGAGTGTCTTTTTGTAAATGATTGCACCAGCAACTGGTGCGTAGAAGCTTTGGTCATTCTTTTCAAGTTCCTATTGTCTTCTCTTCCCACTTTTCATGTCTTACAACCACAACAAACATCTGATGACGCAGAAAGAAAATAGACAAGTCCAGTATACAAAGGTGCTCAATTTTTTGGGCACGGGTTTTAAGAAAGACGCAGAAAGAAAATAGACAAGTCCAGTATACAAAGGTGCTCAATTTTTTGGGCACGGGTTTTAAGAAAAAAGTAGATTTGTTCAAAAAAATAAAATTTGTTCGAAAAAAAAAAATATCCATTTATGAATAAAGTGATTTCTTGTGAGCAATTGACAATTTGAGTAATTAAGTGATGGTTGGAGAGTAGAAATAAAATGATTCTGTCCATAAAGGGAATGAACACATTTTTGGTGGACGGACAAATAAAGAAAGTGAACACATTTTTGGTGTACAGAGGAGTATATCATAATATGCAATGTGTAGGAATAAGGAAAATCAAACCATTGCTTTACACAGATCTGCCCTAATATGGCATCCACCAACAATCAGCCTAGAACACATAATGGACGCTAAACAAGAGAATTTTGACACAACTTGTGAAAAACATAGCAATTAAAGCAAATAGCAAGAAAAACTTAAGACCATGCTAAAACTTTCAACAAGAGAACGGATAGGCAAATCAAACTTTACTTCCGAAAAAGATGTGCGTAAGAAGTTAAGGACTCACGCATCAACAAGAGAAACAAGTTTGGGATAGAGTTGTTCATCACGTAGACGATTAATTTCCGAGACAGTGGAGTCCATGGACTGCATGTCAACAATGTATCTTGTATGCAGATGGCTGACTGATGCTTTCATTCTCTCTAATGATTCCGTGTTTGAACTGCGTTTCTTCAGCCTATTCAACGAGGCAACCTTTTTTTGATATTCAAGTTTCATCTGTTCACCTGCCTGTTGGGCACCAAACAAACAAATAGACAACTTAAGATTCCAACACTGAATTGAGATTTCAGGTTGTTCTATCTATGGGACTATAAGCTAGATACGGCCATTTATGATTCTTAGTTTTACCAACTATGAAACTTCCTATAATTGTTAATATATACAGACATCCCTGAACGCAATGCCATTTAAAGAAAACAAGTTGAACACCAGAAGGATATTGAAAAGATTATGGCACCCTATATTCATTCCATTACCATTCCCATTGAAGAATTATGAACCAAATGCGCCCATGAATGAACTGACATGATGATATAAAACAAACTAACAAGATGGTAGAATGACAATACCTTTACTTCAACATAAAGTTTTTTCTCCCATGCCAACATCTTGTCCAGCACAGTTGCATGAGTCTCCTGCTCCTCTGAATCAAATTCATCCACCCCATCATCAGCATTAGGCAAACCTTTGAAGGATCTATTCCAAGTGATGACTCGCATTACCCTTTCAGAGTGATTAATATTCCCTGCCAATTAACAACACAATACTTGATATTTACTTCAACAATTCATTCATACCTAGTACGAATTCAACAACCAAAAGACAACTTGAAGGTGAGAAAACAACCCTCATTAGAATTTTCTTGCTTTACTAAGATGCATGAACTTCATTAGTTAACATAGCATATTAGGATGAAAGATCACAACAAGAACAATAAGCCCACGATTAAGACAATGAAACATTCATTAACATTACGAAGTAATGATAAGTTAATACCTCTTTTATCTGCGAAATTCGAGTGATAATGCAATCGGGTGGCCTCAAGCATTCTAGAAACATCATGAGCACTCTCTGAAGCCTTAAGAAAACAATCATCAAGCTCAACAAATATTTGCATCAAATTCGCAACACTCCCCCCACCCTTCTTTTTCCCCTCGGGGACAGCCCCTTGTTTCCCTCTCTTTCCAAAGCTTCCCTTTGCCATTGCCGCCATAGCTGCCTCAGGCGGCGGTGGCTGTGGAGGAAGTCCACTCACCGCCTCCACTACCTCCTCTGGCTCCGGCCGTGGGACAGGCTTCTCCGCCTCCAGCTCCATTTCTTTCCTCCTAGCCCTTTCAGCAAGCATCTTCCGCTCAAACTCCTCCCTCTCATCACCATTCTCCTCCACATCCGCTAACGTGGGGCCCGGCATGTTCTCCATTTGGAAAAAGTAATCCCAGGAGGAATTTTGCGACTGCGGCGGCGGAGGCGGCGGCGGCGGCTGGTGATGCTTCTCCCGCGGCGGATGCGGAACTTCATCCTCCACAACCTCCGATGGCAGGATCCCACCCCTGCCGCCGCCACTACTCTTACTACTGCGATGCTTCAAGCTATGACTACTCTCCATCTCGGCATCCTCCTCATCTTCCTCCTCAATTATCGGATCGGAATGCTTATTCGCCGGCAAAGGGATCGAGAATTCGGGCATGGTGGCGGCGCGTTGGAGAGGGGACGAATCGGCGAAAGAAGCCGGGAGGGGAGGGGGCGGAGGGGGGAAATTCTCGTAAGGGGGCCGAGGGGGGGTGGCGCCCCCCACGGAGGTGGAGGGGTTCATGGAAGCGACGGGGGCGGCCAATGAGGGGTAAATCACCTCGCCCTGGGCGAAGTCGCTGAGGGCGGCGCCGGTGTTCTTCAACGACATGACGTGGGCGGAGTGGGCGGCGGCGAACTTGTTTCTCGCCGTCACCGCTCGCTCCATGTGCTGCTTCCGTTCCTTGCATCGATTCACCGTTTCTTCGTTCTCGATCTTCGATTGCGTGCAGCCCATCGGGCTTTCCGGCGGGGTAAATTAGTAAATTACAACCGTGAATATCGCCAGATCGCACACAGCAGACACTAAGTCAGAATTTGGGGACGCAATTCAGGGGTTTTTGGGATGTAGATCAACTGTTTGATCTTTTCCCCTTTTCCTGTGTGAGGGAATAATAGAAAAATGGGAAAAGAGTGTAGTTGAAGCAATTGATTGCAAGCGATGAACACCAGCTTAAAACTAGAAAACGACAGCGTTGGATTCTTCTCTTTTACCGGAGCAGTTAAAAGTATTAAAATGGGTAAATTATGTAGTAGTGAAAAATCAAGATTCGCGATTGTGCGGAATAAAATGGGTAATATTTCTAGATGTAGCTTTACTATGTGTGCCGCGAAAAAACTACACGATTAGTACGAATCGTTATCTAGTTTCCTGTGCGCCGCCGCCGTAGTGTGAAGATTCTAGAAGGATCGACTATCGAGGGATAAATCTTCAATTACCCATCTCAAATTTAAAAACATAAAAGAAAATCCTAAAAGAAAAGAAAATATCATCATTCCACAAAAAAAGAAAACTAGAGATACTCCGTCGTTCCACCATCTTATACATTATGTTTTTGACATAAATTTTAAGAAAAAAATAGATAAAATAAATAAAATAAAGGTATTATAAAATATTGTAAAATTTATTTATTTATTATAAAGTGATTGGTTGTAAGTGAAAGTACAATGATATTTGAAGTAATTAAATGATGAATGAGAATAAAAATAAAGTGACTTTTTTCCATAAATGGAATGTGCATAAGATTGATGGACAAACAAATAAAGCAAATGTGCATAAGATTGGTGCGGTGTGAGTAACATTTTGTAATTGAGCAGTACTCCCTCATCACATATTAATTTATTAATTTTAATAGTTCTTTTACACATATTTTACAATGTTAAATATTAATAGAAAATTGTTCGATAATTTAAAATTTGGATGGTATTGTTAAATTTAATTAATAACACATGATTATGTTATTATTGTATTGGATTAAAATTAGGGGCAATGTTAAATATTAATAGAAAATTGTTCGATAATTTAAAATTTGGATGGTGTTGTTAAATTTAATTAATAACATATGATTATATATTACTATTGTATTGGATTAGAATTAGGGGCATGTTTGCAATCTCTAAGTGACTATTTACAAATTCAAATGAAAGAGTAAAAACACTTTTTTTTTTCAAAAAAAAATTGAAAAAAAAAATGTTTCTACCCAACTTGGTTGAGTTTACAAAAACACACTAAAGTGGTTGATAAACACTTATTTTAAAAGTTGTTAGATACAATTTTTCTAAAAAAATAAGTACTTCTACTAATAAAGTAAAGTTTACAAATATGCACCAAATCTCAACTATTGACGATCATTTTTATAGTAAAGTGATTAGCCCATTAGGATTGACCCTATTAGGGTTATGATTAACCTGTTTAGCATCTATATTCTCAGCTAATTAAACAAGAAAAAGCAAACGTTAGATCGAATATAGAAATAACTAGCAGCTAAAATTGAGCACTACATTTTTTATAATCGAACAATGAGAATATAGACCCGAAAAAGTTCCCAGGAAGTAAAGTGACTTTTTGAGGCGAGCATGCAAAATTCCACTGTTGGCATGTGACAACCACATCCAATGTTATCCAGGCTAGCAAAAAACGTCGTTTCTCCTCATCACTTTTCTACTTTCTACAATATTCCAACCTTTTGCAAATACACAATTACATGAAAAGATTACCAGGTTCAAGGTTTGGGCTTCGCGTATCTAATCTCCCAAATCTCGACATTGTTGCCTCGTTCGTACTCTTGCACGTACTGAGGAATCTCTTCAAGATTGATTCGTCTGCCGACAAAGCTAGGTAGACATTCAGTTTCGAGAGAATTGTCTTCTGCATGCATCCATGTATTGCGAAGATGAGACATAATGATAATTAATAACGCGAATGATGGTATTTATGAGCTTGCGTACCTTCTTCCTCTTTAATATAGCTGAGGAAGTGTGAATAGCCATTTGCAACAACATCAAGATCATCAATGGTGAAGTTGTACTGCTTTTCTAGAGCTAGATACAACACCTAATATTAGATAGAAAAGGAATAAGATCAGAAATTTGATCCCTCCAAATGAATCACAAGGAACATGAACGTAGATAGTCACATACTATTTGGGGGGTGGAGGTGGGGGTACACTTTTTATGCATAAAACCATGATAATTACAGAATATCATTTTGCGGAGTCTATATAATCAAGGTGTGGATAATACTTATTCGAAATACTAGTTGATATCAGATTTAAGGGAATGCATATGTCGCATCTGTGCAATTTGAATCGGTTCAATTTACCTTATTAGAGCTATTAGACATGATTGTTTCTAATGCACTGAAGAAGGCATCAGTTAAGTCATCACTGTAAATAACATCAGCAGCTAAGATCAAAGAAGCTCTCTGAAGCTCTTCCACCTCTGATGCGCTCCAACTGTAGCTGTACCAGGTAAGGGATTTTCTATTGATTGATATCATTTAATTGATGTAATCTTGAGAGTGTATAACTAGCTATTGAAAAACTAGAAAGGAAAGAGTATGAAGCAAAAGATGACCATGAAAACTCATCAGACTTGGGGTTAACTGGCTACCTTTGCTTGGATGGAGAATTTACTAAAACCTCAGGTGATGGATGGTTCCAATCAAGCTCACGTACACATATATTAGCCTTGCGGTGGAAGATTTCAGCATTGAGATGAATATTCTTGGCACAGTTTCCAAGTACTTCGTTACCCTGGTCTGTAGTATATTAAAAGATAGTGCTAGTATCAAATGCCAAACGTGGTAAAGACCAAATAAAATTGCTGAAGAAATGAATAGCCCACATTGACTTATGTGAGAGTAGTACAGTATGGGTGATTCAAATATTTATAATCTAACAGACAATTTGTCTATCTAGATAATAAAATCATCATGAAAAAATAATAAATGCCGTGAAACAGCAAGAATGAGCAAATTAGAGAGATTGAGGTGCATTATACCAGTTATGAAGACAGTATTGGCAACACGAGCAAGTAACATGCCAACCAACCCTGTCAAATATAATGATAAAAATCATGTCAAACAGACAGAAGTATCGTTGTCAGAGATGTACATTTTGATAGATGTGAAACTATAATATTCTATAAGTATTAACAATTAGCGAGCACAACTCCACGACTCACCGAAGCTAAGCACAAGAAACTTTACCAGTGCCAGCACCAAGCTCTATGGCAACAATTCCATCAAAGTCAGATGACTTATATGTCATGTGCAGCACAAAGTCAGCTAAGACCAATTCTGCTCTCCAAACCTGAACTAGGAAAAAGCATCACAGTAGTCAGTAATGTACGTATATATTGTCAATGAGAGTGCATACAAAATTAAAGAGAGGATAAATCCATTGAATTAAACAGAAAACGGGAAAATGCCAGTGAAACATGAAGTTTTCATGAAACGACTCATAAATTGTAAAAGCTGGAGAAAATGAAACACTGTATTAAAGACCATAATTGGGAAGATGTTGAGAGATGCTGTGATGATGTCAAAAAACCAAATTACCTGGAGGCCAACTCTTGGAATGGAAGAAGTGATGTTATGCTGGATGCTGATAACAAAAAGAACCTTTGGTGCATCTGAATATTAAATACCAAATGAATCCCATCAATTTGTTGGCCGCAATCATTCTGCTTTTACCATTTTCCTTTATTGGCAAGAATGTTAAAACCTCAAGATTCAAGAAGAACAGAATCAGAAGAAATCTCAATTTTCATAACCCTGGAGGCATTACGACATTTAAGCTGCAAACAACCGCAGCCCATCACACACTATTCAGATTCAATTGATAAATGCATGATCAAAGGATTCAAAGGCAAGTGTTGATCTGCTACTTATGATCTTTAGGTTAAGAGTTTATCATTCTACCTCGATCAATAAGAACAGCATATTAACATCCGTGCTCTCAAATTTTTCAAAAGACACAGATGGTACAATAACTTTTCAATTGAGAATCAACTGATTTAATTAGAATGCAAAGAGAGAAAACAAAATATCACTCACAAACGAAGAAAATCAATCAAATTCTAAACACTGAACTACACTATAACAAATAAGAATAAAGAATAGTCATACAAACAGTTTTGCTTCTACAGCAGAAAAGATAATACTACATCCATAATTAAATTCCAGCAAGAAACGAAGACTTACTACCCCTTCGATTTAGAATTAAATCTCCATCCTCATCCACTTCATAGACCTTACCCCTCGCTGAATCCAAACTATGTTCAATTTTTTCATCTCCTAGAAAATTGCAGAAAACAAAAATGTTAAACCAGTTCAATCAACGATTCATATGTGGTGATCGCGAGGCATAAACAATAAATGGCCGTAACAACTATTCTCATTAAGCAATTCCAGCAAAATCGTAACACTATATTAAATACATAATCGATGTCTTATTAAACAAAACAAATAAATACGAGCCAAAAATAAGAACCCTAACGATGTGGAAGAGAGATGGTAAAATGTGAGATGTGCGGCCCAGAGTGGTACGGCGGGCACCCCAGGTGAACCTCACTCATCACTTGCTCCTCCGCGCCGCTGCCGCCCTCTGCTGGATAAGACGGCGGGTCTCCATCTTCGCCGGCCATTTCTACACTTTAGACGGCGAACTGAAAAATTGTTAAAACGACGTAGCAGTGTGAGAATGCCCCGACCCGATTTGTTCAATTACGCTTGAAACGGCCCAATTTGTTTAAAGCCCATATGATTGGGCCCGTATGGGCCTGGTGTCCTTACTAACTGCTTACTGGACACATATAAGTTTCCCGCAAAACTTGTGAAATTACCCGCCAATTGAAAGTCCATAAGTGCCCGCTTAGGCTGCCCTAGAGTCTTTTTAGGAAAAAATTTAAATTAGTTACTTTTTCCATTTTAGTTCTATAGGTATCAATTTTACTCCCTCCATCCCCTAAGGAGTGTTTGGTTCACGAGACTGGATTGATTAGGTGTGATAGGATTGAGTGAGATTGAGTAAGATTGAATTGATTTGACTGGATTTGTTGAATCAAGATATGTGTTTGGATTATAAGATTTGATTGAGGGATTAAATAGGATACTTATTGAAATGTCATAAACACCCTTAAATTGAATTGAAGCAACCACACTTCATTCTTGTGATTCAAACAATAGAAGGACAATTTGTAATATTGCAATTGAGATATGCTCTATCCCACCTTTCACATGAGATTGACATATCCCTCCATGGATGGATTTTGTACATTTTCTACTCAGGCTTAAAGTATATCATGGGTCCTCATCCCGCAAACCAAACGGTAGATTAGTTGGGATTAAAATCATAATCATGGCCTATCCCGATCAATCCCGCGAACCAAACGGGCCTAAAATTATGCTCAAATGGTTGAAATAGGTTTTACGAAAACGTTGATTAAATTCATTTATGAACAATATAATTGATTGTGAGTAAAGTATAATAATAACTTGAGTAATTAAGTGATTGTTGCACGATGTGTTGGGGAATGATTTGCACAGATCTATTCGGGTGAATATTTAAATACAAATTTAATTCATTAATTATTACTAGCATGAATTAATCCTATATTAATTCAAATAATAATTGCAACAACATATCATGCATATAAAAAGCCACGTAAAACCTACGACGCGGAATCTTCGGGTTTACGTGAACGTCATTCTCGGGATGGCAAAGGGTTTTGTCGGACGGACTAACCAAAAGGACTTCCCAAGTATTTCCTTAGCCCTTGCTTTCGACAATCCGGTGGAAGGATACTCATGAACAATTAACAAAAGGAAAAAAAATAAACTTTGTTGCACCACTTATGTGGATTTGCTAATATTTCCAAAGACATGGAATTGTACTTGGGAATGAACTAATCATCCCCTATTTATAGGAGAGGAGGGGGACGAAAATTTAGTGATATTTCAATGTGGGAAAAAGACTTTTCTTGGTCACCAAGAAATCTTGAATATATCTCCTATATTCTTTTTCCCATAATTAAAATATTCCACAAAAATCCCACCTCCTCTATTATGGCATAATTTTCAAAAAAAATAGTGTGCAAGAATCCAAGATTTTGATCTTCTTGAATTTATGAGATATTCTTGTATTTCAAGAAATACATATCTTCCATAATATCTTTTCAAGAAAATCAAGAAAATCTTTCTTGCCCTCTATTTTCCAAAAATTTCGAAAATATCACTATGTATAACCAAGTGAGATTTCTTGAATTTAATGAGATAATCTTGTATTCCAAGAATACATATCTTCATTCCATAACAAAAATTCAAAAAAATCTTTCTCCTCTTTTTATCCATAATTTTCAAAAAAATAGAGGAAATATAAGCAACAATATTTATTTTATTTTAATCACATTTTTAGTTATTGGACTATATGTTGGGCTACTTCGGGGGGGCCTTTAGGAGAATTAAGATTGGACCTTCTAATGGATCTTGAATATCTAATATTGAGCCACAATATAATTCAAGCCCATAAATATTAATTAATCCCACTACATAATTAATATTGCCTTATCCATCTTAACTCATATTACGATCGATATGGCTCCGGTCATTATTTCCGTGTTTAAGATTATCTAGCCCATTAATTAATTCAAGCCACCGAAATAGCTTTCCGTTAATTAATATCCTTTTGTCCTTGGTCGAGAACGGTTCAACATTATTATCCATACCTAAAACTAATTCCACTTGCAAGATTTGGTATGATAAAACTTATGAACCTCCCGAGGGGCAAATCAAGCAAAAAAGCGTATTTGCACACGATTCTTCGATTAAATCTTAAGAATCACACGTGACCAATAATATTGCCCAAGATAAAAAGTATTGAATCTCTCTACGATTCGCTACCCATGATAAGTCAAAGCAATAGTTACCAATCCCACGTGATCCTATTTAAGGGACGAAGGTTAAGAAACAATGATCCATCGAGGTCTAATTCTTCCTTGTTCGGTTCTCAAGAATTTATCCTCCTCAGAGGTCCTATTCAAATACATCGATCATGCACTAGTGTAATCTCTTGGTCAAGACAAACCAATCGAGCCTTACACCTCAACCTTTTCGCGATGGTTGTTCATTTCCATCTAGGTCGTGAATGGCGTACTTATAGTTACAAAGGATCAAATTTAATCTTCGTGATCGGGTATCACTAAATTAACTACACAGTAAAACGTCATTTAATTATTGAACATTATGCGAAGAAATATATATAACATTCAATCATATTTAAAGCATCATTGATAAACAATTTATTTGAAGAATAAGTCTCGAAATTCATTTTCGATTATACAAAGTAAAAGCATACTTTTCAAATAATCCCAACAATCTCCCACTTATACTCAAAGTCCGCTTTTAAGTATACTACAACACGTCTCGAGTAGTCCGTGACATCTAATGTCACCCCACACGAACCTAATAATTTCTCCCACTTATACTCAAAGCAGTTAGCAACGGTCTTGACACCCATTCCACTCACATGTCTCTCGAATGTATTCAGAGGCGACGCTTTTGTGAATGGATCTCGCCAGTCGCCCTCGGACGCCTATCTTTTGCCACATCTATATCTCATCTCTTAACGATTTCTCATTATAAGATGTCTTTCCTTTAATGTGTTTGTTTGACTCGTGGACTCTTGGTTCTCTTGAATTTGCAAATCGCCTTCAGCGGATATTGCTGACAAATTCGAACACCATCCAAGTCCACTAAGAAGATCTAGAGCCCAATCGGTTCTTTCATCGCTTCACAAACAAATGCTTTACCCGACTTCCATGGTTGAGTCGATGATGCATTTTACGCTTCACACTTCGTCCATTGGATGGCTACACTTCCCAAATGGAAACACACTAACGAGGCGGATAATTTACGAATCTAAATCGATTGGAAATCCGAGTCCGTGTAAATACGATGGGGATTGAGTATCCGACCGATAAATCAACATTCTATCCCGAGTTCTTTTCATACACTTCAGAATATTTTTAACTGTCGTCAAATGCGCTTTCCCTAGGTTACTTTGATATCTTGCTACCATGCCTACGGCAAAGCAGATATTCAGTCTCGTTCACAGCAATGCATACATAAGGTTTCCGATAGCCGAAGCACAAGGAATACCTTTCATGTCATCTATCTCTTTTTCGTCTTAGGGAACATTTTCTTGGATAGATGGATTCCAAGTCTGAAAGGTACGAATCCTTTCTTGGAATCTCGCATGCTGAATCGTTTTAAAACCAGTGTTAATGTATGAATACTTGCGATAACCCGATCATCATTTTCTTGCAATCTCGAGTAATCTTGATCCCAAGGATGTGTCCGGCTTTCCCTAAGTCTTTCATATCAAACTATTTTGAAACGCCATGCCCTTACGTCTGACCACACCTTCACATCGTTCCCGATGATCACAATGTCATCTACGTATAGTACTAAGAATACCAATGCAGTTCTGACACGCTTTTTATACACACAACTTTCAAACTCGTTTTGATCAAACCCATAAGACTTTATTATATGATCAAAACTTTGGTTCCATGCTCTGGATGCCTGTTTGAGTCCATAAATGGACCTCTTGAGCTTACAAACTGGGTATTCTTGGCCTGTTTCAATGAAACCTTGGTGTTGTTGCACATAGATCTCATTATCAAGACTTCCGTTAAGGAAAGTCCGTCTTTGACATCTATTTGCCGATTTCAAAGTCGAAATCTTGAAGAATCGATAAAGAGAATACGGATGGACTTAAGCATGGCTACGGGCGAAAAAGTTTCCTCATAATCGATCCCTTTCTTTCTGAGTATAACCTTTCGCCATTAGTCTTGCTTTGAAAGGTTTCAACCTTCCCGTCCGATCCTCTTATCCTCTTATATACCCACTTGCATCTAATGAGTTTGACCCCATTAAGTGGTTCGACTAGCTCCCACACTCTATTATGAAACATAGAACCCACTTCGGCTTTCATTCTTTGTTTTGCCAAGAAACTGCATCCTTATCTTGGAGTGCCTCGTTATATGTCCATGGGTCTGATTCTGGGAATCAAGTCCGAGGACTCTCCTATTCCCATGAATCTCTCGTGCTGTCTAACAACCCTCCCACTATAATGAGGCTCCAGCCAGAAAACGACGTTTAGTATATCATCTAAGACAAATCAAGACCGAGGTTTGCCCTCTAAGCTCATTTAAGGTAATCTCACTTCTGGGTTTTCTTTGGTTCTATAGTTTTCTTCCATAATCTAAAGTGGGTGCGGATGTCCACCTTTTGATCTTCGGAACTATAGAATCATTCACCCTTTTGTTCCCTCGGGGCATCCTACAAAAACAACCTTAATTCTGATCGAGGATCCAACTTACCGGTTTCCTTGTCCAACACGTAGGCCGGACACCCCAAAGTTCTCATGTGTCTCATACTAGACTTGCGTCCGGTCCACAATTCTTTGGGGTTCTGGGAACTGATTTGGATAGCACCAAGTTCAGAATGTAAGTCGCTGTTTTCCAAGGCATGACCCCAGAACGACTCGGGAAGATCCGTATAACTCATCATTGATCTAACCATTTCCAAAAGAATTATGTTGCTTCGCTCTGCAAACCCCGTTTTGTTGAGGGGTTCCGGTGCAAAGGAGTCGGATACAATCCCTTCATCGATATAAGTAGTACAAAAACTCATCATTTGAGGTATTCGCCTCCCAATGATCGGATCGTAGAGACTTGATACGTTTTTTCCATATGATTCTCTCGCTTGAGCCTTAAATTCTTTAGAATTTCTCAAAGGTCTCGATTCACGCTTCATAAGGAAAATGTACCTTGAGTAATCATCAATAAAATTACTCATAACCTCCTCTTGCTTTGGTTGACATTTGACTACATACATCTATGTGAACGATCTCTAACACTTCTTTAGCCCCATTCCCCTTGGCTCCAAATGCCATCTTGGTCATATTACCCTCCAAACATGATTCGCAGGTTGGAATCGATTCAACTTGGAGACGCCTCCAAAGGAACCATCTTTCACCAACCTTTGGATCCTCTTTGGATTTATATGACCTAATCTTAGATGCCAAAGAAGTGTCTCGCTCACGCCCGATGAACGTTTTCTTTTCTTGGAAACAATTGATGTGTTATAGGATCCATTTAAATGAGTGGTGTGCACGATTAATTGTATAGAGATTTTCTATCAATGTCCCATAATGAGATACACTCATCATTTCAAAAAAATGATGTCATTCTTATTAGAAGAAACTTAGTGTCCTTTAATCGAATTTTAGAAACTGAAAGTGAATTCTTTCTAAAACTGGGAACACAAAGATAATCTCAAAAAAACTTTATCTTCAAAAGATAGGTGCACTTCTCCCACTGCTTTAACTGCTACTCATGTAGCATTGCAATGTCTCTGCTACTTTGCGTAGTATTGCAATAATCGTTACTTACCGTAGTAACATTGCAATATCTACCACTTACGTAGCATTGCAATGTCTTCTACTTTCGTAACGTTGCCCAGTGTGATGATGATCTCACTCCCACTACGTTGCCGGATCATTTAGAACCCGTGAAGCCAACATGATTAGTGGATCTCGTATCAACCACCCACGAATGAGAAGTATCGTGCGCTAAACATGTTTCAACAACTAGTGTGTGAGAATTACCTTTCTTTCCGTCCCCTTTGGGGTTGGAACAGTAAAACCTCCATTGTCCTCTCTCACCGCAAAACGCTCAAGCACTTCCTCTTTGGATTTTCCTCGACTCAACAAGCATTCCTCATCTTACCATTGCCGCTTGGCAACAGCTTGAGTTATATTGCTTATGGCCTTTGGTCCTCTTCTTTATCTTGCCTACCCTTGGCCTAGAAGATGAAGACGGACCACTTGCCGTCAAAGCTTGAGTTTGGTGCTTCATCATCATTTCTGCCGAGTCCAAAAGTTTGCAACAAATTAGCTTAATGAGGCCAAAATGCTCAAAAACCTTTACTCAAGGAGAGAATGAAGTACCAAATTCATCCGAGTCTCTAGATCATAATCTGCGCTCGAGAATCTCAAGTTTGTTCGGATGGGCCATCTATTTTGAGGACGTAATCCCTTACGGGTTTTTCCTCCACCATTTTCAATGACGACATCTCTCAAGGTGATCCGACGAGTCCCGTGTTTTGACTCGTCGGTTGGCTCATCGATTTTTGTCGTCAAAAAATCCACTTGTGCTTTTGTGCGATTAGGACAATTATAATTTTCCAATCAATACGTTTCCATACATATTGTATTGACTTTAAGTATAATAACAAATGGATTAAAAGGTAACGACATCTTTGAATCAAATAAACAACTATATGCAATAAGACAAGTATATCACAAGGTTCGATCACATTTCATCATATTTTAAAATCTCAAAAAAAATATGAACATGCATCAACCAACATCTCAAAAACAGTTTTAAATAAGCCACGTGGGGTGGGTCATTATTTAAACACATTCAAGCAGTTACAAACAAGAACAAGTTACAAACCTTTAATATCCAGACATTAATAGTTGGCTCCCCCACTTGACCAATATAAAATTAGCGACAGGACTTGAGGGAAGTATATGCATATCAATTTTATACCTAAGTAATAACCATGATTAAATACAGATTACTATTTAAACTTTGATCGAGCCTCGTGGGGAGGGTCATCGCCGCCACTAACCCAAAATCATCCGTTCGAATTCATTCATGTGAAACCTATCTTTTGACCGTCCAGTGGGGATTTCTCCAAAAGAATTCACAAATAAATAAATCATGGAGGTCAAAATTAATTTAATTTTATTATCCTAAATAAAATTGTCAATTAATTATTTAAAACATACTTAGTAATTTTTGGAGTTGAGATTTTTCAATTTGGCAACCCTCATGCAAACACATTTAAACAAATTAAATAAAGCATAAGATAAAGACAAATAAATCAAGCATAACGTAAAAAATAAACATATTGGGCACAAATTATCCAATTGTCATGGTTTGATTTTTCTTGGCTTGATCTTGAAGAAACACGCCTCGAATTTCTCCCACTCGCTCGCTCTCGAAAAAATACTGCCTCGAACCGCCACGCCAAGTAGCTTTCGCGATGGATCACCCAGATCCGGCCGACCACTGCTTGGGGATTCCTAAGCGACCTCGACACGCCCGGCTGGGTTTGCTTCGCCAAGCTGCCTCAAGACACCGCCGACAATTGTCGACAAATCGCAAACAAATCTCGGCGACGGCTGATCCGAGCGTGTCGCTTCGCCGCCTCCGCCCGCGCCGAGACCTCGGCGGCTAAGGCTCTCTCGCGTCTTGCCCATTTACGCCTGTCGGGGTTGGAAGCTAATTAAGCTTCACTTTATGAAAAGTGCACCCCTCACCCTTCCCAAATTAAACCAAGACGCTGGCCGCCCGGCCTTCGCCACAATTACAGTGCGTGCCGGTATAAAAATACCGCTAAAAAGTGGATCATTCCACCGGGTTCTAGATTTCGTCCTTTAATTCTTCATCTTTCGTTCCTCGATCCGGTTACAATTTATTTATAAAAAATAAATAAACCTAGATCTAGACTAGTCTATTACATTGATCAAATCAAACAAATCCTAGTTTACTCGTGGGTTTTCTCACGAGGCAAAACAAATCCGAACGAATCGAATTAAAAACCACAGTTTATATGCATGCAAAATAAAACATTAAAATCCATGACAATTGGATACCCGCAAAACAGATCTAATTGATTCTACTATCCAATTTCAAATTTAATGTCCACGAATTAAATTACAATTTAAAAAATTCAGAGTCTTTGGCCCGTATGTTGTGACTCGATACGGTTTGTTGGGGAATGATTTGCACAGATCTATTCGGGGTGAATATTTAAATACAAATTTAATTCATTAATTATTACTAGCATGAATTAATCCTATATTAATTCAAATAATAATTGCAACAACATATCATGCATATAAAAAGCCACGAAAACCTACGACGGAATCTACGGGTTTATGTGAACGTATTCCTCTCGGGATGACAAAGGGCTTCGGTTGGACGGACTAACCAAAAGGACTTCCCAAGTATTCCCTTAGCCCTTGCTCGACAATCCGGTGGAAGGATACTCAACAATTAACAAAAACAAAGGAAAAAAAAAACTTTGTTGCACCACTTATGTGGATTTGCTAATATTTCCAGCACATAGAATTGTACTTGGGAATGAACTAATCATCCCCTATTTATAGGAGAGGAGGGGGACGAAAATTTAGTGATATTTCAATGTGGGAAAAGACTTTTCTTGGTCACCAAGAAATCTTGAATATATCTCCTATATTCTTTTTCCCATAATTAAAATATTCCACAAAAATCCCACCTCCTCTATTATGGCATAATTTTCGAAAAAATAGTGTGCAAGAATCCAAGATTTGGAATTTATGAGATATTCTTGTATTTCAAAAATACATATCTTCCATAATATCTTTTCAAGAAAATCAAGAAAATCTTTCTTGCCCTCTATTTTTCCAAAAATTTCAAAATATCACTATGTATAACCAAGTGGGAGATTTCTTGAATTTAATGAGATAATCTTGTATTCCAAGAATACATATCTTCATTCCATAACAAAATTCAAAAGAAAATCTTTCTCCTCTTTTTTATCCATAATTTTCGAAAAAATAGAGGAAATATAAGCAACAATATTTATTTTATTTTAATCACCTTTTCAGTTATTGGACTATATGTTGGGCTACTCAGGGGGCTTTTAGGAGAATTCAGATTGAACCTTCTAATGGATCTTGAATATCTAATATTGAGCCACAATATAATTCAAGCCCATAAATATTAATTAATCCCACTACATAATTAATATTGCACTATCCATCTTAACCCATATTACAAATCAATATGGCTCCCGGTCATTATTTCCCGTGTTTAAGATTATCTAGCCCATTAATTAATTCAAGCCACCAAAATAGCTTTCCGTTACTTAATATCTTTTGTCCTTGGTCGAGGAACGGTTCAACATTATTATCCATACCGAAAACTAATTCCACTTGCAAGATTTGGTATGATAAAACTTATGAACCTCCCAAAGGGGCAAATCAAGCAAGCGTGCTTGCACACGATTCTTCAGATTAAATCTTAGCAATCACATGTGACCAATAATATTGCCCAAGATAAAAAGTATTGAATCTCTCTCCGATTCGCTACCCATGATAAGTCAAAACAATAGTTACCAATCCCACGATCCTATTTAAGGGACGAAGGTTAAGAAACAACGATCCACCGAGGTCTAATTATTCCTTGTTCGATTCAAGAATTTATCCTCCTGTAGGTCCTATTCAACAAGATCACTATGCACTAGTGTAATCTCTTGGTCAAGACAAACCAATCGAGTCTTACACCTCAACCTTTTCGCGATGGTTGTTCATTTCCATCTAGGTCGTGAATGGCATACTTATAGTTACAAGAGATCATTAATTTAATCTTACGTGATCGGGTATCACTAAATTAACTACAATGTAACACGTCTTTAATTATTGAAACAGCTTATGCAAGAAATATATATAACATTCAATCATATTTAAAGCATCAGTGATAAACAATTTATTTCAGTAAATAAGTCTGGAAATTCAGTTTCGATTATACAAAGTAAAAGCATACTTTTCAGTATAATCCCAACACGATGGAGATTAAAAAAATTTGTGTCCATGGACGTACTTAATCTACATCTCTGTAAAATATGTTTCATCCCTCTGAACATACTTTTGAAGGACGAAAGGAGTAATATTTTTTTGCTCGAAAAAAATTAATTTTACCTGAATTAGAACGTGAGGCATATGTGGCCTCTTTAAAATTTTGAAAGCCAGTAAATTCACGTACGTGGAGTGTTAGCCAACCCAAAAGGGCTTCATTTCACCACTAGTCGATCCGCTCCAAATTAAACTCGGTCTGTCCGTTTTGGGTGGCACTCCACGTGTGTAAATTGACCGTCAAATTAAAAATCCTCATTTCTAAAGGGACCTCACATGTTGATTCCTAAGAAAATTCGAATTCTCATAGCAAAAATGCCTAAAATTGATTCATTAAAACTAAAATTGAAAAAGTAAAAAATTGGAAGATTAAAAGTGGATCATTCACTCCTATATTAGGGTACTAGTTTTGAAAATTTCCTATCTTATCTTCAAGTCAGCTTCTTTTCACTTGTTTAACACTGCTAATCTGTTTTCTAAACATGAAGGAAGTTTTCAAAAGATCATCATGTTAGTATTTAAGGAAACTGCTATTTGTTTGAACATCAAACAAATGATGATGAATTGGTAGCTCCAATATTGCAATGCTAGGAATACAGAATACTCATAAAGATCATGAGTATACTTCACATTACAACCTTGCAAGGATGAATGAATATACAGTGGAGAAGTATCATATTCCATAAATATAGCACCAAAGAATGAATGAACATTACATAAAGAATGAAATAGAACCCCAATCCATTCACTTCCCTCTGTAAGCAGCCAATCTTGCAACAAAGTCATCGTAATCCGGCAACTTAGGATGCACGTGAGCGTCCGGGTGGAATGAGGCTGCCCGTGAATGTGTTTTAGAATTCTCGGCTGGATTTATCGATTCCGTAGGCATGGACGATACTCTGCTCGGAACATCCCGCCTACCGTTGCCCAAATCCGTCGACGAACGCTGATGAGTTGGCTTAACATCTGATGATTCATGTGGCCCCTTCTTCCTACTGTAATGTTCTAGAAGTTTATCCAAATTCTTCTCGTCTTCGTCGCGTTGATCACGCCCCCCACCGTCAAAGAATTTCAAGATTCTTTGGCCCAATGCTGCTTTTTCTTTATTCGTTCCATCTCCACCGTTCTCCGCGCCCCGTAAAGGCTTTATGCTTCTCGTACGGACTGATTTAGCCTTCGGCTCAAGTGCGTGATCATCTTTTCCATGATTTTCATCAGCATCGGAAGGCTCGGATTGGTTCACCTTGTCCTTAGTGTAAGGAGGGGGGACCCACTTGTACTTGACAGGCTTATCTTCATCTTCTTGAGGCTTTCTAATTGTATCAACTGGAATGTCCTTCACAGGAGGGGATCTATTTTCTTTCTGCCCATTGCCCTTTTCCTCATCGGCATGGTAAAATTCGTATCTGGAGCCTGCCCGAGCATGCTTTTGGACCGACCCATCCCTATGATCGTCCGAAGATAACTCACTATCATTGGTTTCTTTAGGAAGATTCTGCAATAGAGTTTGAAAAATTCACCAAATAAATGATTAGAATACCAAATGGTTGGAAGATTTGTGTGGTTATTTTTACAAGGGTAACTACCTTATTATATGCATCACGGAAAAGCTTATTTTCGAGAGCTTTTGAACTCCATTCAAAGTCGTATTCTGCAGCTATATCTTGCAACAACTGAAGCTTTGTATCGTTTGAATGAGGACCCGACTTCAACTTCTCCGAAAACTGAATAAAACACACCGAATATTATTTCACCGAATATGAAATACGCACAAGTGGTTTTGCTGTTAAACAAGCTGTAAACCAGACCTGCTTGTTGACATAATAATCCAGGGAATTCCCGTATCTCTCGGAAAAGATAGTTCTCAGCTCTCGTAGCTCTGGAAGATCGGCAAATCTTGCTGCTGCAAACATTAAACCTGCTGCAGCTTCCCTGCATTCTTCAAGGCATTCCCTGCTCATAAGATACAGTTTCTAGATAAATTAGAGGGTGTTTGACTGAGTTTATAAGGCTAGTGAAACATCATATAGCTCTCAAAAAGTGTTTGGTAAAAAAAGGAGCTTATAAGAAACTTAAAATAAGTTTAGTCAAACGGGCTTTAGTACTACGGAAATATGGTGCTTAACGAGCAGAAAATGTCATAGGGGGTCGTTTTCTACGTGGGAGGGGATTGTAATGGATTCATCGATCGTCACCCAAAACGGGGATACCAGAAACGGGGCCGATTCGTGTGGCCTTATCTAACTAAAATACACATATATACCTCTGTTTGTCCATGGCAGAGAGATTCTTTGAGATACAATCACAATATTGATCAATTAACTCGTAGCATTGAGATCTATCCATTTCAGGAAGAAGTCCTTCAGCCTGTTTCAGTATTTGAAAACAGTTACATATAAGTCACAAGAAAATGCAGAATCAGAGGGTCCATTTCATATATTATTATCAATTTCATATGATTGGCTTAATAAGAAGTCAAAGAACCAAGACAAAATTTGAAGATTTAAAAATTACAAGAATTCTGGACAACTTACAAAATTCATTTGAAGAAGTCATACTATAAGAGAAAGACAATATATAAATATAAAACGCGGATAAAACAATCTATGCTCATAATTAGGTTATGGAGTTTAAAGGGATTTGGATAATTAAGGGGAAAATGCCAGATTGTGAGAATTGAGTGCTTTTAAGTTTTAACTCTTTACATTAATCTCCCACGATTCTAAAACTGAAAAAAACCATTATTAAATTCATAACAAACAATTAAAACAATTTAATGCGTAGACATACCAACAGCAGATTGATATGTTACCAAATTTTGATGTAAAAGTAACCCTTAATAGCAATAGAATAAAATCACAACCAATTTCCTAAAAACATAATCTCCTTAAAATAAGCGATGTACTATTCTTCTATAAGAAATTCTTTCAATCAGAATAAATTATTCAAGAATCATATTGCAGCCCAAAAACTTCTTTCAATTTTTAAATACTCGAATAATGATTAAGCCATAATTTTAGAGTTTTTCTTTCAAGAATCAGCCACAAATTCTTGAATATAACGAATGCAGCGAATAAAAACGCAGAAAAAGTTGATAAGTTGATGAGAAGAAAAATAACGCAAATAAAAAACAGAGAGAGAAACAGATAATTTACTCTGCCGTATGCGTTATGATCCAATCCATTTTTAAGCAAATCAGCAACATCTTTTCTCAAATATTTCTGCGTTGCGTTTCTTTTCTTCCTGATAATCTCAATCCGGGCCCGTAAAATCTTAAGATCCGTTTTGCTACAAACAAATCAACAAAAAAATTAACCAAAAACAAACCCACAATTTTAAAAAATCTGAATGTCGATTCACAATCGTATCTGATCTCACCATTTGGAATAGAATTTGCTTTTGAATAGGGCGACAAACATTTTTGGGCCTTTTTTTTTCCTCTCTCTATAAACGGAAAAGATCGAATAAATAAAGAATTCAAGAAAATGTTCTTTTTTAAAGCAGCTGAAAATGGGGTCAAAGAATAACCCACATTCAATTCCAGGGGAAGAAGGAAAAGAAACGAAGGTGTTTTGAGGTAACAGAGTATAAGGAATAACGAGATTCCAAGACAAAATTAATAAATTATTTGATTTATGGAAAAAAATAAATGAAAAAAGGGGTGTTTCAGAAGACGAATGCAACAGGTTTTCCAATCGACGTTTGAAACCCAAAGAAGATTATGGGACTGCAAATTCTGGAAATTAATAACAAAAAAAATCTATACGTACATATAGATATAAGTAGAGAGAGAGATGTGGACAGGTTGGGTTTTCCTGCCACGTCAGACTATAAAGTTTATATTCCTTTTTTCTGCTTATATTTCTATATTTATTTATAATTGTGTGTATTTTGAAATCGATAGAGTTTTGTATACGCAATGTTTATCGTACTATTTAATTGTATTTTTTTAATAAGTAATTTATTTTATTAATATATTTAATTTATTTATATTGACATATGATATAGCTTATGATAATTTCATGGAAACACCAAGAGATAAAAAAGTGATAAAACAATAATTTGAGTTGGTCACTCATGAACAAGGTCTATACAATTATAAACTTGAATTATTTGATCAATTTCACTTATTTTCAACACATTTTTCTAAATCATTAAACTTGAAGCAGAAACCGCCTCAAATTTGGAAACCATTGAATTTTCCCGCAAAAAAATTATTGTTAAATTAGGAAACGAATATTTGGAAAAAATATATTAACAAATAATAATAGATTGAGAAAAACCTTTGAAAATATTGAAAAAAATATTAACAAATAATAATGGATTGAGAGATTTCTTTAAAATAAATATCAATAAATAATAATGATGAGAAATTCTCCATATAAAAAATATATACAAATCATGATCAAATCTAGCAAAAATCGGCCAAAATTTGGAAATCATTGGATTTTCCCGCAAAAAATATCCAAATTTGGAAACCATGGATTGAGAAAAATCCTTGAAAATATTTGGAAAAGATATCATTATTTGACAATTTTCATCTTCCCTCATTACAATCATTGAACGATATCTAAAACATTTAAAATTACAAATATTTAAAAGATTTGTAATATTAATATATAATGAGTAACCTAATTTGAATTAATTTTGTAACATACTGAAACGAACAATAATTTGTGAAAATCACATTGCAATATAATTTATTTTAATTGTATATTATAGTCGCAATATTTGATTAATTAAGATTCCATAATTCATAACTATGACTACAAATTGCAAAGATCAATCTAACATTTTTGCTGACACATTTATTTTTAATTAATATTTAAATATCATTGTTTAAAAGAAAAATCAATTTTAGCCATATATATATTGCAAGATATTTGGAGAATTTAATTGTTTGAAAGATTTTTGAGATTTATGGATAATCATATCCATGCACAATTGGTATATATTTTTAGCCAAGATTTTATCTTATTTCATATTTTAAAATATCTTAAAGAATCTAATTACTTGAAGGGTTTTCAAGATTCATGGAAATAATAATTCTCACACAACTTCTGATGAGATTGCGAAATTTTCTGACACCGTGAATAAAAATATAAAATATTTCGAGGATAGGGTAATACTTGCTCCTATATATAGCGAAGAATGTGTTAATGAGAAAACATTGTCTATGATACCTAGTAATACAAGAGAATATTTGAGATCCGACAGTCTTTACAAATCAGAGTACAAATAGGGAGGTAATGACGAGTTATTTTTTATTAATTTCTTGAATTCTATTAAATGTTCGGGAATCTCAAATCATCGATTGGTATTGAAGGAAGGTGTGCCTATATATATATATATATAAAACACACACACATACACACTTTCATTCTAACAAATACTCACGCCAGAAACTTACGTCACACACCAAAAACTCACTTCTGATATTTTAACTCACGCCACACACCAAAAACTCAGGCTTGATACTTTCTTTCTTTTTTATCATAATTTTTTAGCTTAATTTAATGTTATTTTCTATTTCATGTTTATACTTTGTTTTAATAAAAAATTCTTAGCTTAATTTAATATTTATTATTTTTCATGTTTGTAATTTTTTTTATTATAATTTATTTGCTTAATTTAATATTTATTATGTTTATGTTTGTTTTATTTGTTCCCTCAATTTGTATTTAAAGTGGGTACTACATATTCTTTGTTATTTGCGGTTTGTAAATATTTTATGGTATTAGAGTCAAAAGGTTTACGTTCATATTTTCGGTTTGATTCCCGGTGAAAGAAACTCCACTCATATTAATATTTTTACTCAATGAGTCTCTTCTCAATAATGGAGTAAGAAAATTCAGCACACAAGTGAGTTTGTTATTATAAAGTTTTTCGAAATCTATATTACCATGATTTTGAAAAAAAAAATGTTAATAAAAATAATAAAATATTATCTCTTTAAAATGAAAAAAACACATTAATACAAATATTTATAAACACTTAATATTCATTAATGTGAAATGATATTCGTGCATCGCACGAGTTCAATTACTAGTTTATTTATAATTGTGTGTATTTTGAAATCGATAGAGTTTTGTATACGCAATGTTTATCGTACTATTTAATTGTATTTTTTTAATAAGTAATTTATTTTATTAATATATTTAATTTATTTATATTGAAATGTTTAATTTTTTCAGTAAAACGAACTTGAACCTCTTAATAAAATAAATTGTTCGGTGCACTTGGTACACAGAAGACATACTTCTTAAAATAAATTAATAATCATATGAGTAGGGAATAGATGATGAAGCTAAAATGTTTATCTTACTATTTAATTGTATTTTTTTAATAAGTAATTTATTTTATCAATACATTTCATTTATTTATATTGAAATGTTTAATTTTTTCAGTAAAATTAACTTGAACGTCTTAATTAAATAAATTGTTCAGTGCACTTGGTGCACATAAAACATACTTCTTAAAATAAATTAATAATCATATGAGTAGGGAATAGATGATGAAGCTAAAATATGATTGAAATTAAATAAACAAAGAATGAACTCTTGCAATTATCAAAATTAATACTCTGTTATAATGTAGAGCATATCTTCCGGTTATCACTATTAATACACATGTTATAGTGTAAATCATTAGTCATACCCTTTAAATATCATTATACATATCTTTGTTGTAATATAAATTATACATTTTAGTATTATAAATAATACCCTTTATGTAATAATGAGCTATATACATTAACTTTGAGGACTAATGTTTTGTAACAGGGTAATTCTTAGTGGGCAGATTTTACTCTGGACAGAAAATACTATTTTAGATTTGGTGGGCTTGATTGAGGGCATATTCTTTAATTGAGGGCAAATTTTTTTTAATAATTCTGCCCTGGGCAGAATCTGCACATTTAACATATCTCTTTGTAATAATAGTAATAATACCTTTATGTAATAATGTTCGGTTGGGTCGAGCTAAGGGGTTTGATCGAATTGTGATTGAGACAGATTCATAGGACGTCTTCCATGCTCTATCTCGTCCCCAATCTGAGTTGTCTTATTTTGGTCGTGTTATGGAGGAAGTTCGCGCGGAGATTGCTGAGTTTGATAATGCTAAATGGAGTTGGGTTCGCCGTACTGGTAACACGGTGACGCATAGCCTCGCGCAACTTGCTTTTCATTGTAATGATTTGTTTGTTTCGGATTCCATTCCGGATCACATTGTTCCTCTTATTGATGCCGATGCGGCTATTTAATGATATGTTTTTTTCTCGTAAAAAAAAATATTTTGTAATAGACAAAAACTTGTATAAACTCTGTTCATGCTATGAACTCGATTATTTAAGTATTAGTGTTACATATAAAAACTCTCATTGCTATGTTTAAAAACTATCACTGTTATGTAAAAAAACAATCACTGTGTAAAAAAATGCTTTATATTTTTAAAAAGTAAAAGTTTTTTATGCATAACAAATGATAGTGTTTATCTCTAACATAAATATAGTTAAATGATAAACCCCCTCACATTATTACGTATAAAATCTATCAACTTTATCACTGCGTTCTTTGCAATTACTATAAACAAATTGTATATATGTGGAATAAATAATGCGGGAGACATATTGCTGTAATTGGCAATTCTGTTTATATATATATTTATAATTACGTAATTATAGTTTCTGTTGTATGAGATATTATTAATTTACTATCAATTTTAGGATCCTACAAATTTCATTTAATATGAATAGTAGTATTCCAATTATGAATTCAATAATTTTCATCGCATCATCTTTTGAGCAAATTGACCAAGACGATTAAATTCATAAATTTGTGACGAGGAAATGAACACCTTTTTTTTTTTTTTAAATAAAAATACATACAAAGACAGGATATAAGTGATTTTGACATCAAGGCATTTTGTGGATATTACCTTAATTCTTATGAGCGTGTCGAAAAAAAAAATCCTTATTAGTGTCTCACCTATTTTCTTATAAGATCTCCCTAATAAAACCAATCAAATCAATTCAACAATTAACCTTGTATTTAATTTGTAAAGGATGCTGATGAAAATATGGAAAAATATATTAAAAAATATTTATATTATAATTAAATTTAGATATTTATATTTAAGACTTTATAAGATTTATTTGCATTTCTTGCTATATAAGTTATTTGGATATTATAAATATATGTTTTTATTATACGAGAGATTTTATCTCAATTTCTCAACTTATAAAATTATGTGATATGATGTTTTAATCTTTTCTTAATTATATTAAACTATAGACTAGAGTTTTATTTAGTAAAAAATGTTAGATTTTTTTTCTTATGCATATAAGTTTATTTTTTATATATAAAGGGAAGTTGAATAAATTTATAATACTAAAATAATTTCATTGAGAGTTTATTGTTTCATCATGTATGCTAGCTGCTCAATCGGCATGTTATAAATGAGTCGAGTCGAGTAATGTCAAGCTCGAACTCAGTTCTATTAGAAAATTCAAAGTTCGGAACTCGTTTGAACTCAATAATTTTGAACTTGAGCTCGACTCAACAGAAAGCTCAACATATTCGAGCTCGACTTCACTAGATAACATATATAATCAGAGACGGAGACGCACACCCACGTGGGGGGCACGTGCCCCCATAATTTTTCTTAATATATTCAGGTACCAAATTAAGTAGAGATAATTCAAGTGTTATCATATTACATTTTTCTTGGTCAGCTAAGTTGGTAATGTACTTGTTTTAGTGTACTGCAGGTCATGTGTTCAAACCACAATGCTCCCTTTTATTTTTTGTTCATTTTAATTATAACCCTTTTATTTTTATTTTTGTGCATTTTAATTATAATCCTTTTGTGTTTATTGTTCATATTAATTATAACCCTTTTAACCCTTTTGTGTTAAGAACCCAACAGTCTCTTTTTAATTATAACCCTTTTGTTTTTAAATTTTGTGCATTTTAATTATAACCCTTTTGTGTTCATTGTTCTTATTAATTATAACCCTTTGTTTTAATTTTTTGTGCATTTTATAACCCTTTTGTGTTCAAAACGCAACAGTCGCTTTTTATTTTTTTCCTTTTTTAATCATTTTAATTATAACCTTTTTATTTTTTGTTTATTTCCACTTCTTAGCACCTCATTTTTTAATGTATTTTATTTATATATTTATTGTTCTCCCGCCATGAAAAAATTCTGGATCCGTCCTTGTATATAATATTAATTATTTGAATTTTTATTTTATTTATAAATAAAATATATTTATAATAATTAACATAATCGGGGGTAAAATTATAAATTATGTGAGCTCGATTAAGCTCGCGAGTTTGCCGAGCCTATTGTTATTAAACTTGACCTCGAGCTCGAGAACTATTTGAGCGACTCGAGCTCGACCACTCGACCTTTTTTCAAATCGAACACGAGTATCTCGTGAACAGGCTTGACTCACATATACCTCTGCTCATTCTCGCATTCTAAATAACAATATATTTTTGAAATGTAATTCAGTTAAAGTATTCATCTGTATTAATTTCATCTTTTACGTATGGACAACTGATGATAGCAACAATTCATTTTAGATGAATAATTCATGTGTGAGAAAAACAAGAGCAAAGAAAGAGTCGCCATTGCACTTTTCGAAACGACATATCTAATTTACTATCTAATTATTACAAGTCATGATCACTTCAAACGAATTAAGGAAAATAAAATTACACATAAAACAAAAAATTGACAAAAACAAGAAAGAAAAGTTCTAACCTCAACATGTAAAATATGATATGTGCATATTGGTAAAACATTGTTAACTTTGATATGATGAAATAAAATGTGAAATAAGTATCAGACGACATAAGTCAGGCAACTAATTAAACTGCATTAATATTAGTATAATGTACGTACGTATACATCATTATATTCCACAATTATTACAATATTAATTAATAAACGGGATTAAGCCAAGGAATCCTGTTTTGGTGGTTTGGACATAGGAGGGCGAGTGGGCCGACGCGTTCGGCCACGTGGCGCTGCCCTGTGGCTTGCCGCCGAAGCAAAATTAGAGTCAAACTGCCCACTAATTAATACAGCTGGAAAATTAAAAAAAACAACACGTTCTTTTCTTCACCATAACCAGCTAGAGTAAACAGTTAACCACCTCGCTGAGCTGTCATGTTTATGATTTTAATTAGTACTTTCGGAACTGAATTGAACGGCCGGTTAAATCGAAATTTGGCCATCAAATCGATTTGATTATACCAAATATCCAAAAAATGGGAAATTGATTGAACATTTTTTTTGTTATTTTTTAATTAATTTTAAACTTTTGTTGAAAGAAAATTCAATTTTTTATATAAAAAAAAGTTAATATCCTATTTTTATTGTTATTTTTTTTGTTAATTTTAAACTTTTTGTTTTTTTTATTGTCACACTCTTACGTTATGAGTCTTAAAAAACTATTAATAATTAAATAAGGGTGAGAAATGAAAATCAATGGTTACTGAATTACAAAAAATTTAATCCCTAAACAAATTTTACTTAATTGGTGAAAAAGAAAGAGATTTTTAGATTGTTTTAATTTCTATGTATACTAAACAATTCCAATTCCATACACATAATTGTATTAATATATTTTTTCATTTTTTGTCAGATAAATAAAAAATTCCAGAGTATATCTTCCCACGGGTCAAAGCAAAAAAAACCCTTCCAATATTTTTCTATTGAGTCTTATCTCTTAGAAAGAAAGAGACTTTCCTCCCCCCTTCCCTCTTTTTTTTCGTTAAATTCAATAAAAAAAATGGAATACTTGAAATTAAAGTTTCTTTCTCACATCCATTACACTGTCGTAACAAAAATATCGGATGTGGCAATATAGTTTGGTACATGAAGTCGTGATCTGACATAGTGTTTTGATCTAAGATTTCAATTCTTCCGTGTTTCAGCAGTAACATATTGTTCCATGGAGCTAAGGTCCAAAATATGGAATTACCAGCTATACTACCATCCTGACTTGTACGCCACCATACGTAGCCTTTTTCTTTACTTGTTCAGGGAACCACCAAGCGGCAAGGCCTAAGACTTTTCTTCTAAACCTGTCCTGTCTTCCCCAACTCCCAGTACCATCTCTCCTAAGACCATTCCGACCAAGAGTACCACCGATGTCGTAGGTTCAAATCCTACAGAGCGTGATTTTGTCTTCGTAGATTGAATTAGACTAAAATGGATTCAGTCACTTGCACAACAATTCTAATTGGACCTCCTTTCTTTCCGCGTCCTTACTAGCCGGCCCTTTTTTGAAACCATGAATTGAGTTATAAATTGAATATTGACCGAATCAAACACTATAAAAAATTATGTATTATCTACAGAATTTTTCAAGTTGCCTACGAAATTTTCAACGAAAATAATTTCATTCTTAAATAGTAAGACTTGCCTATGACTTACCTACAAAATTTTCTAATTATAGATCATTTCTAAATTACAAAGATAATTGCCTAGGAAGATGTAAATTTTCTAGGGAATTATTTGTGTAGGTAAGTTTGTCTACAAAAATTACAAATGTGTAGATAGATTGTTCGTAGATAATTTGTATGTCTATTAAAATTTGTAGGTTAAGGACCTTTTTTTTGTTGTTGAAATATTCCGTAGCAATTTGGATAATTTCGTAGACGATTCATTATTTTCTTGTGGTAAAAATGATCGAGTAACTGAAATTTACTATATCTATTAAAAATATTTAGTTCCCTACTGTTTTTTTTTTTTGAAACAAAGTTCCCTACTGTTAAAGAATTATATTTTGATGGACTCTCCTTTTATGACAAATTTCACTTAATATGATCTCAAACATTAATAATTATACATAAAATGTTGAAAACAATTTGAGCCATAAACCAAGATGAATTAATTCTAAGGTTTCTTTATATATGGTCTTTTGTTTTGTTTCGATTCAATAATTAATTCGATATTTTAATTATAATAATCGAAACCAAATTCAATGACCAAAAATTTTGATACCCAAAAAGTGAAAACCAAACCGAATCGATTAGTTATTTCGGTAATGACGGTAAATCAATTAAAAGATGATCTATTTTTTTAACAACCAAAATACATCATAATTTTACACGAGTTACTAGCACTAGTAATCTGGTGCACATTAGTTACTAGTAATTTGTACATTAAACTTGACTTACATAATAGAGCCAAATCGCAGTTTAATTTGATCATGTTAATTAATGAGTTTGATCATCTCCACAAGAAAATCTACCCCATACATACCAGGGACAGACCTACACTGGGGGGTAATCATCTGGTTTACTTGACTGAACTTTATATTTATATATATTTTATAATTAAGATCTGGCTTTTTAAGATGGTTTAATTAGTAAAACGAACATAAATTGTGTATTAATGTTTTAATATTTTGAAAGGATAGATGTTATTTGTGTTAGGTTGTACTTTATATTATGTAAAAAATCGTCTCATATGAGTGTTTGTCTCTTTTAAACAAAGTACTATGTACATCATGTTCACCGTACATCACTATTATTATTATTTGTAAAAAATCAACATCCTATAAATAAAATGTTAATCTTTAGGAGAGAAAGAGATAGCGAAATAGAGAGAAATATGCATAATTCACATTATATAATATAAAAATATTTAGTCCAAATAATTCTCGAAAATATATAAAAATTCGAAAGTGCATTTAGCTACACTATGTTATAAATTGGGCCCCCCTCGATGAAATTCCTGGGTCCGTCCCTGATACATACACACGTTACACGTATACATATTTTTCAAATATGTAATTTAAAAAGAATATATATATATATAAAAAGCTTGTTTCCAAATATTCATGTGCAATGTGATATAACTAATTATATTATGTTATATCAATGAGAAGAGATTATTAATTATTATAACATACGTACAGTTTAAAATAGTGAATATGATCTCCTAAAGAAAATAAATAATCTTAATTGTATACATAATGGATTAGTTCAATTGCATTTCAGCACTACATATAAAGCGACTTTCCTTTAAAAAAAGGAGAGTATTGATGATAGCTGGATCCAATAATACAAAAGAACGACTTTCTAGTAACTTCGGCTGTGGAAATAGCATAAATGGGGCACTAAAATTAATGGCAAAGATTCTTGACATACTTGGTAAACAACGACTTATGGTAAAGAAGAACGTCTCTCTTTGTTTTGTATTTTTTTTTTACTTTTCAATTTTGATTTGGAAAAGCCAGATCACTCAATGGAGCTGGAGGTGGCTAATTGACATCTTAGTCATTTTTTTATTGGGGAAAACTTTTGAAAACTCTAAATTAATAATCTCATTTCTTTGTCCGATCAAAAAAAAAAAAAAAAAAAACTCATTTTGTAAATAAGTTTTTTAAAAAATTAGTTCTCATGTGCATGCAGATGCACCGTGCATTCATATTGTATTTTAGAATCATGAAATTTGTTATACTGAAATATTCAACTTATTTACACAGAATCGTGTAATTATTTTTTCATATTAATAGTTGAACGATTCAGTATAAATAAGTTGTGTTTTTCGGTATAATAAATTGCATAGTTTAAAAATGCACTATGAGTGCACAATACACCTGAATATATACGAAGAATTAACCTTTTCCTTTTTTCTTTTGCTAATGAGTAATGTGTATGATTATGGAAATGGGTCGTTTTTATTTTTAGAGAAACAAAATATAGTGTAAATTAGAGATAGTAAGTACATAATAAAATCATTAAAAAAGTGGACTGGTCTTGATTTTTCTTTTATGTCATTCTCTCAAATATGGAGCTTCTTCATTTATTTATTTTTATTTTCATGTAAATTTCTTGTAGATTTCAAGAATGTGAAAACTGAATCTCCATATTATTATTATTTTTTGTGTAAAGCTCTTGTATATTAATTAAAGAGAAAAAGATACACATAATAAATGAATTATAAGTGATTAAAAGAAAATCTTCATTTCGTTTTTTTTTTTGTAGGAATCATGTCATATTTTAGTTGTGTGCACGGCATGTGCCTTGTAACACTGCAACAAATTCTTGAATGTTTTTTTTTTTCCTTTTTGGGGGAGATAGGACAGTTGTTGATCACGTAGTTTGATAACAAGTTTTACAACTTATATCTGCATAAAGGGAAATGTGAATCTTTTTCTTTCTTTTTATGTTTTCGAAAATCACACGCAATAAAAATGTAAGTGAACATTTCACTTTCGAAAATTCATATAAAAATACGAGTATAAAATAATTGTGGATGATAATAGCGTCATGAGAGGTAGAGAGAGAAAGAGAGAGGGAGGGGTAGTGACTAGGTCCGGTCTTCTTCAATCTTTTTCCGAGCGACATCCGGTGAGGCAAATACCTAACCATAGGAACCCTAGCCCTAGGATAGACGGTAAATCTATTTCTAAGAAACATAGCTGGAATAATGTGTGGAACGCCAACAATCGTTTTGTCACTTTCTTTTTGCAAAACTTTCCTGAGTTTTGTACATGGGAGAACCTTCGGTCCAGACTTCAGGAGATTGAGAAAGTCAGGGATCTTTTCATCCCCCAGAGAAGAGATAAGAAAGGAAACCGATTCGGTTTTGTCTGGTTCGGGAGCGATATCGACACCAGAATGGTGGAGATCAAACTAAACAATGTTTGGTTCGATTCCTACAAGCTAAGGGCCAATCTTTCAAAATTTTCCAGGGAGTCGGTGAATCACTCAGAAGGGCAGCCACTCAGGCACGTGGTGAGCAATAGTGCAATGAGAAAGGAAAGCTTGTTATATAAGGAAGCGTCCAATGGTTTCAACGGTGAGCAAAAAAATCACTTACATTCTACTAGGTTGGAGCTAACGGCCAAAACGGATGCAAAGTCAAAACAACCATTTGTTGAAGACACTCAAAAGCAAAATCAGAATACCAGAATTTTTCAATCCAGTGGCATGCAATTTACGACCAGAGCGGAGGAAAGAGATTGGCTGGAATGTTGTTATGTGGGGCAACTCAAAGACGCGTTCCCAGGCCGGAGATTGGGAACACCTTACAAGATGTAATCGGAGAAAACTGGATCGCGAAGTACACTAGGGGCGACCCGGTTCTACTACAACCAGTGAACGAGGCTGAAAAGGAACCCGACTATGAGACCTTGGCTAAATGGTTTGATTTCATTGAGCCATGGAGCGACTCGATATTCTGCAACAGGAGGCTTATCTGGACGAAATGGTTTGGTATACCCCTGCACGCATGGAGCCCTAGATTCTTCAGGCTTGTTGCCTGTAGATTCGGACGGATTGCTTCAATCGACGAAGACACCCTGAACAAGAGCAAGCTCCAGTATGCCAGAATTCTGGTGCATACTTCTTCACCGGAAATCCCTAGAAACCCGGTGGAGATATCCATCGATGGAAGACCTTATTATGTTAGGGTAAGAGAAGAACATGAAGATCTTTTAGATGATGATGAGGGATGGGATTCTGAAGGAGTTCTTGATTCGGAAAATGAATTTTGGGACTCAGATGAGGAACAATCGGAGCACTCCGACGGCGGAGAATCAGAAGATGGTGACACGGTCATGGGAGAGGAGGAGGAGGGTAACCCTAACGATGCCTTGGGAATTCGTGAAGATTCAATTTCGGCGCTGCATAATGATGACCAAGTGCCAGTTAGTAGGGAGGGCCCACATTTCTCGGGTAAACCTAACGACAAGCATGGAAAGGCGGTGCAGTTACCAAGAAACGTGGAAGGGAAGCATAAATCAATTACTCCTGAGATGCGGGTCCAACAGGGCACAAACATGGAAACTTCTCATCTGGATCATAAAGATTATATCTCTGAAAGCCCAACTAGACACGCGGCCCATGACACCGGTGGCCCAAGTCAATGTGGGCTTGAGGAATGCTTTTATGATGCGGCCCATTCCATTTTTGAGCCTAGATTGCAGCCCAACACGCATTTAATAAACACAATCAATGCGGAGCCCAACCCGCCCCATCATAATAATTCACGGGATTCTGATTTGGGGTCAACATCCAATTCCCCCTCTCATCACGACGCTTCATCGATGGATACAAAATCATACAACAACTTGGAATTTTGCCCTAATTGCGTAAATTCGGTGGATTCCTCGCCAAAGAACGTAATCAGAAGTGAGCCCACAGAAAAGCCTGAGACCCCCATAGATCACGTAAGGTGGACGACCAAAGCAAGACAGAATAAGAAGAAAGAGCAATTTGAACTAAGCTTTGAAGAAATTCGCTTACAACACACCCAGGAAAGAGAAAGATGCAAATCTGAAGCTAGAGTAGCCTCCGAATTCGGTAAGAAGCTGGGTCTGATTTACAATCAGAAGGAAGAAATCATGGCAGAACAGATGGAAGAGTTAGAAAAAAGGGAGGGACAAATTAAGAAAAAGAAGAAGAGAAAGGCTTCGAAGAAGGGAAGGAAAAGTCTACCCAATGAAGATTTTAAGTGCTAATGTACGAGGACTTGGGAGGAAGGAGAAGAAGAGGGAATTGCGGGAATTGATTCGCAATAATAAATTCGATTTATGTTGTATTCAGGAGACGAAGATGGTCACTATGGAGCAATCAACATGCAGATCAATTTGGGGTTCGACAAGCTTGGATTGGGCATGTAAAGACTCAGACGGTATGTCCGGAGGTATGTTAACTATTTGGAACTCTGAAGCTTTCTGTAAAGTTAGTTCATGGTTTGGTAGTGGTTTTCTTGTTGTTAAAGGGTTTTGGAAGGAAGATAACAAATGTTGCTGTATAATAAACGTGTATGCATCGTGTGTGCCTGCGGAAAGAAGGAGTTTGTGGGAAGCGATTGGAATGGTGATTAGTCAACAGGGTGATGTTTGTATTTGTGTTATCGGGGACTTTAATGCTATCAGTTTCCAGGTGAAAGAGTGGGAAGGGGAGAGTCGAATGTCTCTAGTGATTTGAAGGCTCTTGATAATTTTATTGTGCACAACCAGCTGGTAGAGCTACAACTAACAGAGAGATCCTTCACATGTTACCGTTCGGATGGCTCGTGTAAAAGCCGTATAGCCAGAGCTGTAGTGAATGGAGAGTGGCTGAATAAATGGCCTAGTGTCATCCTCAAAGACTTTGGCAGAACAACGTCGGACCACTGCACGATTTATCTTGAGTATCCTTCTAAAAATTGGGGTCCGAAACCATTCAAGTTCATTAACGGATGGCTCTCACACCCCGAGTTTGAAGATTTTGTCAAGAACAGGTGGGGAAGTTATTTGGTCTCAGGTTGGGGGGGTTTCGTCCTCAAGGAGAAATTGAAGCTACTGAAGACATCCTTGATAGAATAGATGATGATCTCGGCCTGGATGAACATGAGATAATCAGGAGAAACCAGGTTACAGCAGAGTTGAGAAGAACACTTATTTGGAAAGAGAAGTTGATGCATCAAAAATCCAAGGCCAAATGGATTCTCGAAGGAGATGTTAACTCAAGTTACTACCATTCTTGGGTCAATCGAAGGCAGAAATTTAACAGCATTAACGGGCTGACCATTGATGGCGTTTGGACTGAGTCGGTTGCTGGGGTCAAGAAAGGGGTTCAAGTGCATTTCATGAATCAATTCAAGGCTAAGAGGCTGCAAAGGAGCTCAATTCCACCAGATTTCTTCCACAAGAAGATTGAAGATTGTGAGAACTTTTTTCTCACCGCCCCTTTCAGTGAAGAAGAGGTCAGACAAGCTGTCGTGACGTGTGAGCCTAACAAAAGTCCGGGGCCCGATGGCTTCTCCCTTGGCTTTTTCCGAGAACATTGGTCTATTATCAAAGATGAAATTATGCGGATGTTCGAGGAATTTCATCTTCATGGTAAGATCGTTAGGGGGATGGACCCTTCTTTCATTGTCCTTATTCCGAAGAAGGAAACCGCCTCATCCCTTGACGAGTTCAGACCTATCTCACTCATCAGATCACTATACAAAATCATTGCTAAAGTCTTTGCCATTCGACTTAGCAAAGTTCTCGACCCATTGATTTCTGAGACACAGTCGGCGTTCATTGGAGGGAGGCAGCTTACCGATACCATTGCAGCTTTGAATGAAGTCATACACGAAGCGAAAAAGAAGAAGAAACGTTGGGCAGTGTTCAAGGTCGACTTTGCCAAGGCATACGACTCAGTGTGCTGGGATTTTCTAAATAAAATGATGATCGGTTTCAATTTCAGCTCAAAGTGGAGAGAATGGATCATGGAATGTGTCACGACGGCCTCGACTTCGGTGTTGGTAAATGGGAGCCCAACTTCTGAATTCAAATTGGAAAGGGGACTCCGGCAGGGAGACCCTCTTTCCCCGTTTTTTTACCTCCTAGTGGCGGAAGGGCTGACTCTCTTGATCAACAAAGCCCTTAGTTCCAATCTTCTGGAGGTGGTAGAGATCGGAAGAGAAAAGGTTAGAGTGTCACACTTACAATACACAGATGATACTATGTTTATTTGTCCAGGGAAGGTGGAGAATTTTAGGGCAATCAAGTATATTTTGCGCAATTTTGAAATCCTATCGGGGCTGAGCGTGAATTTTAGCAAATGCAGTTTATGGGGTTTTAATATTCAGCGTGACATTCTTAATGTTGGGGCTGGAATTCTGGGTTGTGTAACGGGCCGAGGTAAACTATCATACCTGGGCATTAAGGTCGGCATCAATCACAAGCGGTCGGAGTCATGGGGGGATCTCGTGAACAAGATAAAGGAAAGGTTGGCAAGATGGGAGGATAAACAACTCTCGTTTGGGGGCAGAATCACACTAGTTCAATCTGTGCTTTCAGCGATACCAATTTAATGTTTTTCTTTTTACCGTATTCCATAGTTAACCCTTAGTGCTTTAGTTAGTCTACAAAGAAAGTTTTTTTTGGGGGGGGGGAGTGAAAATACCCATAAAATTCCTTGGGTAAATTTGACTGATGTGTGCAAAGATAGATCTTCTGGGGGTCTTGGTATTAAAAATTTGGGGACTTTCAATCGGGCTTTACTGGGGAAATGGGTATGGAGATTCTTAAATGAACCAGATAGGTTGTGGGCGAGAACTGTTAGGTCAAAATATGGTGGATTGAGGTTGGGAATTGAGGGAGCAGTGAGAAGAGGGAGAGAAGGGGGAGGAGAGGGTGAGACTAAGTCAATGTCGGGGTGGTGGAGAGACGTATGTGAGATATATTGGGAAATGGTGAACGGGGGGGCGGGTAGCGAGATAAAAAGAGTGATAGAGAATGGAAAAAAGAAACTTTTTTGGAGGGATGTGTGGGTAGAGAGGGAACCGTTGCAAAATAAGTTCAATAGATTATTTAGATTGAGTGAGCAGAAACAGAGAGCTGTGGGGGACATGGGAAATTGAAGGGTCGAGGGCTGGGTCTGGGAGTTCAAATGGTCGAGACCGTTGAGGTCCCGAGAGGAAAGTTACGTTAATCAACTTTTGTTATTCATTGACAGGATTCATATTCAGCAAAACAGGGAAGACGTTTGGGAGTGGATCTACTCGGACAATGACATATATCAAACAAAGCTTGCCTACAACCAGAAGACTACACGGACGAGTACGGGAGAGGACGAGAAGGATAAGAGAAAGGCTTTCAGAAATTTGTGGAGAAGCTTCGCACCAAGGAGAACACAGGCCATCGTTTGGAAAATCTTGAGGGGTCGCCTTGCAACCAAAGACAACCTTATCTTACGTGGTTTGTCTTCGATTGTAGGGGACCCCAAATGTTGTTTGTGTGACCAAGAAGATGAAGATATCTCGCATTTATTTTTCAGATGCATGAAGACAAGAGAAATTTGGACGCAATATTTTCAATGACTTCGGATTGACACGGTAATGCACTGTATCCCCATCAACAACATGCTGCAATTTAGTTCACTATTGGGGTCTGGACGCACCACGAGGACTGCAACTACAGTGTGGACTGTAATTGTATTGACGTTGTGGAGAGCAAGAAATGACAAGATCTTTAATAACGTCGACTTTTGTGCCGAAAAAATCTGGGAAGAGATCATAGCAAGGAACTGGTCCTGGCTATCTGTCAAAAATTGTAAGTTTAGGAGAGTTTCCTTTAGAGAGTGGGTTGTGAATCCTAAATTCTCCATTTCATAATTCTGCTAGGAGATGGAGTTTAGGGAGTTTGTGTGATTTTGACACTAAGCTTGAGTTTATGGCTCTTTTGTAAAATGCTACTCAGGGTGTGAATATGTCTTATATTCAGACTCTGTTTCTGGGTAAATAAATAATTTTTCTTAGAAAAAAAAATTAAAAGTTGTGGATGATATATGAATATCCACCACTATTTCAAAAGTAAAAGTATGTAACCATATTTACTTTCATTAAATTATGTCATTAATTTACGTTAAAAAGAAAAAAGGAAAGGCAGCACATTCTAACGTGGAATGAGGGGTTATCAAGCATAGACTGATGGAGATCACGTGAGTTCTGATGGAAATTTTTGTGATCACGTGATGTCAACCTTAAAGTTGACGACATTAGAATTCTTTGCATCATCGTATTAATTAGTAACCAATTTCCAACCAACTAAAAGTGATGGATGGTTTTCTTAAATTATTTACATCAATTAATTAGTGGCTCTATTAATTCACATACTATGTTTATTCTTTACGGTATATATAAAATTAGGAAATAATTTTAAGCAAATTAGGATTTAATTGAAATGAACAATTATTATTATTATTTTTTTTGAAGTGGGGCCCCCGTTAATGTACGGTGGGTTCTGGTCCCCCGGATTAGTCGGCTCTTGAGCCGGATATCGAGTTATATAAAAAAAATTGTTCGTATAATATGCGTCAAAATTTGTTAATCTAGTACTTCCTCAAATTGGCGTTTAGGTTTCCCTCAATTTTGTGTTAGTTTAATTAGATCTTAATTTGAAATAGTTTGTAGTTTTTATTTTCCGTGCACGAAGAGGAACATATAATTACTTTTTAATTTATTGACTAATAAATTAAGAAACCTAAGCATTATTTTAAAATTCAAATTACACATAATTTACGTTTGGATACAATTGGAGGATTTGATCATGTAAGAATTTAAATCTTTCTAGTTTGACTTTTGGATTTTTATTTTACTATTTTTTTTTAATCTCTGCAACCGTAATTTAGGTTTGAATAGACTTTGTCTTAATTTAAAAGGTTAGTTAAATTTTGTAATGAGCAAATTAAAATTGAAAAAAAGCCTAAATTAAGTCAAGATTCTATATTAGGTAAAGCATGGAAATGATTTACATTATTGGTTTATGGATGTTGCCATTTTTTGTTTTTTTTTTTCGTTAATAATGATGCCACGGTTAATCAAATTTGTTAGGCGATTAATTTCTTGATTAGGTAGCAGCAATAATTCCTTACTTTCGATGGAATAAAGATACAACCAACCCCTTTTAAACCATTATTGAAGTGGAAATTAATCTGCATTTCTAATATGCACTAATGCAAAAATTATATATGAATATTGGAAATTTATAATAGGAGAGTAGGAGGGCTAGCTGAAAAAATAGATCATGCGACATGTAGAGCTGCCAAAATGGCATTGGTCCGCCCGGGCCCGCCTGTATATGGGGCTGACTGGATATTTGCGATCCTGCCGGAAACGGGTCCGTTTGGGTTGGCCCGTTAGGGCCGATATTTGGAGTGGGTTGGGGCGGATTGGATTGAGTTGACACACGGACTTTTTAAAATAATAATAATAATAATAATATTTTTAATAATATTATTAAATTTAATTAAAATACATAAATATAAATACAAAAAATACTTTATTTCTCACTTACGCACGCAACATATAAAAAACGTTTTATTTATTACGACTATTTTGTGAATATTATTGCTTAATCTTCTAGTTTATTGTAAGATTTATTTGTTTTAATTATTCATAGACATTGTTCATATGATGTTTAAAATTTACACAAACTCTCATGTGAAACATGTTTATATTATAAATTAATATTATTACACTTATAAAATGATACCAATACTCTTATAAACTAATACCTCTAGCATTTAATATTATGATTTCGATTTATAAGTGTTATTATATTAGTTTATAAGTGTAGTGGTAAAAATTTAATGACAATAATAAATTTTATCGAAGACCTACTCTAAAATTTATTATAAATAATATATGTAAAAAAAATATTTTATTAAAAAAAGCCTGCGGCCTAGCTTGCTACCCGCTTTTAGAGATGTTAAACGGGTCGGCCCTAACCCATTAGGGGTCACCCTACAGACTCTGGTAAAACGGTCCCTGCCTTAAGCGGTTCATTTTTAAACGGACCTCTAATAGTTGAGACCTAACCCTAACCCCTAGCGGGTTCTGGGCTAAAATCTACCCACCTAACGACTCTCGAAAAAAAATAAAAAAAAATGTTCAAACATTAACATTACATAATGACAAAAATTCGATCCAGACTGTCCCATCATCTTTAATAACATAATTGAGCAAAGTTCCTATGAAATTAGTTAATAATATAAAATTTGTATCATCACATTTATAAATTAATACCATAATATTAATTTATAATTATAATGATATCAGTTTCATATTATGAACAAATTTCATAATAGAATTTATAAAAATATTATATTATTATTTTATATTGAATTAATATTTTACTTATTTATTCAATTCAATAGAAATTCAAAACTGTTAAAAAATATTGAATTGAAGAGGATTAATTATTAATTGACTAAATCAAATAGAAATATTTAATTTGTAATTGATTTTTGCCTTATTTAAATTTGTGAAAAAACTTTTAAAAAAAATTAATTGAAAAATTAGAAAATAAAATAAAATAAAAAAATTTGAGTATATATAAATATAAACGGGCTAATCGGTCCGGGCCAAAAAGGCCCGATTTTAAACGGGCCTCCCATTGCTCGGCACTAACCCTGCATATAATAGGTTTAAACGGGCCGGCCCGTTTAGCCCGGCCCGGATTAACATCTCTACCCGCTTTGGATTGGGTTGAGTTGAATAGTTTTCGACCCAAGCCCACAGTGAGTTGGCCTGCCCAAACCCAAAAAAATGTGGGTTGAAGTGGATTTTGGGCCGACTCGACCTGCCGGCCCGTTCTGACAGCCCTACAGACATGTATGTATATGTCTTTTTATTTATTGGGGCTATAAAAAGGACCACAAGTCTACAATACAGGGTGGATGCTTTTATAGACATTTAATTGAGATACAATTTTTTTTTATTTTTTATTTAAAAGGATTGAGATACAAATTTTGATACTACGTACTTAAGATTAAGAGTATGTCTAGTGTAAAAATTTTCATATATTAAAATCTATAAAATTACCCTAAATCAACCATCTACACCTTAAACACTAAATAATGAACCCTAAATTATGACCTATTCTGGCCTGGTGAATCATAAATCACTTGAGCCGAGTGAACCATGAATCACTCAATTTTGTCTTACATTCACCAATTACAAAATTTGTTTGTAATTTAAAAAAATTTCATGTATGAAAATTTTCATATTAGAGTTTGTCTAAGATTAATTCATCGTCTATCTATACATAAAATATGATTGTATGAGCTGATCTTGGTGAAGTCACTCCATTGACCAAATATTGACTTAATAACTTAATCCATTAGCAACGGTATCGAATAAAAAAAGTTGTTGATTTAAAAAAAATAATAATAAGAAAAGTTGTGAAAATGCACTATTTTTTATTTATTTTTTATAACTCGGTATCCGGTCCAAGAACCGACTAATTCGGGGGACCAGAACCCACTGTCCACTAGCAGGGGTCTCACTTCAAGTCAGAGTTAAACTCTGTATGGCTTGACTCATCTCAAGAATTGATCGCACCTAAAAGGGTTAGAACCTAAGACTTAATTGTGAAAATGTACTATTACCCATATTATTTGTTAGTAATTCAATTTCTTTTTTCAATTGTCTTGTTTAACTTCTAAACTAGTTTTGTTATGTAATGATATTCACTCGCAATGATAATTTCTCTTTTACTGTAGAGTGGGGGAGTAGCTTCACAGCACATGTATTTGACTATTTTATGAGGAAAAGTTGAACAAATTCAAAGCCCAATTAAATGTTCTTATATACACACACATATAATTAATTAGTTAGAGCTATACTATATACTCCCTCCGTCCCATGATTACTACAACACTTGTTTTATTTGGATATCTCAACATTACTCCAACACTCCCAAAATTGAAACAAATATAATATTATTACACTCACAACACCCTTATTTTATTTCACTCAAACCCATTTTAACGCACTTTACTTGATTTGCGGTCCAATTTATATGTTGCAATCATCGTGGGACGAAGGGTATTAAACTATTTTTGCAGGCCAGCCTGAAGTTTTCTTTATTTATTCATATATAGGCCCGGTTTGCAACCTCTATTACTGACATAAAAAGATTTTTTTAAAAAGAAAAAAATTAAGTCTTACTTACTTAAAAACTAAGTGATTTTCACTGTTCAAACATTAATTGAAAACAGGCCCATACTATAATAAGGGCTCGTTTGCTTAAAGGGATGAGACAGATAGGTAATGATAAGATATAGCAAGATTGCACTGTTCGTAATCTTACAATTTTAATTTGATTTTATGTTTGGATTGATGGATTAAAATTTAAATATTGTGTGATAAATTGTTATTAATTTGTTTGGATGGAGTGATAAATAAGATAAAAGTGGTAATTATCGTAATTACCCTTCAACTATATTTTTTAATTCAATTATTATTATATTAAAAAAAAATTTAATAATTAGAGGAGATCATCTTCCCCACATTTCCTGGTTGTGGGCGGCGGTAAAACATTTTGCTTTCATACTCCTTCCTGAATCAATGAAGTTTTGCTTTGTTCCAAACAAGAAAACTTCGATCTTCATATTTCCCCCCAACAACCCAGATCTTCTTCATCTTCAATTTCCTTCTATTCATATTTTCCATATTTTCTGGTTCTGGGCGGCGGCGGCGAGGTGCAAAGACGACACAATTGAAGGAGATGAAGCGACAATATTACTGTACGACGGTGGCGAGATGCAAAGATGGAACTGAAGAAGATGAAGCGACGGCGTCGGCAATATGCGATCGAAGAAAATGAATTGGCAGCACAAACTCTTCTTTCTAGATTCAGAACATAAAAATGGAGTTGGGGTGAATTGATTTCAAAACTGGTAGATAAGAGATGAAGACAAAATTGTAATTTCGCAAGTGGTTGAAAGAGGCGGATTTGTTATCTCTGCCCCACCCGAGACCAATTATCACCGATTTGAGTGATAAAATTGTATTTTGGTACCGGCCTGGGTACAATCCCGGGCCAGAGTTCACCATACCAAACGCATTATTGGGCAATACAAATTTGCCTATCATGCCTAATAAAGCAAAGCAAACGGGGCCTAATACTTCTAACTTTCTGAGTGGGCAGATTAGAAGAGTTGTTGAGGTCTTCCTTAATGTTGGGTAACTTTGATTAAGTAGAAAATGTCAAAGCAGATGATGATGATATTGTCACATCAAATAATCAAGAAATTGCAACTCATTATGCAGGTGGATAAGTTTTCAGGCAAATGGAATTATATTAGGTAAGTTTGTTGTGCTTGATTTTCTCAAATTTAGTTTGAAAAATGACCTTGTATGTCTCAGGCCTTTCAACGAAAAGTCCGTCTTCACTCAGCCTATTTCCATTCCACCCATGTTCACATAGCATTTTCGAACTGAATTTATAAGGCAAAAATATTTACGATTTTGTCTTTATGCATTGAATTAAAATTATAAAAAATCAAGAAAGAATTGGGTCAACAAAAATACTTAATTATTTGAAAGAATATATGTTGTTTCACCTTATAAAATACATGTCAACATATTGTGAAAAATTAAGAGGGGTTACATGCATATATATGTGAAAATCAAGATTTGGGCTCAGATGATGGACTATATTTTTATTTGATCTATGTACAAAAGCGTATGGCGTTCAGCCCAACATAGAAAATTTAGGCTTAGGCTCAGCCTGTATTGGCAGGCCCAAATTAATCTTTACTGTCCAGATATTTTCAATTTATTTACCTAATAAAAACGTTATTGATCTACATTAAATAATTATTAATTGTTTTTAAGTGGCTCGAATAAATCTAACAATTGATGCCTATATAAAAAAAAAATAAAAATATATATATATTTTTTTATTTTTTTTAAAAAAAGATGCCTATAAATTATTAATTACCACATGTTTGTACTTAATTTTTTTTTTTTATTAAGTTTATTAAAGTTTAAGAAACCAAACAATTTTTGACAGGAATTCTAATCAATCTTTAATACAAGTAAAATGAAACATTCAACAAAATTGATTCCACTAAATAATTCAAGTCATCCATGTGATGTTATATAACAGAACTAGCTAATTAGGAGAACACTGAACAAAGAAAACATATTTTTAAAAGCAAACCATATATATCGAAACATAGAACTTGTCTAAAAGCAAGTCATCCATCCATGTGACTATTTTTATCAAAAAAGAACCAAAAATATGTCTAAATTCTACTAACTAGTGGATATTTTTGCCAACCATAAAATATCAATTACCAGAATTCAGGCCTAAATAATTGATGTTAAAAGGTCTGAGACATTATAATCTGAATTTTCTCCAATGTAGGTCCCTTAATCACTGCATCATGTGGGTTGTGACAATTCTTATCTTGTCATTTGACCCTTAGCCTACCACATAAAATATCAATAGAAAGAGGCAAAAACAGAAATAACACACAAGCTTACTTGTTCAAAATTGGGAAATACCGAAAGAGAGAAAAGGACCTCACTAATATTTATTTATAAAAGCAATTTGAGTAACACTTCTGTAAAATCGCCTTATATATATAAAAATATCATTTTGTATATGTCTACTATCATCAGATTATCTTGTTAAAAAAATTTACTATTTAAAAATATAAAGTAATTTTAAACGGTGATAGTTTTTGTGTATAACAGTGATAATTTTTATGCATAATATTTAAGTGATAATTTTTGTACATAACAGTGATACTAAAAAAATTGAGTTCACGATGAACTCACGTTCATATTTTATTTCACTAGCTAAGATGAATGTGATATATAATTATATATGATGTAACACATGATATAACAAAAAAAATGTGCATTGATTATGAAATGAAACAATAGATTACATATATATAACACGATAAAAAATAGAAGATCTAGACCAATAATATTACCAATCGATAACTAGTTCTAGTTCAAGAAATGGAATTTCAATCGACTAATTCTGTTTCTTTAGTCTGATCATTTATACTCGAATTGTTGTCACTGTTCTTCTTTCTCCTGCTACTTTTTATCTCACCAAAAAAATAAGAAGTAAATCCCCAAACAGCTAGGAAAAAAGCAATGCCCTTTTGTGAATAAAATTTTTCATGGTAGAAAATAATTGCCAGAGTTTCAGTTACTGGGAATAAGACATGAATAATTATGGCTGATAGGAGGGATGATGAGTAAAATATAACTCCAATTGCTCCTAAGAAAAAACACTGCCAAAGTATTGCACTCCAAACTACTACAAAGTAGTACTTTACCTCTCCAAGCTCATAATCTTTTGCTTCTCTTGAAATCGCCTGCAAAATCCATATAAATATATACTTTCCTATTAGGTGACATGAGATTGAAATTAGATATCCAATAAAGATTATGCCAAAAAAAAGTTAATAAGAGAAATCATGAATTAGATCATGAATTCATACTCCATTCATCTACCCAACAAACTCTAAATGGATTCTATATATAAAATATTGTTTTTTTTTTGAGGAAATATATATATAAAATATTGTTGAACTCATTTTGTAAATGTTTAAAAATGATAAAGTTCACATGAATCAAATTAACGCGATCGATGTTACTCCAATTTTATTTTTTTTTGGTAAAAACTCCCATAAAATAGATTGTGTGCCGCAAAGTAGTATTTCAAGCATCAAGTATTATTCAATGAGAATTTAATACTCACTTCGTCTCATACTTGATTTTTTATTTTCTATTTTGGTCCATTCCATATTTGACTTCCCCTCCCATAAATGACAATAAAATAAAAATATTTTTTACAACTATATATTCTCTCAACATCTTCAAAATTACATCTCATGTCATTATTTTAAATACATTAAAATCACTTTATCCTCTCGTTCATTTTAATAATAAAGTGAAAATATTTACAAAAGCTTCAACTAAAAACCACTTTATTTCTTATAACATTATTAAATAATCCTTATTTTAAACATCGTCCAAACCGTAAATGGAAAATCCAACGGCGAACAGACGGAGTACTACTTTTTTCCATTTGAAGATTATTTGCTTTAGACATTTCTGAAAGGTAAATGGTCACTTTCGTTTTTAAAGTGTTACTTTTCACAGAAAAAGTATTTTTTTATTGGCACCACCAATGATCTAAATTCTAATCATTAATGTTTAGAAAACAACTAATTAAAATTCACACGGCTAAATTGCGACGAACCCAATGTGCTTTAAAAATGATGCGAAATGCATTTGTGATTTTATAAATATGGCGCGAACTCCCTTGTGATTTTTTAATATGGCGTGAAACTTTTATTTTTATTGAGATAATGAAAAATGTATTACACATTTGTTTTTTAATGTTATTTTTTTTACTTTTTATTTAAAAATGACAAAATTACTCTCCATTAATTATATTAAAGGTAATTTTGATTTCAAGCCTTCATATTTTTACAATTAAATAACTATATAAAAAATTTAAATTGTAAAAATATAAAGAATTGACGTCAAACCCCCCTTTAATATAGTCAATGGAGGGTAATTATGTCATTTTCAACAAAAGAGTGAAAAAAATACTAAAAAACGAGTGTGTAATACATTTCCATCACATCAACAAAAATGAGGGCTTCACACCATATTATAAAATCACAAAGGGATTTCACACAATTTTTAAAGTATATGGGGTTTGACGCCGATTTTCAAACCAAGGGGGTTTGACATAATTTACCCAAATTCAATCTAATCTTTCAAATTAAACTCTAAATTTCCATCTATATCATGATTTTGTAATTCAACATTTAAAATTTACCTGATAATTATACTAAAGCTTACCTGAAAATCATTATTAACGAGCATTCCAACCGTGCAAAAAACCGTTGAAAAAAAACACATAACCATCTGAATCTCCATAACCAACGCATACGTCATCCCCCGTTCCACCATTTTATACATCAGCTCCACCAGCGGCAGTATAAACCCGTACAGCGCCGCCGCCGCCGCCGTCATGAAAAACCCGACCCAATACTCCCTCCCGGACTCCCCCTCCGGCCTGTCGCCGCCGGTGTGGAGGCCCAGAACCACCGCCCCCACCGTCAGCAGCACCACCGCGTTGACGGAGTACGCCGTGAACCTCTGCTTCACCAGCAGAAAGGCGAACGCCGCCGTGAACGCCAGCTGCGTCGCCACGATCAGGGCGGAGGTGGAGACTGGGAGTTTGGAGACGCCGTACGCGTAGAGGTAGTCGTCGAGGCCGGTCAGGACTCCGATCTCGGCGGCGGCGGCGAAGGTGCGGGGTTTTATGGAGAAGAGGGTGGCTCCGGCAGCGGCGCTGCGGCGGCGCGTGTAGGAGATGAGGAGGGGGATGAGGATTATGGGCCAGCCGCCGGTTTCGAGCCAGCTGGAGAACCAGATTCGGGCGCCGCCGCTGAGGAAGTAGAGGCGCATCACTAGAGGGCCGCCGCAGTTGCCGGTGGCGAGGAGGAGGCAGTTGATCACCAGAAAAATCTTTCTAGTTTCCATTGGTTCTGATTTTTTTTTTTGAGTTATTAAACTATAGGCAAATATTTGTATGGTCCAATTGGATTTCAGGGTTTTTTTTACTATATTTCAAATTTTGAATAAGACTCGAATTCAACTGACTCGATTGGATTGATTCTGATCGAGGGGGACCCGACCCGATGGTTCATAATTCACGGTTTGGGTTCGGGTTTAAGGGTTTGGGTTTGGGTCCATGGTTCAAGTTCAGGGCTCATAGTTCATGGATTGGAGATGAAAAAAGAAATGAAGGTGAAATTACCAAAATTCTAGTGTGTAATTAATTTAAATTAAAATTGAATTCAGTTACACTGTGTGCAATAGGTGCACACAAGTATCATTCTTAACTAAATACACTTTATTTTATTTTTTAAGTTCTAATAAAGATTCGAACTCAAAATCTCACGATATATGCGTGGTGCTCTATCAATTTGAGCTATTGCAATGGCACACTTTTTTTTATAATTCGATATCCTAGTAAGAACCAGATTAATCAGGGGACCATAACCCACCGTCCCATTAATGGCCCACTTATTTAGAAATAAGGTCTGTGATGTCTTTGGCCATCTCAAGAATTGATCATGACATGGAGTTCGAACCTTAGATCTGAGATGAACAATACATCCCAAGTTTACAAATTTCTGAACCACTAAATAACAACCCTAAAGGGTTGACATTTAACTTATGTTTCTTGCAAGAAATTAAAAGGGGCTCATGAACATGGAATGAAATCACTTGATGCATAATTGATGTTTCATAATAAGAATGAATGATATGTGAAATAATAAAAAAATATCGAACGAACCATTATATTTTGAGTTTATATGTTAAAAATTTAATAGAATAAAATACTAATAGTAGAACAAGGGACTCAATATTGTTAGGAAAAGGCTCGATCTTAGTTGAGAAATTACTTTTCCGCATATGTTTGTTTTCATATATACAGTTGATACTTGATAGAGTTCTCTGTTTTCTTAAAAAGAAAAACAGTAATAGCAGGATATTTAATATTTACATATTTATGAACTTATTGGAAATAATGAATATTCTTTCAAAAAAAAGAAAATGGAATAGTGAATTCTTATCAAGTCATGCTTAATTCTCCACCACATATTTCCAGAATCCAGTTCATACCTTATTTTGACTTGTAATACATACATAAAACAAACACAGAAGTTCGAGTAGGTCTTATATAATATGAACATGGTGTATTGTGCAAATTAAGTATATTTTTAAAATGTTTAATTTAATTTTTTTTTTAATATTTAACTTGTTTATACTCATTTAATATTTTACGAAAACAAATTGCACGTCTAAAAAATGCATTTAAATTGCACAGTATTGTCCCTGTCCATACAAGACTTTGTTCAAATACAAAACAACCCGTTAATATAGCTACTTGAAGTCCTGAATTTGATTCCAATTAATTTCTTGGTGGAAATGGGACTAAAATTTTTAAAATTTTGTTCAAATGTAAAATCGATTTTGATTGAATTCTTTTATTCAGGAGTAGAAATACCACTGATAAAACATACATGATAAAAATGGCACCATTACATGATACATCAAGACAATTAGACAAGCATCTAAAAATCAAACCGCGCAAGTATTATTCTACTGATAACAACATGTCTCAATAAGCCAGAATACATAAAAGAGCTGGATCGAGATAGGAGGACTTACAAGACACATCAATAAATTATTACAACCTTGATGGCCATACACTAATTATATTGCCAAATTAGTAATCCAACTCGTACTTTTGACCCGTTATTCAAACAACGGTCGAAAATGGAGGTTCATCACTCCAACGCGTCGATTCAAACAGCGCTCGAAAATGCAGGTTGCTCGATAGTGCTACTATCTGGACCGTTTTCGTCGTCTTTGTTCTTCATCTCTCTATGCTCGCCCCAAAAGTAGGAAGTGAAACCCCAAAGAGATAGGAAAAGAGAGAGACCCTTTTCCGCTTGAAACTTTTCGTCGTAGATAAACACGGCTAGCACTTCAGTTAAAGGAAGAGCGGCGGCGATGATGATGCCCGATAACAAAGACGATGAGTAGTGCACGACTCCGACTGCTCCCAAGAAGAAACACTGCCAAACTAGGGCACTGCATGTCACCACAAGATAGTACATTGCAGGACCATGTTTATCTGCACTTGCTTCTTTTGGAATTGTCTATACACAAAAAAAGAAACAAGAAAAACAAATAAAAGACACGATTTAGTTTCGACATATGATTCCACTATTGACAAACTCTCCTGTAAAACTTGTTTACCATATGAAACTGGATCCATACTCTTACCAATTGATACCAATAACAGTTACGCATATACAAATACTATAGTACTCCCTCCGTCCCAAATGAACCTTCACACTATCTATTTTTGGCCGTCCCATTTCAATCTTCACACTCCAAAAATGACAAAGAATCTTACCATCTCAACCACACAATCTCCACTCTCACAATCTCCACCCTCAATCTCCTTTAAAAAGTCAATAAAGTCATTTTTCTTAAAATGTGTGCCGGTCAAAGTGTGAAGATTGGAATAGGACGGAGGGAGTATTAGTTTATAAGCGTAATAGTATCAGTTGATAAGTGTTATGTATATCAATTTCATATATACAATGAACAAGTTCCACCAGAGACTGATTCATGTATGTTATGTGTGCTTCTAAAGATATTCCTACAAATTGAAAATATAAATAAACATGGAAATTGGTAAAACATAGAACAGAGTAATCATCAATCAATAATGTTGGCAGAAAAACAGATTCAATTACCTGGAAATCTTTGTTGAAAATCATCCCCACAGTGCAAACAAGCGTAGAGAAAATACACATAACCATCTGAGTCTCCATAACCAGGGCATACGTAACCGTCTCCTTCGCCTTTATATACATCAGCTCCGCCGCGGGCAGAATGAATCCGTACAGAAGGGCAGACAGGAGCACCATAAAGAACCCGATCCAGTACGCCTTACTCGTGACCCCTTCCGGGCGGTCACTCTCCGTGTGCAGCCCCAACACGACGGCCGCCAGGGTCAACAGAACAACCGAGTTGACCGAAAACGCCGTGAACTTGATCTTCACCAGAACAAAGCCGAAGATGGCCATGAAGACGAGCTGCGTGGCAATGAGAATGGATGAGGTGGAGACGGGGAGGACCTTCACGCCCTGAGCGTACATGTAGTCGTCGAAGCCAGTGAGGGTCCCCAGAACGGCGGATATCAGGAACGTGCGGCCGCCCATTATGTAGACCTTGGCGTTTGGGTCCTCGCGGCGGCGCTGGAGGTAGGAAACAAGGAGGGGTATGACCATGATCGGCCATCCGCCCGTTTCGAGCCAGCTGGCGAACCAGACGAGGTCGCCGCCGGCCACGTAGTATTGACGCATGACTAAAGGGCCAATGCCAATGCCAATGGCAAGTATGATGCCGTTGATCAACAAGTAAGTGGTGTGCTTGGGGTTGGACTTGCCATGGTCTTCCATTGTTTCTGAGAAATATTGACATGTTGGAACAAGTTTATCAATTGGTTAAATAGGAAAATAGTAGCTCTTCAGTGCATCGTGCAATTCAAGTGTATCTTTGAAACATGCAATTTGATTACGTACCTGAGCATAAAAAGTTGCATGTTACAGTATAAATAAATTGCACATTTTAGTGAAACAAGTTGCATGTTTTAAAATATGTTGCCATAGAGAAATATTAAATAATACATTTCATTTATTTTATGTACTCCATCCTTTTCTTTCTTATTTGAACATTTTCCAAAAAGGTCCATCCTAAACTTAATTTAACATTTCTATAAATAGTAATAATTAAAACAACATTTTCCCTTTTATCTATACCCCTCAATCACCTCAATATTTCACTCTATGTTATTACTTTTTCCGCACTAAACTCAATTTTATCTTATTTAATTTACACAAATGTCACTATTTTACCATTTAAACTCCCCATAAAAAAATAATTTTATCCATTTTAATAATAATAAAAAACTAATGCTTTAAAATCCGTACAAATAGTAAAATGTTCAATCAAGAGAAGCCCGAAAGGAGTATTATTATACAATAATAAAATTTAATTCATAATGGTCGGCCATCCCATGATCCATAGTGGATTTGGAGTACATGGGCCCCATAACAAACATGTGTTTCATCATATATCTTTAAATATCTATTATGATTATATAATCCTACACTTATATACTGTTATTCAGTCAATTAGTATAGTAAAATCAGCAGTTCGATTCTGGCCTTTAAGAGCCATTTGGTGCTAAATTGTTCGTGCAAGTTTTTTATAACACTATTTCTAATACTTTGGTGTGACTTACTGAAAGAGCATGGCTTCATATTACATATTATGCTTATGCAAATAATGATTGGGAAAACTCAATTTTAACCTCAATAGTGGTATGACTTTTACAATATTCAAAGTTTTAAATCATATCTTAGCAAAAAAAAAAAAAAAAAAATTAACATGACCCAGCTAAATAATTTGATCTAGATATAAATAATAGTATAAGAATTAAAAAAGGGGAAAAATAAAGCGTAAACGAACAGTTGAATGCACTATGGTTTTAACACCTGCCCACATTACTTGGTCCTTATTTAAAGGATCAAGAGATTCATCAGCCCAGAATCATTTTTAATTTATCTGAAGTTGGTAAGATCCAACTTAAAAAAAAAAGTGATTCTGATGATGAAATTTTGAAATGGTGTTTGAAAACAAAACACCCCTTTAGACACATATATAACTTAAAAACTAAATAATTAATAAAAGACAAATAAATTAATAGAATATAGAACTGAAATTCACACCTGGATCGACGATTGAAACTGACGTTGCCTCGAAACCTAAAACAGTAAAATTTAATCTATCTTAATATATGTTAGTCACAAATTAGAGCAAAAAACTGAATGATTCGAAAGGAAATTTAAACTGAAATAGGAGTTAGGACTTGAATTGGAAATTTCAGGTGTTCTAATTTGCAAAACTAAATTAGGGTTCTGCACCATTTGCCAATAAACGCCCCCCTTCGGCCTTTGGGCGGCGGATCCGGTTGCGGCGCCACCCTTCTTCGGAAGTGAAATGACCGATATGACCTCTAGGAGTATTTGAGTAAAATATAAAAGGAACAGGAAAAAAGTTTACCTAAAATTGGAAAGTGATTTCGTTCGAGTGTTACAGTTTACAACTTTACATCAATACATATAGCTTCTCGAAGTCTGTGTATGTCCTGTAATAATTGATCTTCGTGATGAAAATGTAAGTCTCGATGTTTTCCTAATTCGTGTAGATTTATTTCCGAAATAAATAAATAAATATTGTACAGATTAACGTAATTCCGAAAAGTGGAGTACAAAATTATGAGTCTCTTGAGTTCTTATAACGTAGTTACAGTAGAACGAGTCACCCGCGGATCAAATGTCCAAAATTTTAATACGTGTATATAGAATTTATTTAAAATTTAAAGTATACATTTAAGTAAAATATAAAATATGAGAACTAAATTAAATGATGCCACAATCCTCGCCATGCCTCTGTCTTTAAATGGTTTAACTTTGGTCAACTCCGTGTCTCTCTCAACGCTGAAAATTGTCAAAACTTTTTCAAATGTTGATTATTTTATTTACTAGCTGATATCTCGTTAATGTAGAATTTAGTTTGAAATTGTGTTACTAGATATAATTTTATTGAATCTAAATTAAATTTAATATTTGGGATAAATTATTTATTAGACAACTTAAGGAATTTGAGTTGGAATCCTATCCATTCAGATTTAATTCATCTTCCGTAATAATATCACTATCGAGTCAAACTTCACAGACAAATTAAGTGTGAGATAATTTTTCATTGTCGAGTCAAACTTTCCGAGACAAATTAAGTATGTAAAATAATTTATCTTGATAATCAATTCAAGAATCTAAACCCGTATTATTAATGTACAATTATCATTTACAATTCAAGCATAATAATTAATAAATGACATGACACTAACATGAATCATCATTCATATAGTACTTATAAATAAACATTATCCAATAAAATTGATTCCTAGCTTCATTTTTTTTATCGGGAGTCCTAGCTTCATTAAAGAGTTACTTTTATGCAAAAAGATTTAATTGTGACATTATTCACAATGATCACTTTATAGTGTTACAATTTATAATACTTTTTTTTTTAATGAAACAAATAATTAATACTGATAAATTAAGCTACTTCAATCCCTAATTCGATTGAACATTTACTGCGCACACGAGTTTTAAGAAAATAAATGTTTATTATTATTAAAGGGGATAAAATTGCTTTTTGGTGGGGGCTAAATGATAAAATTAAAGTAGTGGCATTTGTCTAAATTAAATGAGATAAAGTTAACTTTAATGTTGAAAAAGTAATGACGTTAGATGTAATATTGAGGTGTTTGATGAGTATAGATAAAAGAGAAAAAAATATTTTATTACCATTTATAGAAATGTTCAATTGAAATTAGAACATACCTTTAATTTTTGGCAAATGTTCAATTGAATTAGAGACAGAAGAGAATATATTTTAATTGAACAAGTAATACTATCTTAAAATACACACAAATTAATTATACTTTACCTTCACGAAAATTATCCATCATAAAATCATCCCACGCGAATTTCCCTAAACTATATCTTAAGATTCTAATATAATTAATAAGTTGGAAATTCATGGAGTTTGAATAGCCAAGTGTGTTTCTGCCGCCTGATCATCACAAGGGTTAATATCACTCTCTTTGTCATTCTTTTTCTTCTTTTTCTCATCTTCGATCTCACCTATAAAGTAATAAATAAAACTCCAAAGTTCTTCTTCTTTTTCTCATCTTCAATCTCACCTATAAAGTAATAAATAAAACCCCAAAGGGAAAGAAAAAGAGCAATGCCCTTTTCTGCTTGGAATTTTTCGTGGTAGAAAAAAAAAGCTAACAATTCAGTAATTGAGAGTAAAACCACGATGATGATGCCTGATAAGAGTGATGATGAGTGTACAACGCCAAACACCCCCAAGAAGAAACCTTGCCAAACAATGGCGTTCCATACAACAACTAATTAGTATTTTGCCTTTCCAAGTTCATAATTTTGTGCTTCTCTTGAAATTGCCTATACAATAGGAAAATAATAGTTTTGGAGCATTATTCTTGTTCGATTTCTTAAGAAGATTCTTCGTAAACTACTACACTTATAAAACTAATAATATAGGGGCGGTGAGATTCATACCAATTTTTCATAAGAAAAGAGGATTTCTACACACTTTATAAAAAAATGAGTTTTCTACCCAATTTTAACATAAAAAGACTCAATTACCCTTAAGTTAAATATATTTATCTTTTTCAAAAAATGTTTGTCTCGCTGAATATAATTCTTCCTATAGAGACAATATTCTAAGTTTGAATACTATCTCGATAGATATAAAATTTGTCTCGCTGGGTATAATTCTCCCCATCGAGACATTATTCAAATACTGTCTCGATGGTGAGAATTATACCCAACGAGATAATTTTTATATCTATCGAGATATTATTCAAACTTTGCATATTGTCTCGATGGGAAAAATTATATCCAGCAAGACAAAATTATATCCAGCGAGACAAACATTTTTTTATATCTTCATACATGAAAATTATTGAAATACATGATTAATAAATGAAGTTAAGAAGAAAAAATAAATTACTAAAGTTACTTACCATAATTTTGGAAATAGATGATGAAGAGAGTAGATAGAATAAATATGTATCATAAGTGGCGTATGTGACAAATGAATAATACTGTACAAGAGAAGGATTGATATATTTAATTTAAGGGTAATTGAGTCTTTTTATGTACTCAAAATTGGGTAGAAAACTCATTTTTTTATGAAGTGGGTAGAAATTCTATTTTCTTATGAAATTTGGGTAAAAACACCCATTTCCCAATAATATAACACTTGCCAACTGATATCAGTACTCTTATAAACTAGTATAATAACATTAAATGTTTTATGTATTACTTTATAAGTGTAATGATATTATTTATAGTATAATCAAGTTTCACATAAGATATGGGATTACAAAAACATATAAAGTTTAATCACACAATGAGAATATTTATATTACTAATTCCACTAATCATGCATGTGAGTATTAATTAATTAATATATTAAGTATTAATATCTAAGATTTTGGTAATAAGTGCATGTAAAGCGTTACCTGAAAGTCATTGTTAACGAGCATCCCGATAGTACAAAACAAGGTCGCAAAAACACTTATAACCAACTGAAATTCCATCACTAGGGTGTACGTAATCCCCTGCTTCGCGGTCTTGTACATCAGCTCCACCAGCGGTAGAATCAAGCCGGACAGCACGGCGGCGAGCAGCGTCATCACAAACCACAGCCAGTAGTCCTTATCCATCTCCCCCGCCGGCCTGTCGCCGTTCGTATGCAGCCCAAGCACCACCGCCGCCACCGTCAGCACCACCACCGCGTTCACGGAGTACGCCGTGAACCTCTGCTTCACCAGCAGGAAAGCGAACACCGCCGTGAAGGCCAGTTGGGTGGCCGTGAGGCAATGACGGATCCAGGATCAAATTGTAGGGCGGACTGAAAGTTTAAAATAAATACAGAGGTCGTGAATAAATATATGGCGGGCTGAAAACTTGTAAAAAGTACAGAGATCGCGAATTCTTGGGTTTAATTTAGGGCTTTAATTTAATTCTAATTTTAATTTTACCAGTATTATACTTATACTTTACAAACTATGAACAAAGACTGAAGTAGGTTAGTGGCAAAGAGTTGCTAATATTTGTTGAAAGGTTGTAGGTTCGACTCTTGTTGAGCTATGCTGCGAAATCTTTTTTTTTCCCCACGGTGATTTTTTTCCCCCCAAAAATCAGGGCGGGCTACAGCCCGGCCCAGCCCTCAAGAAGATCTGCCATTGCCGTGAGGAGTGACGAGGTGGAGACCGGGAGCTTGGCGACGCCGTTGAGGACGCCCATGACGACGGCCATGGTGAAGAGGCGACGGCGATGGATGTAGGAGAGGAGGGGGAGGAGGATGATGGGCCAGCCGCCGATTTCGAGCCAGCTGGAGAACCAGATTCTGGCGCCGCCGCGGATGAAGTAGAGGTGCGTCACTAGAGGGCCGCCGCAGATGCCGGCGGCGAGGATCAGGGAGTTGAGGATCAAGAATGTGTTTTTTATCGCGCCGGCGGTGGTGCTGGTGGTTTCGTCTTCCATTTTGAAGGATTAAGGTGATAGGTATGATAGTACGTACGTGATTGCATATATATATATATAATTAAGAAGGGTGGTAAGATTATTGAAAGGTAAAAACTTTCTACGAGTTTTTTGCACTTTTGGTCCTACATGACACACCCACTCACGATTTTGGTCCCAAAGTAAAATTTTTTGACACTTTTGGTCCCACCGTCAATTTTTCTGTCAAATCCGTTAACACTTTTGGTCAACAAAGGCGCGTGTGGTCTTTTTTGGAGGGAAAAACCTGACATTTTTGGCCCCATATGATTTTTTACCTCATTTTTTTCATAAAAAATTTCAGATTTTCTGGTGGGAAAATGTAGCTTTTGGAGGGAATTTTTTTCCCTTTGTGGAGGGAAAAATGGCGCCATATAAACCTATATATATGCTGCAACATTAAATCACTCATTCATACATAGCAACAAAACTTTAAAAAATAAGCATGAGTAAAGATGGAGCTTCATTATCCTCCACAACACAAAAATGGGCACATCACATTGTCTGCTATTGTGGTAAACCTACTGTAACTTATGTGTCTCAAAGGCCAAGAAGCAAAGATAGGTTGTTCCATACATGCGTTGACTCACTAAGTGGTGACTGCAAATTCTTTGTTTGGGCAGATGAGCATGAAGCGGCTGAGCAAGGTAAGTTTCCTGGAATGATGAGGAGAATTGATAGCCTAATTGCTGAAAACTTTGAGCTAACTCAGAAGCTAAATGATGCAGCTAATGGGGAAAGAAATGCAAATGAAATGAATGAAGAAATGAAGAACCAGATAATATGCATGGCTGAAGAACTCTCTAAAGTGAATCAGCTAAAAGTCATCATTTTCATTGTAATAATTCTATCTTGGGCACCTACTGTCTTCAAGTGGATGGGTTGAATCTAGCTAGCTATGTGTAAAAAATTCCTGACTATATAGGGCATTTTGTAAAAGTCCCAACTTATATTTGAGCAATATTATCTACTGTTGCAATGAAAACAACTTCTAAAATATCAAAATCACATTAACAAACAACATCAACATATAACAATCACAAATCCCATTGTCTAAAGCAAAGTCTAAAACAACATACAACTAGAGAACAAATCTCATTGTCTAAAGCAACATATAACTAGAGAACAAATCCCATTGTCTAATGCAACATAAAACCAGAGAACAACAAAATTTAAAAACATTAAAACAACACAAATCCCATTGCCTAATCTTTCCCCTTTTTCACCTTCTTGCCCTTGCCCTTACCCTTGCTTGTAACACTAGCAGCAACATTGGCAGCAGCTTGAGTTAAAGAAGACAAGGTCACAAATTTCTTACCTGCTTGTACTAGGACTCTCATTCCATCTCTATTAGTGTTGACACCACCAATATTCACATTGCACCCAATGTAGGTGTTTGTGTTGAAATTCATACCAGCAGTTGGTACAATTGGAGTTGAACTTGATGCACCAAATTGAACTTGACCTCCAATAAAATTTTGTGGGTTGAAATGCATAGGTGGAGGCTCCCTTATCACAACTCCAGGTGGTCTGGGGATCTGTATCATTATAACCAATCTTATAAGTTTAAATCAGTTCACAGACCACAATACAACACAATTATCATTACAACCAACAACATTACCTGATCATTAGCAGGTTTCAGTGCACTCTTGCTTGGACTAGCATCAGAAGTCTCAACTTTCCTTTTCTTTGACTACATTAAAGTAATTAGTAAATAACCATTTTAAAAAATGCCCTAGACTTCAAAAAGACAAATTGGCAAAAGTAATACCTGTTGCTTTTGTGAAGTTTGATTTCTTTGTGCAACCAAATTCATTCTTCCTTGCCTTGTGGTTGGTTTACTTGGTACCTTTTGTTGAACCAGGTAAAATTTATAACATAAGTATATTACAAACAACATCAACATATAACAATCACAAATTTCTTTGTACTTACATGCTCATCAATCTGTGAGTCTTCTTGTGCCATTGGAGGAGCATCAGCAGGTTGGCTTATCTCTACTACTTCATCCTGTGTCATTGTTGTTTCTCTTGCTTCTTCAACCTCCATATCTTGCACAAACTCTTCACCAAGTTTCAACAATTAGCAACCTGCCCTATTATGACCCTTCTCTTTACAGAAATTACACTTCACAGTGAAGTTTTGTTTTGGCATTCTCTGTACACCTCTTCTCTTGCTTCCTTCTTCATCTACACCCAACCTTCTTCTGATCTCTGGTCTCCTCCTCTTTCTCTTTCCAAAGTTAGGTGGCAATGGAGGGATATAACCAGTTTTCACCCACAGTTCTTCACCATTCATTGGTGGAATGGAATGGTGATAGATGTCTGAGTAAACCTCCACTGAATAACATTTGTTCATATAGTCCTCCACATCCCAACCTTCTGAACATATTGCACTGATAGCATGCTTGCAGGGTATACCAGACAGCTCTCACATTCTACAATCACATAAGCATTTCTTCAAATCAACTGCATACCTTGTCCCCTCAAAGCTCCTAACCTCAAACTCAAACTCACTGGATTTAGTTGTTATACAGTTTTTGGCAGCATCCATTCTCCTGTTCAAAATGCTCCTTATCTTTCCACACAATGTTCTTCCCTCTCATTTCCTTTCAGCTCTATACCTATTCTTCTGCAATCTTCTCATCAGATACTCCTTGATCCACTCCAACATGGTCAAAATAGGGGATGATCTTGCATCCAAGATCATCTTATTGAATACTTCACACATATTATTTACAAGGGTGTCACACCTTGCAAAAGGTGTGAAGTGTGACCCTGACCATTGGGAGAGAGGCTTATCTTGAAGCCATTCCAAACATCTGTGATCCAGTGCTCCAATGTTCCTCACCACATCTTCAAATTGAGGTATAGTATTAGACTTGGTAACAACCCACAATGCCTTTTTGAAAGTATCCCCTCTAAAACCTGCTCTCTTCATTTTACCATGAAGATGTCTAACAAAAAATTTGTTCTCCACTTCGGGTAAAATCTTCTCAAAGGCAGGTAACAAACCCTTCTGCATATCTGACATAAATGTCATCCTATATCTTGAATATATCCAATATATTCTATTTCCCAAAATATCTCCCAACAAAATCTTCTCCTCCTCCTTATACTATAAAATTTTGAAAAATTTCATTATGTGTAGGAAGGAATAAGATCTTTTTCCTTTCTTGAATTTATGGGATAAACTTGTATCTCAAGAATACTTATTCCATAAAATCTTTCCAAGAAAATCAAAAAAATCTTTTCTCTCTCCTACTCATATTTTAAAAAATTATATGGAAAAATAGGCAATAATATTTTCTTCTCCTTTTCATTAATTGGACTTCAATTTGGGCTATTTGAGGGGCCTTTATGAGAATTAAGATTGGACCTACAATGGGCTATATATTTATAATATTAAGCCAAAATATTATCCAAGCCCATTAATATTAATTTACTCCACTATAAAATTAATATTGAACTATCCATCTTAATCCATATTACGATGCTGCAATAATATGGCTCCCGGTTATTATGTACCGTGTTTAAGATTATCTAGTCCACTAATTAATTAAGCCACTAAAAAAACTTTATATTAATTAATATCATTATCATTGGAGTAAAGACAACTCAACATTATTATCCATACCGGAAATAAATTTCCACTTGCAAGATTTGGTATGATAAAGCTTCTGAGCCCACCAAGGGGACAAATCAAGCAAGACGTGCTTGCACACGATTCTCCGTATTAAATCTTAGCAATCGTCGTGTAACTAATAATATTGCCCAAGATATAAAGTATCAAATCACGTTGACTCTCTTCCCATCATAAGTCAAAACAATAGTTATTAATTTCACACGATCCTATTTAAGGAACGGAGATTAAGAAATAACAAACCAATGAGGTATAATTCTTCCATATTTAGTGCTGAAGAATTTATCCTCCTGTAGATCCTATTCAGCGCATCATAATGCACTAGTGTAATCTCTTGGTCAAGACAAGTCAATCTGAGCTTTACACTTCAACCTTTCACGATGGATTGTTCATTTCCATCTGGGTTGTGAATTTGTACTTAGTTACAAGGAATTGTTAATTTGATCTTCCGTGATCTGGTATCACCAAATTAACTACAATGTAACACGTACTATTTATTGAACGGGTATGCAGTAAATATATATAACATTCAATCATATTTAACGCAACAATGATAAATAATTTATTTCAGCAAATAAATAAGAAATTCAGTTTGGCTATACAAAGTAAAAAACATACTTTCCAGTATAACCCCAACATGAATATTTAAATACAAATTTAATTCTAACAATTATTACTAGCATGAATTAATCCTATATTAATTCAAATAATATTTCAACAACAAATCATGCATATAAACAAGCCACATAAATCCTACGCATGCGGAATTGCTAGGAGTTTACGTGAACTAACCTTTTGGAGTGACAACCGTTGAGAAGATGGATACCCGTTCACACGAACAAACCCAAAGAGTCTTCTCAAGTATTCCCTCGTCCTTGTTCAATAATCGGTGGTGGAATGCTCACGAACAATTAACAAAAGGAAAAATAAAATTATGTTGCACCACCTTTGTGGATTTCTATTTTTTTCAACACATGGAATTACACTTGGGGATGAAAAATTCATCCCCTATATATAACACAAATGGGGGGACTTTAGGGAAATTTCCTTGCTTCTTCCTCAAGATACAATCTTGAATATATCTATATCCAATATATTCTATTTCCTAAAATATCTCCCAACAAAATCTTCTCCTCCTTCTTGCACTTATAATTTTCGAAAATTATCAATTAATAGGGAAGAAATAAGATTTTTGACTTATCTTGAATTTATGGGATAAACTTGTATCTCAAGAATACTTATTCCATAAAATCTTTCCAAGAAAATCAAGAAATTTTTTTCTTTCTCTTCCTTAATTATTTTCGAAAAAATTAGGAAAAATAGATAACAATAATTTATTTTATTTTAATCACTTTTTTCAGTTATTGAACTTTATCTTTGGGCTACTTGAGGGACCTTTAGGAGAATTAAGATTGAACCTTCCAATGGACCTTGAATTATCAATATTGAGCCACAATATTATTCAAACCCATAAATATTAATTAATCCCACTACATAATTAATATTGCACTATCCATCTTAACCCATATTACTGTTAATATGGCTCCCATCATTATTTACCGTGTTTAAGATTATCTAGTCCATTAATTAATGTAAGCCACTGAAGAGCTTAATATTAATTAATATATTTTTCCTTGGTTCAGGAAACGACTCAACATTATTATCCATACCGAAAACTAATTCCACTTGCAAGATTTAGTATGATAAAACTTCTGAGCCTCCCAAGGGGACAAATCAAGCAAGACGTTCTTGCACACGATTCTCCGTATTAAATCTTAGCAATCGTCATGTAACTAATAATATTGCCCAAGATATAAAGTATTGAATCACATTGATTCTCTACCCAACATAAGTCAAAGTAATAATTATTAATTTCACACGATCCTATTTAAGGGACGGGGATTAAGAAATAATGAACCACTGAGGTCTAATTTTTCTATATTCAGTATTGAAGAATTTGTCTTCCTGTAGGTCCCATTCAGCGCATCATAATGCACTAGTGCAATCTCTTGGTCAAGACAAGTCAATCTGAGCCTTACACTTCAACCTTTCACGATGGATTGTTCATTTCCATCTGGGTTGTGAATTCTGTACTTTGTTACAAGGAACTGTTAATTTAATCTTCTGTGATCTGGTATCACTAAATTAACTACAATGTAATACATACTATTATTGAACATGTATGTAGTAAATATATGTAACATTCAATCATATTTAAAGCATCAGTGATAAATAATTTATTTCAGCAAATAAGACAGAAATTCAGTTTGGTTATACAAAGTAAAAACATACTTTCCAGTATAACCTCAACACCCACAACTGCATAGACCAATGGGTATGGATCATTGTTTGGATCCATACCCACTACAGTGAGCAACACCCCTGGAGTTGAACCTTTCAGATGATAGCCATCTACACCAATCCATGGCCGCATCCCAGACTTAAACCCCATCTTCAGTGCACCCAAACATATGTAGATTGACTTAAACCTCCTGCCTGCATTTGTATTCACCATGTTCAGTATGACAGTTGATCCAGGATTCTTCTCTAGTAGAGTTTGGGCATAATCACACAACTTGGAGTACTGAAGTGTATCATCCCCTTCAATAAATCTCAAGGCATTTTACTTTGCTCTGTAGGCTTGAGAGTGGGAAATATGACAATTCAACTTGACCATAGTTCTACTTTTGAAGCTTGATACTGTCTGTTGTGGATCCAACCTGAACTCTTTTGCATACTTATTTGACAACCATCCTGATCTTACATTCTCAAGGTGATATTATCTTGCACAGCTGTGATTTGGGTTGTACTGTCTGATTTGGAAAGATTCTTGGCCCACAAGCTTCAGTGCATTTATATGCCAATCACAGTCTTCCAATCTACACCTGGCATAGATCCTCTTTGCATCATTCTTTGTTATCTTTAAACCTCTCCATGTGTCAACACTGTGCATATTCACAGCCTCCTTAAACACATTCTTTGTGGGAAATATCTGCTCAATGAAGAATACAGACTTCTCAAGATTAGACCTCTTGAAAGTTAAATCACCAATTTCATCATCAACTGCTTCTTCATCAGATGCAACACTTGAAAAGTCAGATTCATTGTCTATGTTATCATCAGATGCACTTGAATCATAATCTCTGTTAGTCAAGTCCATAAGGCCTAGCCACTCAGCTTCAATATCTATATTCTCATCAAATATAATAGCATCCAACAACTCATCACCACTTGAACAATTACCCTTGAAATCAGAATCACTCTCATCTTCCTTTATCCCTATCATTATTGTCTTCCCTTTACCATTACCTACCCCATGATTCTTCTCTATCTCAGCTGCTTCTATCCACTCAACTTCCTCTTCCAAATCTACCTCTTGTTCTTGCCCCTCACTCTCACCCTCCTGTTCTTGTTCTACTCCCTCACCCCCACCCTCCTGTTTTGGTTCTACCCCCTCACCCTCACCCTCCTGTTCTGGTTCTACCCCCTCACCCTCGAAATCTACTTGCATCCAATTATCATCATCATTGTGAACTTGAGGTTGAGACATTGGTGGAGCATCATCAAGTTGGGTGATCTCCACCTGTTCTACATTATTGACTTCTACCTCAGCAGGTTGGGACATAGGTGGGAAGTAATCCATGTTGTTTGGATCACTGATGAACTCTTGTATCTTTTCATAGTTATTAAGTCCTTCAAAGTCCTCTGGTATCACACCAAACTCTAGCCCAGGGCCATCTCTAAATGCACTCACATAAAAATGAGATACCCCCTCTATAGCCGCATTGAAAATTTGTTCAATATCAAATGCACCATAAATAGACATGAAGTCCCCAGTTTTACCTAGCCCATAATACACCTTCGATCCACTGTACCCCAGATTACACATCAAATTATCCCAATAATCAATATCTACCCTGGTTACATCAACAAAATCAAATGAATTTATTGTGCCTCCCAAATATCCTAAATTTTCATTACGGTTTTTACGCAGTGCTCCCCCGTGATGCATTTTAATAGTCATAAAAAATCTGCATTTGCCTACATTAGAAAAAAAAAACCAAAAATTTCAGTAAATGCCTAATTTCAGCATAATAATTTCAATATTTAAGAACAAAAAATCACAAAATTGAAGAAATGCCCAAATGCCAAAATTGTTCAGCAAAATCAAAAGCCCGAATGCCTTAATATTAACCAAATGCCCTAACTTTCAGCAAAATCAAAATGCTCAAATGCCCTAATTACAGACTAATGCCCTATTTTTCAAAATTTCGGTGGCAATTGAAGAAAATAAGCCCTAATTACAGATTTACCATAATCTCGGGCTCCAAGGTGTACATGATCCTTCATTCGCAAGAAAGGTAGAATATATGGCTTAGGCATCGGTTTGTGACCTCTTCTCATTGACGAAGGTGGCCGTATGTTCTCTCTTGATTTCAGTTGCGGTGTACGGGTTGGGGTTTTTTTTAATCGGGGTTTTTTGGATCTGAGGAGTTTTTTTTTTTGAGGCGGGGTGAGGTGTCTTCTACCTCACGAGCCGCGTTTTCTTATTCCATTATTCACTGGTTCTTCCCACGGCGGCGATTTACAAGGCTGAGAGGAACTAGGGTTAGGTGATTGGAGGAATAATTGGTTTCAATTTTGGGTTCTGAGTATTTTAGGAAAGGAAAGAGTTAATTAATTCGTATTAATTTCTTTTTAACGTTTGACTAATGGGCGCGTGTTCTGGACGCACAAGTTTGACGGAAAATTGGACGAAAGTTCCAGTCGCGGGACCAAAAGTGTCAAAATTTTCGACTTTGGGACAAAAAATGTAAGGTTTGGGACCAAAATTGTGAGTGGGTGTGTCCTGTGGGATCAAAAGTGCAAAAAACTCAACTTTCTACATTAATTATAGTATTCTGATTCTGAATTGTAGTGGGATATTATCGATTAATTAAGAAGGTCTAATCTAAATTATCTAATAGTGAAATGTTGTATAAAAAAATTGTTATAATATACTAATTATCTAGCTAGCTAATAAATAAAAGGACAAACTCTTTTATGCCATTTTTTAACTTGCACTTCTCTTTTATACCTTCAAGACTTTTTAATTCACATTTGTGCCCTTATTTGACATTTCTATCCTTACTCTCCTTATTCCCATTCCCACATCATTTTTTTCATCCTATTCCAATTCAAAATACACTTCCCAAATATGATCCGAACCGGACCCAGAGCCGGACCTAAATCGAACCCAGTCCATTATGTTTGGAAAGAGGACTTGTGATATGATATAGAAATGATGTGGGAATGGAAGTTATGAGGAAAGGGAATAAGTTTAGGGTCCGGTGTCAAATAAAGGTCCAAATGTGAGTTATTATGTTTGGAAAAGAGTATTTTGAAAAGAGCATTTTGATATGATATAGAAAATGATGTATGGGGAAAATATATTTATGTATATTTTCATCAAGAAAGAATCACTGGAGGAATAGTATAGGTATTTTCTTAAGGGTAAAATTTATCCTAATAAAGGAATCTATAAATGTATTAAGAAGAATTGAAAAGTCTTGGTATGATAAAAACATGACAAACCGGGTCACAAAATCAAGTGTTCTTTATTCAAAAAACACGTCGTTGCATTTTTGCATATTGTGCGATAAGAAAATGTTGCATATGTTGAAGGAAAATATATTTATGTGTTTTTATTAACGCCTAATATTTTGGAAGAATGAGTATTATTTGGATAGATTATAGTATATGTATTTTCTTATATTCCTTATATCCCTAGATTTATCCTATATAAAAAAATCAACACTCTATAAATAAAATGTTGATTTTTAGGTGAGAAAGGGTAACAAAATAGAAGAATAATATGTATAATTCACATTTTCAATATACATATAAACATGACAAAAGATGGGTCACAAAATATATAAAAAATTTTTCTTTATTTCTAAATATCCTACAAAAATTTCGTTATCGGCGTTATCGGCTTGCTCTACCTCCATAGCTTTTAGAATAATTTTGTATAATCTCAAATTTTTGTCGCTCAAAACTTTTCACTCACAAAATCGACGAAGTTCACGGCATCGACATGCCCTTCAAGTGATTTATTGCGTCGGAGACTCGGAGGGAGATAAATAATGATTTATGTGAATCAATTTGTGCTTTTGATGCAACATATGGATAATTTGATTTATAATCCATTAAGGTACGTACGCTCCCAGATTCAATATTTGATTTTTAATATGAACTTTTTTTTAAACAATTCGAATTTATCTGTCGATTTAAGTGATAGTTGGGTTTTGATAAATTCTGTACGATACTAGAATTGAGTGAATTGAAAATATTTTAGAAATTGTGATCGTACGAAGGAATTTATGTGTGTCTATTTCTGGGTTTATGCAATTCTAATATCGATTTCTATATATGATTAGAAAATATTTATTCAATTCCTCTCGTTAGATTAATCCAGGCTTGCTAATTCCTCTAGTTGATTGATAAATTATGATAATTATATATCATGAATTTTTGTTTATGAACTGCCATAGATGTTTTGGGACTTTTTTTTTTCGACAGAGATGTTTTGGGACATGTATATATCATTATATACATATTTTGACATGTATATCTATTATGTCTTCCAGTTATAAGAATTGAATTGATTGAGATTATAGAATATCTAATAGTAATTGTGTAATTGTGAATACGAGCCAATTTTTGTGTTATTCTAAAAACCTTTGTTTATTTATATTACTTTAATTTATTTGTACACTTACAAAAAATTTGAACTATATATAAACCTTACTGATTTTTCTCATTACGGGAAGCATGAGCAAAGGAATTAAGTTTGAATTTTAGCATAGCAGTCCCATAGACACAAACATGGATTAATTTAAGACTCTTAAACATGAAATTCTATTGATTTTTTTTTTATAGTTATTTATTTTCCTGTTGGCATATGCATCCCCTTTATGAAGATTTGGGGAATTCTTGATAAGAAATATTTTTGAGGGTATAATATACTCTGTTTGAAAGGAATAGAATCGAGATCTTTCGCTAAATTTTACCTGACATATCACATGTATTCACACACATATATATATATATATATATATATATATATATATATATATATATATATTCTATTTGAATATGTAGTGGGAAATATTTATTGTTGGCAAGTCCGTCTTTTTGTTGAGTTTTATCTGAATTCGATATTGGTCACTTGTACTTGTTTGCATGGACGGATCTACTCACACGCAAGGCATGACAAATGTCTTGCCTGAATTTTTTTAATACTACATATATTTAAAATATTTTAAAATTTTAAAAGAGTAATTAAATTTTTGGTAAGACTTGTTTATTGTATAAAATTTATGCTAATATTTAAAAATTAATATCATAAAATTTATTAACTTATATTATTACATTTATAAATCAATACTAGTTTATAATTAGAGAAATGATATTTATTTATAAATGTAATGATATCTATGAACAAAACATCGAAAAATATGTGACTGATGGTATCAAAAATCTAATTTGTATGTACATTCTTGAAAAGTAAATATCTTATTGCTACGTTTCCATAATTAATATATATTCTCCCTTGCTTGCAATGAATGACATAACTAATTTGACCTGAATTTAAAATATTGGGCTCAAAAGAAATTGAGTATCATTGTTGGGTTTTCGATGTGAATCCTACCTTCTTAGGAAATAATTATTGTTGGTCCCGGTGCAAACGAGTCTTACACGTGTATGGGGGGGGAATACACGCGTTAGGTGATTTTTAAAACTTTTCTTTTACTGAGATCAGAGGGTCAGGATGTCCTGAGAATTTTGCCCTGAGAAGCACAAATCACCCTGAGTCAAAGTCTACTGAGACAGTGATCCTGAGCAGCTTTCAGTAACTTTAGATTAACCCAACTGATCCTGAGTTTTATCAGAGATCCTGAGAAGTTTAGATCAGATAATTATCTTACTGGATACTCAGTAGAGTTAGTTCAGTTTGGTAACTATCTGTTCTAGCTTATCAAGAGTGCGGAATGTGTTGGTCCTAAGTTTATACTCGTTTTATCTTGCTGAAACTTCCTTTCTTAGTAAAATAGTGGTTAAGGCTGTGATCAAGTTTGATGCAAGTTCAGTGGATTGTTTCCAACTGAATATCAAGAAAACAGTATGCTTTCAGTGAAAATTATGCAACAGATAATATGCAAAGCAGAAAGCAAACAACACAGCAAATTATAGTGGTTCAGAGACTCAAGCTCCTACATCCACTCTCTCTGATCTTCAGAGAAATTCCTTAACACACTTCTCCTAAAGTTTTCAGGCTGACTCACTGCAGCTTACTAACTTTTCTACCTTGAGTTTTCTGGCTGACTCACTGCAGCTTACTAACTCAACACACACAAGCTTTCGGACTGTCTAAAATAGTTTACTCGCTTCTTCTCTAGAGTTTTCTGGCTGACTAACCTACAACTTACTCACTCTTTACAACTCTAACTCACCAACAAATCACACACACTCAAACTACCTTATCAAAGAGGTTTGAGTTTGGTTGGTTTCCAACTAGGGTGAGATATCCTTTACAATAAGAGCAAATGCAAAGGTTAGGATACCACTACTAAGCTTTGGATATATAACTATTCTAGGCTTAGTGTAATGAGCTCTCTTCAATGTGAAACACTTGGGAAATCTTGGGTTTTTCGAGTGCTTCAATTTGCAAGAATACGAATGAGCTCTGGAGTTGCTTTGATTTCCTGTAACCTTTCAATGGTAAAACACTGGTATTTATAGGCAACTTCTCCAAGGTTACATTTGAAAAACTATCCGTTGGAAGAGATAGCATCAAGAGTTTCCTCTTCTGGTTATTGATGAACGACTATTTTGAGGTTTGAACACACTTTTGCATGCTTTGGGAAATATGCAGCAATGTAGCCAATCACCAACTTCTGTGAACTGGAAGATATCAGACCTGACATTTCCTCAGTGAGATGTCGCTTTCAGTGTCAGTGTAGTACATTGCTGTTGCTTCCTCATTGGTTGAAATCTTTCTTTGAACAGAGATAAGCAAAACGACTCTATTTAGGTTGACCTTTATGATCTGATATGTTCCTTAATGTCCACAAGTGTCTAACATTCTGTTTGTTTGTACTAGGAATGAACATAACACTATTTCATTAAGATAGTTGTTCAGGGTCCTTTTTGATCAGTACAAACAGTCTTCAGGATTGTCGGGGGTTTTCAGGATTCTTCTGAGTCTTCAGGATTCTTCTGGGTCTTCAGGGACTTCTGAGTCTTCAGTACATAAAAACTTTCCTGATCTATATCTGCTGACTATACATGATGCAGATAATCCTGATCTCTAATATCTATTGAAACCTGATCCTGATTCTATACTATCAAGATTGTCCTGATACATGTCATGCTCAGGGCATTTCATCTCCCAACAATTATCTTTCTCACAGTGCTCTCATAGTGCATTTTAAAATCATGCAACTTGTTATACTTAAAGATGCAACTTATTTACACTGAACCGTGCAACTATTTTTTCATATTAATAGTTGCATGGTTCAGTGTAAACAAGTTGCATCTTTCAGTATAACAAGTTGCATAGTTCTAAAATAGACTATATGTGTACGGTGCATCTGGATGCATATAAGACAAGTAGTTAATACTGATAAATTAATAGACTATAAGTGTACGGTACACCTACATTATAATAAAACAAGTAATTAATACTAATAAATTAATATATTTTAATTAAACAAGTAGTACTATCTTAAAATACGTACACACAAATTAATTATACTTTACCTTCACGAAAATTATCCATCATAAAATCATCCCACAAGAGTTTTCCTAAACCATATCTTAAAATTCTAATATAATCAATAAGTTGGAATATTCATGTAGTTTGAATAGCCAACTGTGTTTCAGCCGTTTGATTATCATAAGAGTTATTACCATTCTCTTTGTCAATCTTCTTCTTTTTCTCATCTTCGATCTCACCTATAAAGTAATAAATAAAACCCCAAAGGGAGAGAAAAAGAGCAATGCCCTTTTCTGCTTGGAATTTTTCGTGGTAGAAAAGAACAGCTAACAATTCAGTTATTGGGAGTAAAACCGCAATGATGATGCCTGATAAGAGTGATGGTGAGTAATGTATAACTCCAATCACCCCCAAGAAGAAACCTTGCCAAACGATGGCGTTCCATACAACAACTAAATAGTATTTTGCCTCTCCAAGTTCATAATTTTGTGCTTCTCTTGAAATTGCCTACACATTAGGAAAAATATGTGTCAATTCATAATAGTTTTGGAGCATTATTCTTGTTCGAATTCTTAGGAAGAATTTTCGTAAATTACTGCAAGTATAAACTAATAGCACAACACTTATCAATTAATACCAATACTCTCTAAATTTGTATCATATATAACATAAATATTATAGGTATTAATTTATAAGAGTGATTGTATCAATTTATAAATGTAATGATATCAATTTCACATTATAATCAAATTTCACATGAGATCTGCGATTACAAAAAAATATAAAGTTTAATCACACAGAGTATCTAACCAACTAAAGTCTATGTAATTAATTGTAATCAACTTTATATATATATGTGTAAGATTAAATCCTTTTAATTAATAGCACAAATTCCAATTCCACATCCTCTATGTCAGTAGTATATAATTACTAATTTTGTTGAATTTGTTATGTTTTTAGTATAATATAATTTATTTATGGAGTTCTCGAATTAAATTAATAAATTTATATAAAACTAAAACACGTCATAATCGAGGATATATATTGATCAGTGCTTCTACTTTAAGAACATTATACATCCAAATCCAATATATCCTCCACTTGAAGATCTTTAATTTTCTAGACTGCAGTAAAATACCACTTAATTAGAATAACAAATTATTCTAGTGGCTACAGTCTTTTTAGAATTTATTCTTTTTTCTACATGGGTGATTATTATTCCCCATTTTCTCGGATGTCCAGAATCGGGTATCTAAATTAAAATGGTCCCGTAACTTTGCACCTTTATTGAAAAAGTCCCGTATGTATCACATATTTCAATTTAGTCCCGAATGTTTTCAATTTGTGCCAATTTAGTCCCAAATCACCTTAGATCGGCCAAACTATCCCAAAACGATGTCGTTTTTGGGGCATGTGTATAATTTCGATCGGAAAATGCTGACTGACATCGATTTGGATACGTGGATTAGGGGCGCGTGTATCACACGCCCCAAAAACGACATAGTTTTGGGGTAGTTTGATTGGTCTTCGGCGATTTGTGACTAAATCGGCACAAATAAAAAATATACGGGACTAAATTAAAATATATGATATATACGGGACATTTTCAATAAAGATGCAAAGTTACGGGACCATTTTTAGGCTTGACAATGGGGTGGGCTTTGGGGTCGGGACAACTCCCCGTCCCCGCGAAATTCGGGGCGGGGGTGGGGAATCCCCACGAACCATTCGGGGAAAAAATCGGGCCCATTCCCCGCCCCGTCGGGGAATTTCATCCCCGCGGGGATTCGGAGAATCCCAGCCCCGCCTTTTTTTTTTTTTTTTTAATCAAATTTTCACAATTTTTAATATTAACATACAAAAAAATTTCTAAGATCAGTATCATGTTTGATAACAGATTCGATAACCTCTAAGTTCATCCATAATTGAAAATGCCCAGTATATATAAATTGCAATCAAGACTATATAGTGCGATGCTCTCAGCAAGTCCAAACTCCAAACTTAAATATTTGTAGAGTGAAGGAAAAAAGGTGATGCCAAAAAATTAAAAAAAATATATTCGAAGCAGGCTACGGCAGGGACAAGATTACAAGAAATCTCCAAAAAGAAAGTGAAAAAAAATGAAAAACACAGAGCAATAGGATCACCAAAAAACAAAAATGCATGTGGTGAGAATGGTATATAGATTAGGATTTAGAACATATTATTTGTTTATATATATATATATAATTATATATACATTAATTTATATTATAAAAAAAAATGGGGCCCATGAGAACTGCAGGCGAATATCTATCCCTACCTTTCACCTTCTTCAGGGAAAAAAATTCCCATCCCCCATGAAATTTTTTGAATTTCAATTCAATCGGGTGGATCCTCATGAGGAACGGGATTCCCTCCCCACTGCCAAGCCTAACCATTTTGATTTAAATCCCCCAGCATATACCCTTAATTTGTACTTGGAAGTCTTCTATTATTTTTTTATTTGTTACATTTTATTTCAAAATATATATTAATGAGAATACAGAATTAAAAATACCTTATCCGTTTTCGCAATACTTGATGATTCAGATAATATTAGTACTGCTTTTTGGGATAAATTGTAAGTCTGATCCCACATGAACTCGAAAACATTTATGGTGCCATGTTAAAAAAAATTGATCATTAATTTTTTTATGGAGCAAGTATTTATAAAATTTTGTTAATTAATTAATACGTGCATGAAAAACGTCACCTGAAAGTCATTGTTGACAAGCATTCCGACAGTACAAAAGCCGGTAGCAAAAACACTAATAACCAACTGAATTTCCATCACGAGGGTGTACGTAATCCCCTGCTTCGCGGTCTTGTACATCAGCTCCACCAGCGGCAGAATCGAGCCGTACAGCGCAGCGCCGAGCAGCGTCATCACAAACCCCAGCCAGTAGTCCTTATCCGTCTCCCCCGCCGGCCTGTCGCCGTTCGTATGCAGCCCTAGCACCACCGCCGCCACCGTCAGCACCACCACCGCGTTCACGGAGTACGCCGTGAATTTCTGCTTCACGAGCAGGAAAGCGAACACCGCCGTGAAGGCCAGTTGGGTGGCCGTGAGGAGGGACGAGGTGGAGACCGGGAGCTTGGCGACGCCGTAGGCGTAGAGGTAGTCATCGACGCCGGTGAGGACGCCGATGACGGCGGACATGGTGAAGAGGCGGGGCTTCATGGAGAAGAGTTCGGTGGTGGTGGTGCGGCGGCGGCGGAGGAGGTAGGAGAGGAGGAGGGGGAGGAGGATGATGGGCCAGCCGCCGGTTTCGAGCCAGCTGGAGAACCAGATTCTGGCGCCGCCGCGGATGAAGTAGAGGCGCATCACTAGAGGGCCGCCGCAGATGCCCACGGCGAGGATCAGGGAGTTGAGGATCAAGAATGTGTTTTTCATCGCACCGGCGGCGGCGATGGTGGTGGTTTCATCTTCCATTTTGTTTTAAAATGTAGTGAGCTTAAATTTTTTTTCTTCCAAGGAACGTAGGTGATTGCATATGTATATATAATTAAGAAGGGTTGTAAGATGATAGAAAGGTAGAAACTTTCTACATTTATAGTGAGATATGATTGATTAATTAAGAAGGTCTAATCTAAACTTATGTAATAAAAAAAATGTGAAAAAATGTTATTATACTTATTTAATAACAAAATGTTAATTTGCTTTTTATTATTTTGAAAATGTTAATTTACTTTTTATTATTTTGAATATGTGAAAAATAAAAAAACAAGTCATTTTAATTTTAATTTTGAGCAATCTAAAAAAAAGAGGGTTTAATATATATATATATATATTATTTATATATTTACTTTATCATTAATTTGCATGGTAGTTGTATGTATTATACTTAAATTATTAGTTAAATCACTTTAAATTGCACTATACTTGATATTATAAGTTGAATTGTAAAATGATACCTATTGATACCGAAAATGACATTGACCTCATTAGATAGTAGATTCTCTTTCAAGTTTTAAAGAAAACACAATTTTGACTAGAAATTGGATTCCATATATGCGTCTGGTCTTGGCCGTATCTTTTATAATTTTTTTAGATCGTGCAACTTTTTATACTGAAATATGAAACTTATTTATACTGAAACGTGCAACTATTAATATAGAAAAATAGTTGCATGATTCAGTGTAAACAAATTGCATCTTTCAGTATAATAAGTTGCACAACTCTAAAATGCATAATGAGTGCACGGTGCACTTGGATACATCAAAGACTTAGCCTTTTGACTAATGATATCTTATATTCACTCTGTCTCATTTAAAGTTGCACACTTCGACCGGCACACATATTAAGAAAAAATGGATTTTTGTGTGTTTTGTTGACTTTTCAAAAGGGATGGAGGTTAGAAATTGTGAGGGTGGAGATTGTGGGGTGGAGATTGTAAGATTATTTTCCATATTCGGACCGAAATGAAAAGTGTGCAACTTCAAATGGGACGGAGGGAGTAACCTTTTGACTAATGATATCTTATAGTATAAACCATCTAGAAGAGTTAATGGTTACCATTGTTAATGGTTAGTGGTAAACACTAATGATATTTATTCTTCAAATTTTTAAATAGTACTCCTACTTATCTTTTCTTATAAAAGGTATATCCATATTTTTTTAAGCAACTTTTTTTCATTTAAGAATTTCTTTTCTAATAAATTAGTGTGTTCCCCGAATCGATTTTTAGGAGCCTTGGGCCCTTGGCGATTAAATTAATTATATGAGTGTTATAGTTGATTTTTTTTAAATATACTAAATCTTATTTTTATAACTAATAAATTTGAAATATTTATTGTTTAAATTTAAAAGTATAACCTCTTCTCTAGTAAAGGTCACTGTCCTTTTCCTTTTTGCTGTCAAAAAGAGAAAAAAAGAAGATATAATATCAGTTTTTCGTAGAAGTTCGTAAATAATTAAGGTCACTTACATTCTACTTTATTAATATTTAACGCTAATTTATCATCCACTAAAAAAGTAATTGGCTGTTGTTACACCACTAGATTTATGTATAAAATTAAAGAATTTACACTGATTACAGATGCTATGGAATATACACTAGAATATTTGTCTTTTCTCTTAATAATTATAACTTCAATGGGAAACTATGTAAGCAATTCAAAAGTTGCAATCAATAGCCTTTTTGGTCTCATAATGAAACCAATAGAACATATTGTTCTTATAATCACGATAATTAAACAATTTAATTCACATATAGTGGAATACTCTTATCAATGATAGATTTATTCACCATATCTTTACGATTTGGGGTTAAAAAAAAAGTAGTAATTTCAGTCACATACATGAGTGATATTTTTAGTCGTGAACACTGAGGACTTCTTCCTACCAAATAAACCACTTAGACAAAATAAATGATTGATATAAAATATACATATATATGTGATAAAATTTTATAAACCGCTATGGACAGTCGAGTTAATGGGAGTCGGAGGTTGACCAAAATAGAACGTTCTCGGACTGGTAGAAAGATGTGAGTGAGTTGTATGGGAGTATAGAGAGAAGGGATATCAGTAAAGATTTGAAGAGAGTGTTAGATAATGAGAAGGATACTATGTTTTGGAGAGATGTGTGGGTCGATAACGAGTCTCCATATGTCAAGTTTAACAGATTAATTAGGCTAAGCATTCAAAAGGAAAGTGTTGTGAGTAGTTTAGTCATTGGGAGGATGTCGGGTGGGTTTGGGAATTTAAATGGATTCGCAATTTATTAGCAAGAGAGAAAAATTATACAAGATTGGGTCCAAAATTTTAGAGCCCAAGGCCCACCTTAGGGCCACCACTGTACCTGTTCATTTAACATTTATTATTCTATATTCATATAGGTGTACCAAATATAAGTATATCACATACAAAACTTCAATTTTACAAATTCGAAAATGATGCACAGTGTAATGTCCCGCAACCAAATAAACAAGTACCAACACCAACCAACCAATTAACAGTACCAGTATTACTTAATATGCCCCAAAGTATCAGTAACTCAATGCAACAATATTAATAAGAAACAACAGCAATTATAAATTCAAAACATAGTAAACAAACTAGCCGATCACCAGGGAGAACGAATAATCGCCATTGCCGCATAGAGGCCTGCGATTATGAGCGAATATGAGAAAACTAGACGAATTTAGCTTAATGTGTATGGATTTTCTGGGTAATCACTCACAATGGCTTTTTATGTATGGAATTTTCACGGGAAAATGCTTAGCTCTCAGGTTTAATCATTTCTGCAGGAAAAGGGAATTACTCAGATATAAATTCATACGGAGAACGAAGAAGTTAAAGCAAGAGGATTATACCTCATTCAACCACACCCTCCTCTGCAATGGATGATTCCTGAAATACTGTAGCACTACTCCCGCAAAACCGTTAGGCATGTCAGACCAAAGATTAATTCCCAACCTTGCGATCAAGATGGAATGGACGGCACAGGAAAAACGAACGAAGAAGACGGACTGGAAGATAAGCCCGCTTCCAGGTAACTCACGAGTTGGGCCGTAGTAAACAAACTCAAACGCTTATTGTAGCAAAAACTAAACATGGCCCAAATATAATTGGCCCAGCAATTATTTAATAAAGTCGTGATTTTCGGAAACACGACAATGCCCTCCCCTACTTTTGACTTGTCCTGAAGTCAAGAAATTCGGAAATTTTGTTTTAACCACCGCAGCCTCCTCCCAACTAGCCATTTCCGGCAGCCCTTTACTCCATTGAACCAGTACCTGCTCCACTGTTCGATTGCGCTTCTTTATTATACGGCGGCCCAGAATTTCAATAGGTACGACGATGGCTTCTCCTTCCTCATTAATTTCTGGAAGTTGACTTTGTGGTGTATACTTGTTTTTAATCTGCTTTTTGAGTTGTGATACGTGAAAAACGGGATGCAACCTGCACCCATCAGGTAGATTGAGCTTGTAGGCTACCTCCCCAATCTTCTTAGTGATCTGATACGGACCAAAATACTTCCCCGATAATTTTGTTTGCCTGCGCAATTGGTCCGGAGCATTGTGGAATGGTTGCATTCGGACAAACACAAAATCCCCTACCTCAAATGACCTCTCAGAACAATGTAGATCTGCATAGTGCTTCATTCGGTTCGCAGCCGAGTGAAGATTCTCCTTTAGTATTTGAATAATTTTCTGCCTTTCTTCCAACACTCCCTTAGCGTCTGTAGAGGTCCCTTGTAGATAAGGGCCTATTCCCATTTGTGTTGGTTTATAGCCATATAAAGCCTCGAATGGTGTCATTCGTATGGATTGGTGATAGTTAGAATTGTACCACCATTCCGCCAAAGGCAACCATTTCATCCACTTACCTGGTTTGAGATATGACATGCACCGTAGATAGGTCTCTAGGCACTTGTTAACTCTTTCACTCTGCCCATCAGTTTGACAATGATGTGCAGTGCTCATATGTAGCTGTACACCAGCTAACTTAAACAGTGATTTCCAAAAAGCACTTTGGAAAACAACATCTCTGTCACTGATGATAACTTCAGGGAAACCATGCAATTTGTAGATATGATTAAGATAAATTTCAACTAAGCTCTCAGCTGTGTAGGGATGCTTAAGGGCAATTAAATGACTATACTTGGTCATTCTATCCACTATAACCCATATGACACTCTTCCCTTCAGCATTAGGCAGGGCCTCAATAAAATCCATAGTAATCTGACTCCAAGGTTTTTCTGGCACCTCCAATGGTTGTAATAACCCTGGACAGGGAACACTCTCAGTCTTGCATTTTTTACAAACATCACAAGCACTGATGAATTCTTCAAAAGCTTTCTTCATGCCTACCCAATAAAATAATCCTTTAGCCTTTTGATAACTAGCTTGCAACCCTGAGTGACCTCCTATAGCTGAACTGTGGATGGCTTCCATCACTTTGATTTTGGTGGCATTGGAGTCACCAATCCATATCTTCCCTTTATATTTCAAGATCCCATCTCTAACTGAATATTTGTCATCAGCAAGTGGAGACAATAGAACCTGAGCAATCAATTGTTTAGTTTTCTCATCCTGGTAACTAGATCTGATTTCTTCCATCCAACATGGTTCAACTCTGGTATTAATGACCTGTAGAACCTGTAAGTTGTTCTCTTCATGTTCAAACTGCCTTGATAAAGCATCAACTGCTTTATTTTCCTTCTCTTTCTTGTATTCCACAGTATAATTGTGGCCCATTAATTTAATGAGCCATTTTTGTCGTAGAATATTACTCAACCTCTGCTCTTTGAGGTGTTTTAGACTTGCATGATCAGTTTTGATCACAAACTGACTTCCATTCAAATAATGGCTCCATTTAGTCACTGCTTGTCATTATAGCAAGTAGCTCTTTTTCATAGGTGGATAGGGTTTGATTTCTAGGACACAAGCTTTGACTAAAATAAGCAATCGGTTGCCCCTTCTGTATCAGCACAACACCTATTCCATTCATACAAGCATCTGTCTTTAATATGAAGGGTTGAGTGAAATCTGGCATTGCCAATACTGGTGCTTCTGTAATTAGCTTCTTCAATTTCTCAAAAGCCTCTTCAGCCTCACTACTCCACTTGAATCCATCTTTCTTCAGTAATTCAGTCAGATGCTTAGTACACACCCCATATCCTTTGATAAATCTCCTGTAATACCCCGTGAGACCCAAAAATCCCCCAAGTCCTTTGATGTTTTTGGGCCTCGGCCACTTAACCATACTTCTTATTTTCTCAGGGTCTGTCCTCACCCCTTCTCCAGATATAATGTGTCCTAGATACTCAACATTCTTGACTCCAAAAGCACACTTACTCTTCTTAGCATACAGTTGATGTTTCTTGAGAAGTCCCATTACAACAGTTAGATGGTAAACATGGGACTTAACATCAGGGCTGTAAACCAATATGTCATCAAAAAACACTAGCACAAACTTCCTTATTACTTCCAAAAACACTTCATTCATCATGTTTTGGAAGGTAGCAGGAGCATTAGTTATCCCAAATGGCATAACTTTGAACTCAAATAGGCCACAATGAGTGATGAAAGTTGTTTTGTACCTATCTTCTTCCTTCAACAGGATTTGAAAATATCCTTGTCTAAGATCTATCTTAGAAAAATTTTTGAACCATGTAATTCAGTCAACAAGTCCTCAATAACAGGCATATGATATTTATTCTTCACAGTATGTTCATTAAGCTTCCTGTAATCCACACAAAATCTCCATGTGTGGTCTTTCTTCTTTACAAGTATAGATGGACTAGCAAAAGGGCTAGAACTTACTTGAATTGAATCTTGAGATAACATTTCTTTGATCATTTTTTCAATTTTATTTTTCAAAGCATGAGAGTACCTGTATGCTTTCTGAAAAATGGGTTGAGTACCTGCAGGCTTCAAGTTGATCTCATGCTCTATCCTTCTTCTTGGGGGTAGTCCCTTTGGTTCTGTGAACACCTCTTCATATTTTGCCAGTACAACCAAAATCTGCTCATCACACTCTTCATTTTGTTGATTTTCAGCATTCACATTAAATAGTTGCACCATTACTCCATGAGTGACTTTATGTAGGAAATTATCAAGGCCTCTAGCTGTAATGACTTTCAGTTCTTGCATGGAGTTGTCCCCTTCTATCACAACTTCTTTCTCATTCTTCCAAATTGTGATCTCATTGTTCTTCCCACATCCAATCAGCACCAAGAATAACATCACATCCTCCCAGCTGTAGTACTCTGAGATCAGCAGTGAAAGGCTCTCCCTGCATAAGCCACTTAAAACCAGTGCACTTAAACCTACTGGTTGTCTTGCCCCCACCAGCTACTGTTATCACCCAGGGACTAGCTTCTTCCATCACACAGTTCAACTCAGCAGCTGTTTTGACATCAATAAAACTACTTGTACTCCCACTATCAGTGAGTACATTTAGTTTTCTCTTCCCTACTTTGCCTGTAATTTTAAAAGTATTTTTGGATTTCTCTCCTATGAGAGCATTAATGGAGATTCCATCTTGAATTTCCTCTGCCTCTTCTTCATTGTTCCCTTTTTCAATTTCTTCTTCTTCTTCTCTCTACAACAATTAAGTTGAATTGCTTGTTTTTACAAATATGTCCATAGGAATATTTTTCATCACAATGAAAACATAGTCCAAGTGTCCTCATCTTCTGATATTCTGCATCAGTTATCCTTTTATAAGAAGGATTACTATCTGTAGCCTCTTTCTTCTCTTCTTTGTCCTTTTTCTCTTCCTTATTGAGATGGCCATAATTGGTTTGTTGTTTCCCAAAATTGTTATATTGAGGCTTATTGTTCCCCATTTTGTTCTTCTTTCCCCAAATTTCCAAGGTTGATTCAAGCATCTTAGCTGTGTTAATGGCTTGAGTAAGCTCAGTGGGTTTAAATAATTGCACTAGAACTCTTAGCTCTTCTTTCAATCCTCTCGAAACAGGAAGTGAGAAACTCCTCACTAAGATCAGGATTCTTCACCTTGACAAGGGATTTCAGCTCATCAAACTTCTCTTGATAAGAATTAACATCTTGAGTTTGTGCAACTTAGTGAATTCAATCACTACATCTTCCTTTCCAGGCCTCAAGAACCTAGTTAGCACCATTTGGCAAAATTCTTCCCATTCAATCCCTTCCTTTCCCTCAACATATTCCATATACCAAATGTCAGCAACATCCACCATATAATATCCTGAATGGTGCACCTTAGCTATCTCTCCGATAGGCATAATTTGAAAAAATCTATTAGCCTTCCTAATCCAACTTATTGGATTCTCTCCATTGAACTCAGTAAATTTAAGCCTAATGGTGTGATTACTAGCTTGAAAATGGTTTTGGCCCTGATTCTGATTGTGGTTTCTAAAAGGAGGAGGAACATAGAAACCATCCCTCTATTTTCCAGCCTTCTTCTCTTCCTGGATTACATCAGCTGAACCTTGGCCTATCTCCGTGGCTTTCTTCATCAGGTAATCCATATTATCACTGATGTTCTAGACATTTTGACCCACTCCTATTATCAAATCTTCCAGTTTCACAATTTTCTGCTCTACTACTTTCATCCGTTCATCATTTTCCACAAACACTTCGTCATCCTTTTTAATCATTTCAAAAAAATTCTGCATACGTGTGCCTTCCGCCATCGTACCAGAGTGGGCAACGAATTGGCTCTAGATACCACTTGTAATGTCCCGCAACCAAATAAACAAGTACCAACACCAACCAACCAATTAACAGTACCAGTATTACTTAATATGCCCCAAAGTATCAGTAACTCAATGCAACAGTATTAATAAGAAACAACAACAATTATAAATTCAAAACAGAGTAAACAAACTAGCCGATCACCAGGGAGAACGAATAATCACCATTGCCGCATAGAGGCCTGCGATTATGAGCGAATATGAGAAAACTAGACGAAATTAGCTTAATGTGTATGGATTTTCTGGGTAATCACTCACAATGGCTTTTTATGTATAGGATTCTCACGGAAAAATGCTTACCTCGCAGGTTTCATCATTTCTGCAGGAAAAGGGAATTACTCAGATATAAATTCATACGGAGAATGAAGAAGTTAAAGCAAGAGGATTATACTTCATTCAACCACACCCTCCTCTACAATGGATGATTCCTGAAATACTGTAGCACTACTCCCGCAAAAGCGTTAGGCGTGTCAGACCAGAGATTAATTCCCAACCGTGCGATCAAGATGGAATGGACGGCACAGGAAAAGCGAACGAAGAAGATGGACTGGAAGATAAGCCCGCTACCAGGCAACTCACGAGTTGGGCCGTAGTAAACAAGCCCAAACGCTTATTGTAGCAAAAACTAAACATGACCCAAATATAATTGGCCCAGCAATTATTTAATAAAGTCGTGATTTTCGGAAACACGACACACAGAGCTAGCACACAATGTACACACATTAATCTGTATACACTTTAATTTGTATACTATATCAGAGTTTTAATCTTTCAGATTAAATTCTATTAAAATCCCAATATCATTTCTCTCTAGTCTTCATAAAAGCCCCAACTAACACTAAAAATCAAACAAACAAAATAAAAAGTAAAAACACAAACTAGGTATAAACTATACATTAGAAGCATTAGTATTACACCATGTATTCAAATGTGAGGGATATTAAATGTTCAAGGTGCAACATTTTGAATGGTGACCAACTCATGATTTGTTGCCTGATTGTTTTTATTCCTCTTGTTCTGCTTCCTGCTTTCTTTGATGTCACCCCAAAAGTAAGAAACAAAGCCCCAAAGAGAGAGGAAAAGAGAGATCCCTTTTTCAGCCTGAAATTTTTCGTGGTAGAAAATAACAGCTAGTACTTCTGTAACAGGGAGTAACACACTAATTAGGACACCTGAAAACAGAGATGAAGAGTAGTGTATAACTCCAACAACTCCCAAGGAAAAACATTGCCATATTATGGCACTCCATACAACCACTAAGTAGTATTTTGCCTCTCCAATTTCGAATTCTCTTGCCTCTTTTGGAATTGCCTACAAAAAGAAAAAAAAGTGTTGGTTGTTATGATGAGCAAATATTAGTGTAACGTTTCGGTCAAAGCTAGTGTCGCGTTTCATTTTATAGTTTCGGGTCAAATCTAATGTCACGATTCACTTATATTAGCCTTCACATTTCACTTTTATACCTACATAGGAGTGAGTCTCATGTGCATCCAGGTGCACCTAGCACTCATAGTGCAATTTAGAACTGTGCAACTTGTTATATTGAAAAATGCAATTTGTTTATACTAAACCGTGCAACTATTAATATGGAAAAATAGTTGCACGTTTCAATATAAACAAATTGCATATTTCAATATAACAAGTTGCATAATTATAAAATGTGCTATGAATGCACGACGGCGCACCTACATACATACAAAATTTAGCCACGTAGGAGACTGACTTAGTTTTTTTCAGGTGAAACTTTCAAAATTATTGATTGAAATCTATCAAATGGTTAATCTTATAGCCTTGGAAAGTGTTGCTTTTTAGTGGGAAAAAAAGTAAAAGAATTCAACTTATACAAAGTCTTGTGTTTTGGTTGGTTAGTTTTAGATTTGGTATTGGGCCGCTGTTTGGACTGTCATAAATACATGGTGTTGGGCTGTCTGCTAATCAATTTCATTTGGATTATTACGGCCTGCCATCTGGGTCTTTTCTTTCTTCTCTTGTTTTATTTCGGGTCCAGCTATTCATTATTCTGTAGATTGCTTATGGGTCTTTCTTTTACTTTTTGTATTCTAGTTTTGAGCTTTTTATTCTAGGTCTTTTTCTCTCTCAGTAATTAGTGAAGAAATTTAATTAGCTAGCATTCCCACAAGATATTTTTCATAGTTTTTTTCAATCTTGAAATTAGTTAAAGTTATTTGTGAATAGTGAGATCTTTCAAACACATAACATTGAGACATTATGTAATTTTTATACATACTTGCATTTTTTTTATTGTGTATTCAAATGTTTAGATCTAATATCAGCTCATTGAAATAGATATAGGAAAATAAATATTTAATAAAATTTAGCCATAAAAAGGAATCTTCGTAATTTTTTAAGAGTGGATCTCATGTGCATCCGGGTGCACCATGCACTCACAGTGCATTTTAGAAGCGTGCAACTATACAAAACAGAAACGTGCAACAATTCCAAACAGAAGCATACAACTATGTTCCCATATTAACAGTTGCACTTTTCTGTGTAAATAAGTCATACTTTTCAACATAACAAGTTGCACGCATCTAAAATGCACTATGAATGCACAGTGCACCCGGGTGCATACAAGACCTAGCCTTTTTTTTATTAGAATAAATATTCTGAAAATTTTGGGTATTTATGAAGAACAGGAAATTAATGAAATCAAGGATCACATATTGTCATGAAAGACGAAAGATATAGCTGTGGAATTATTAATTGTTCATATTTGACCAATTAAACATTTGGACTTATTAGTCATGTTTGACCAATCAAATAATTGAGACGTTACAATACAACCAGTCTTTTTCTAAATGCAAGACTTTGTTGGCACACAAGGATACAAAATAGTCCAGGAATCAATATCAATAATACACTTGATATTGACTTAAAAATTGATCAAATTAGAGAGTGTAGATAGAGTTATTTGGAGTGTGAATAGTCACACGCTTAAATAAATACTAATTGAGTTTAATTTTTCCATTTATTAACTGTGATTCAGATATTATGTCTTGACAATTTAAAATGTTCTTTTTGAGTTTTAACTAATATAAAAATTAATTGAGTACGTCACGTATTCGCAATGCATTGCATAGATCAAAATGAATGTTTCTAAGTGAAAATGACATAAATATATTATCTATGAAATGATCTCACATTTAACTATGTTAGCATCACTTTTAACTATGTTAGCATCAAAAAAAAAAAAAAAATCACTTTCAACTTAAATATTTGCCGTAAAATATATAAACATATTGACTGCTCCCTCCTTCCCTCATTTCATATTGTTTGTCACTTTTAAAATTTAATATAAAATTAAAGAATATAATTTTTCGATAAATTTACCCTCCAATAAAAAAAGAAGAGGGTGTTTTTTATTTAAAAAAATAGGAATAAATTTGAGGAAATTGTGAAAAAAATAACAAAAACAAGAAATATTTTGAAACAAAATTTAAATCCAAGAGTGCAAACCTGGAAGTCCTTATTAACAATCATCCCGACAGTGCAAAAAGCGGTTGCAAAAAAGCCATAAACCGTTTGAAACTCCATAACTAGCGTATACGTCATCTCCTGCTTCGCCCTCTTATAAACCAAATTTCTAATGGCGAGAATAAGTCCAGATAAAAACGGCCGCTAACAGCGTCAACATAAACCCCATCCAGTACATTCTATTGGACTCCCCTTTGGGGCGGTCGCTACCGGTGTTGAGCCCCAAAATAACGGCCCCCACCGTCAACAGAACAACGCCGTTAAAGGAGTACGGCGTTAGCTTATGCTTGACGAGAAGATAAGCGAAACCGACCATGAACACAAGCTGCGTCGCAATGAGGAGTGATTTTTGAAACGGGAGCTTTCCAGCGACCCGTCTGGCGCTGCATGTAGTTGTCGAGGCCCGTTATAACGCCGATTCCTGCTGCCGCCCCGAAGATACGAGGCGTCATGAAAAATAGCTTCGCGGTTTTGCTGTGGACCAGAATTAAAAAAATGATACAATTATTTTTATTTTTACACAGATTAAGAAATGGAGTATAAATAACATTTACTCGTACTCATTTACCAAGACATTAGTTATTAGTATAGAGATATTGATTCCAAATAAAATAAGATAGGAGTATTGAATATAGGTAAAAATGAAAGAAAATAATAATAATAATAATAATAATAATAATAATAATATACTTATTAGATATAGTAATTTTTTATGGGATTAAATTTTTTGTAATCCAGTAACTTTATACGATTTTGATTTTGGTCCCGAAAGTTTTGACTTTTTGAATTTGGTCATATAACTTTCTTGTGAAATTTTGATTTTTAAATCCTTTTTTACCAAATTGGAGCAGGTCATGTATCAGGTCATTGATTACGTGGAGTTTAAATTTTCGTTTTTCATTTTCTTTTTTATTTTTTTATTATGTGATATTTATTTTTATTTTTTAAATCTTATATCATTAAACTAAACATTCATTTTCTTTTTTCTCATTTAATAAGAGGGGAAAGGGGCTTATTCCCTGTCGAAAACCCCTTGGTATTCCTCTCAATACCAAAATGATAATCGTTGGACTTCCCGTTCCAAACCCAATCTCAAAATGCCGCCATCCCAATTTGATTATGTGAGTTTGCCCTGTGTGGGTTCCCAATTTATGTGTTGCGAAATTAAAGGGCTTCAATTCAAAGGTTTTAGAAATTTTGTGATCTGCTCTTGCGCTGCTTATTTTTGGGTTTGTCATTCTTTAACTCACGATTCGCAGAGGGTTCCACCACTTTGGGTTTTCAGACGTGGTGAATATCAGTCTTTCGCAATTCTTGAGTCATGTTCCCGGTCTAAAAAACCTTTGGAGTCGTGAACTCTGCTTGTGTCTGGTTTGTTTTCCGACGACGGCGCCTTGTCCTCATCGTTGTTATTACGGTGGGTGAGGGGGTGGCCTTAAGGCGGCCGAGTGTAGGCGTCGTGGATGAGATTGCCAGGACGATGTCAATTTGGTCTTCAAAGAAGATGATGGTAACTGTTTTTTTTTTAAAGGATGGTCGCTGGTTTTGAATGAAATAAGGAAGAAGATGATGAATAGTGATGGTTGCTACGTTTTTTAATTTTGATATTTTTGTATATTTTTTTATTAATTTTTTATTGAATAATGAGTTGCTGGGTTATTAAAAAATATTATTTATTTTTATTAGTTTTTTAAATTAAATTAAATTTATTTAAAGCCACATAATACATAAAAAAATGAAAATCAAAAATTAAAATTCCATGTAAGCAATGACCGGATACATGACTTGTTCCCGCCGGTAAAAGGACGAAAATCAAAATTTGTGAAAAGTTACAGGACCAAATTCAAAAAGTCAAAACTTTCAGGATCAAAATCAAAATCGTGTAAAGTTACTAGACTACAAAAAATTTAATATATTTTTTAATTATTTTCCATTCCGTAGAGACATGTAGTTTTATTTTCCTTGAAAGGCGCAGAGACATGTAGCTAGTTTCACATAAAAGAATTTTTAGTCTTCCCATTTTACCATTTATATGTACTCATCTAGAGATATTAATTTGAAATAAAATAAAATACATTTAATATAGACAAAGATGAAGATAAAAAATTAATATTATATTAAATATTTTTGTTGGACGAACGAAAACAAAAAACATATCTATTTTCGTGGGACGGAGAGTTAAAAAAAAATAAAAAATTTACGGAAGAGGTCGATGGTATAAATTGTTAATTTTTATTTATTATTAACAACTGAAGATAAGTTAGATATTTATAGGCGGGCTACATCCCGTCGGAGCCACAACATACCTTGGATCCTTACTGCGGCAGCGGCGAAGGTAGGAAACAAAGAGTGGGATGAGGAGTATCGGCCAGCCGCCCGTTCCGAGCCACGCCGAAAACCAGATTCGCTTGCCGCCGTGGATGAAGTAGAGCCGCATGATTAGAGGGCCGCCGCAGACGCCGATGCCTAGGAGGATAGAGTTCAAAGTCAAGAAGATGATTTTCCTGGCTTTAGCTTCCATGATTTTGATAAGCTTCTGGGAGAGTTGTGAATATTTGCAACTGTTTTTTTATAAGGAATTTTCACTTTGGCTTTTTTGTTTTTGGGATGGAGAGTGGGTTGTGCTTTTAGCTTGTGATTGTAAGAAGCTGATGAAAAGAGGTGGGAAAATGGTGAATTTTGGAGTTTGCTATATTATACTTTGCAGCTCCATTAATGATATATTTTGTGTCAATCATTGTAGTGGTTTTATTTTTATATACAAGGGAAATTTGTTAATCCTTCCCTTCCATGTTATCTATCAATCATGTCGATCATTTCCGTTGTTTACTTCCTTTACTTAGGTTATTAGGTTAATATATTAAGTTTTGTATCCATCAGGTGTAACGTGCATTTCATATTGTATTTTAAAATTATTCAATTTATTGCACTAAAATATGGAATTTGTTTACATTAAATTGTGCAACTATTAATACACGGTTCAGTGTGAACAAATTGCATATTTCAATAATCTCAAGGATGTGCCTAGAGTAGGCTTGAGACTTAGTAGTATGATTCTTTAGGTCTCAGGTTCGAAACTCCTTAGGTGCGATCAACTCTTGAGATGTGTCAGTTCATACAAAATTTTGTTCTGATTTGAAGTGGGGCCCCCGCTAGTGGACATTGAGTTCTGATCCCCCGGATTAGTTGGTCTTTGAATCGGATACTGAGTTATTTAAAAAAATGTATATTTCAGTACAACAATTTGAATTATTTTAAAATATACTATAGAGTGCACGATGCACCTGATGAACATTAGACCCGCTCTCCTCTTATAGAATATATATAGCCCCCTTATCCTTATTATTACTTGTGTTAAATACTTCTTTGGTAAATATTAAGCCCCATTATCCTTACTAACTTCTTAAAATGCCTCTCTTTTAATTTCTTGATATATTTCTACTTAATACTAGTCAGAATATATATGCATGACACACTAATACACATTTGGTCTTGGACATCTGTTAAAATAGACCTTAGAGAGCGGTTATAACAGATGTCCAAAAATATAACCGTCCAAACTTGACAAATTGTTAAAAAAGCTATTTGTTTAGAAAAAAAAACTTAGACAATGGTTTTTGAACATTTGTGCAAGATTAGTAGCAGACAAACGGTTTTTCAACCGCTGTCTAATATATATATTTTTTTAAAAAAATATTTTTAGGCACTGACCCACCAAACATCTCATATATAAGCCACCAAGTCTGCCAATTAATTGGGGCAATTATTTGGTCCTATTCGGGACCGAACACAGGACCTTTGGCCCCTGAGCGGGGATCAATTCCGCTCGAGCACTAGCTTTCTTTCGTTTACTTAATGAAATTAATTCTATATGTCCTAGAATTCATTTTTTTTTACAATTTTTTTTTAAAATTCTTTATTTCAATTATCTTATTTATTAATTCAATCACACTTTTTTATATAATAATTTTTTTTTTATATAAATTTAAATTAAATTATATTAAAATTATATTTTTTACTTGTTTTTTTTTAAAGTACACTACGTACTTTTCTTTTAAACTTGTAATACTTTTCCTTCTAAACAAGTAATATACTTTTTTTTTTATCTTAATAAGTAATATTTTTCTTTAAACAAGTAATACTTTTTCTTCTAAACAATTAATATATATATATTTCTTTAAATAAGTTAAACCTTTCTATTTAAACAAGCTAGTAATACTTTTCTATTTAAACAAGTAATTCTTTTCTTTAAACAAGTAATACTTTTTCATCTAAACAAGTAATACTTTTCTTGCGTTTATTTAATGAAATTAATTCTATATGTTCTAAAAATTATTTTTTCTTACAATTGTTTTTAAAATTCTTTATTTCAATTATCTTATTTATTAATTCAATCACATTTTTATATAATAATTTTTTTTATATAAATTTAAATTAAATTAAATTAAATTATATTAAAATTATATTTTTTACTTGTACTTTTTAAAAAAAAAGTACTACCTCTCTTTTAAACTTGTAATAATTTTCCTTCTAAACAAGTAATACTTTTCTATCTAAATAAGTAATATTTTCCTTTAAACAAATAATACTTTTTCATCTAAACAAGTAATACTTTTCTTTAAACAAGTTATACCTTTCTATCTAAATAAGTAATACTTTTCTATTTAAACAAGTAATATTATGAATAAATTTTACATAAGAGTTTGTGTTAATCTCATTATATACGACGAATATTAAAAACAAATAACACGAGAATTTTAAGAATTAAATATTTGAACTGTACCTAAAAAGAATTTACAAATTAAAACAAAAAAATAAAACAAAAAATAAAATCTTTACAAAAAAAAAATTTTAATTAATTCACTTGGAGAGCGGTTTTGAACCGCTGTCCAAGCCGCTCTCCAATTACCCTTGCACAGCGGTTATGAACCGCTGTCTAAGCTTTGATCTTGGACAGCGGTTTTTAACCGCTGTGTTTTTTTTTTTTTTTTTTAGTAGAACCGCTCTCCGAGGAACCACTTGGAGAGCTGTTCGAAAAAAACATTGTCCAAGTGGAGCTCTCCAAGCTCAAATGTGTAACAGTGACGGTGCATCATTCATGGCAGATGTATCAATAGTTGAATATGTAAGTTTTAAAATAAGTTATAGTATTATTCAGAATATATGTATGTACACACAAACATATATATGTTTTAAATTTATCATGAAATGTTAGTGAGTATTAATATTTTCTTTATATATATATATAATCAGGAAACCAATCTTCATTTTCGAGGCGCAAGAATATTTAGGACTGCAGTTGAGGAAGTGCTAGCAAAGAAAATGATAAAAGACTCTGGTTTCTTCATTGATGCGTAAGATTGAGTGCATTTTTTTTTAAAATTGAATTAATATTGTTATCACATCTATGTAAGCAAATTTTAACTAATTACACTTAAATTTATGAACCGCTGTCTAAGCTTTGATCTTGGACAGCAGTTTTTAACTGCTGTTTTTTTTTTTTTTTTTAATAGAACCGCTCTCCAAGGAACCACTTGGAGAGCTGTTCGAAAAAAGGGCTGTCCAAGTGGAGCTCTCCAAGCTCAAATGTGTAGTAGTGACGGCTTTTAATTAACAATAATAGGATTCTCAAACGTATTAAACATATGGGTAGATTTAAATTAAATGTTGATGCTGCGTTTTTTATGAATTTCTATCAAACAGGTATTGGAATGGTTTTGTGCAATGAGAGGGGAGATTTTGTAGCGGGGAATATGGTGTTAAAAAATGGTTGTTTCGAAGTAGAGTTAGGGAAGGCAATGGGTTTCTTAGAAGCATTATCTTGGGTAAAAGAGATAATCTTCAAGGAGTAATTGTTGAAGGAGATTCTAATTAAGATTGTGGTTGATGCTATCAATTCATCAACGCGGACGGATTCGTCGTTAGGTGATTATATTCTTGCTATTTGGAGTCTTTCGGACTCCTGTGTGGATGTTTAGTTTAATTTCGTTACTCGTGATGCCAATGTAATGGCTCATGTGTTTGCTCGGTGTATCGTGATTTTGAGAACCCTAATAATTGGGTTGAACCGCCGAACTTTTTGATCGGTCTTCTATTTTCGAGCTGCACGTGTGTGCCAATAATATGAGTTTCTCTTTGGTCGAAAAAAAAAGTATTAAACATTTTAATAATGCTGCTTTTAATTAAGATGCCCACTGATCATAAATTCAGCTCACGAGATATAAATCACAAAAGTGTCAAAATTTTCGGCTTTGGGATCAAAAGTGTAAGCTTTGGGATAAAAAGCGTGAGGAGGCGTGTCCTGTGGGACCAAAAGTGCAATAAACTCAGTAGTGACCTTTTGATCAGTGCACTTCTATATCAAGTTGGATTCTAACTTGTTGAAAAATCCCTATATGTGCTACCTTTTTCTAAAGATGAAAAAGTATTCCACTTTGGTTTTTTGTGAATCTAAGTTATTGTCAGTCATAAGCTTAAAACATGTGATTCTTAGAAGACCCGGCCAAACAAAAGCACTAAAAAAAATAATAATAATAATAAAAAATAAAAAATGAAGAATTACTTACGAAAATTTTTAAATGACTACGAAATTTTCATACGAAAATAATTTGGTCATTTAAAGGTGAGAATTGCCTACCACTTGTCTATCAATTTTTAGAATAATCTATAAAAAAATTACCTACACAAATAATTCTCTAGACAAACAAATTATCTACGAGCAAACTACCTACACATTTGTAATTTTCGTAGGCAAACAAATTACATACACAAATAATTCCATTGACAATTTATATTTACGTAGACAATTATATTGGTAGTTTAAAAATGGTCTAAAAACAAATTTACTTATGAATTACATTTCCTAGGCAAATTTACATATGAATGAAATTGTCTATATGATTGAAAAATTTTGTAGGCAAGTCGTAGACAATAAAACTATTTAAGAATGAGATTATTTTAGTTGAAAAAATCGTAAGCATGTTGAAAAATTATGTAGGCATATTTAAGGGTATTCACTATTTTCTTGTAGGGAAGGGTGGAGCTATAACTTTCTCAAACTATATTTTCTGTAATTGATTGTAGCAATTAATTTAAAAATGAAAAAAAAGAAGGAATTTGAGAGCCAAGAAAAGGCGAATCAATGTCAATCAATGTAATGGACTAATTAATTGAACATGAATTAGAGTGTATTAATATATTTTTTAATAAAAGTGGTGGGGCTTATTATCCCAATTGGTTGTATCAGGGGTTGAGAGAAGCTATTTTGGATTGTAATGTTTTGGATGTGGGTCTTACGGGTCACCAATTTACGTGGAGTAGAGGGCGTGGTTCTGATAACTTTCTTGAGGAACGATTGGACCGTGCTATGGGTAACTCGGATTGGCACTCGAAGTTTCCACATGCTAAGTTGGTGAATTTGACGGCGCCAATCTCTGATCATTCTCCTTTACTTTTGGATACTTCTCCAAGAGCGCATATTCCGGTTCGGAGGCTGTTTTTCTTTGAAAACAAGTGGCTTGAGGAGCCGGATATTGGTAATGTTGTTGCTAGAAGCTAGAGAGGTTTTAATGATTTTGGTTTGTTGCACCGGTTGAAAGCTATGTCGGAAGTTTTGGGGGATTGGGGGAAACATGTGGCTACTGTTTGGTTACGTAATAAGCAAGATTTGAAGGCTGAAATTCAATACATTATTGCACAAGGGGGTCCAAAGAAGGGTGAACGTTTATGTTCTGCTAAAAAGGCACTTGTCATATTGTTGGTCAAAGAAGAGCTTCATTGGAGGCAGCGATCAAAGGCTAGTTGGTTGCTAGGTGGTGATTTGAATACTAAATTTTTTCATCAAATGGCGTCGGCAAGAAAGAGAAGTAATACGATTGGTGGATTATTCAACGAAAGGGATGAGTGGATTGAATCACAGGATGGTATAGAAACTATTTTACTGTCCTACTTTTCAAATCTCTTCACAGCTTCAGAAAGTTTGAGTGATATTGATACTGTTATTGACTCGGTTCGACATTTAATCACGACTGACGATAATAACATGCTTGTGGATGACTTTGATCTAGAGGAATTCCGGTTGGATGTTTCACAAATGCACAAGGATAAGTCCCCTAGGCCAGATGGGTTCAACCCGGGGTTTTATAAGAAATTCTGGGATGTGGTTGGGCCAGATATTTTCAACATGAGCATTCAATGGCTTGAGGCGGGTTCGTTTCGATGAAACTAAATAATACTACGGTTGTTCTCATACATAAGTGTGATAATCCCAAATCGGTTCGTGACTTGAGGCCGATTTCGCTCTGCAATGTAATCTACAAGATCATTTCGAAGGTCTTGTGCAACAGGCTGAAGAGAGTCCTTCCAAGGCTTGTGAATGAATCTCAATCCGCTTTCGTTAGTGGCGGCTCATTCAAGATAATATTCTAATAGCATTTGAGACTATACATTCTATGAAAAATCGGAGGTGGGGAAGACGGGGGAATGTGGCTCTTAAAATTGATATCTCCAAAGCATATGATAGGGTTGATTGGAGGTTTCTTGACAGTATTCTCTGGCGTATGGGTTTTTAGGCCAAGTGAGTTAGGTGGATGCAGATGTGTGTTCAGACGGTCACTTATTCATTCTCGGTCAATAATAAAATTGTGGGTCTTATACCCGTCAAAAAATAAAATTGTGGGTCATATTATTCCGGAACGAGGGCTTCGCCAAGGCGACCCGTTATCTCCATACCTTTTCATTTTGTGTGCGGAGGGTCTTTCCAATTTATTATGGAGATAAAATCATCGGGGTCTCCTTCATGGATGTCGAGTAAGCCGTAGGGCCCTTTCGGTGTCACATCTACTATTTGCGGACGACAGCTTATTGTTCTGTGAAGGGTCTAAGGAGGAGTGTATTACATTAAAGAGTACTCTTGATCTTTATGAACGAGCTTCAGGCCAGGCTATTAATTACACTAAGTCTGGGATTTTCTTTAGTGCCAACATTCCAGAGGCCGTTCGGGACGAGCTCAAAAATATATTGGGGGTTTCATCTCCACTCAATACGGGTCACTATTTGGGGTTGCCATCCCTTATAGGTCATAAAAAATCTTCTATTTTCAATTATATACGTGAGTGTTTGTGGTCGAAGTTGCAACATTGGCGGAGTAAGAAGTTGTCGAAGGCTGGAAAAGAGGTATTGATTAAAGCAGCATCCCATGCTATTCCGGCTTTTTGTATGAGTATGTCTCTGTTGCCTTCAAATCTACTGGATGACCTACATAAAATATTGAATTCCTTTTGGTGGGGGCACGGTTCGGATCCGAAGAAGGGGTGAAGTGGGAAAAATAATTTTACATGACGACATTTTGTTGAATAATCCTATTATGGTTTTAGGTTTTTCTCTTTTTTCTTTTTATTTTAGTCGAGTAGTTTATTGGCCTATTAGATTAAAGTTCGAACTTGTAAAAAGGTGAATAATTAATTCTTTTGTATATAGTTCCCTAGTAAAATAAAAGTTTTCAAATAAATCTTTCTGTTTCCGACTACTTTCGAAAAAGAAAATATAATATTTTGATTAAAGTTGAAGAAATTTTACTCTTGAAACATAGTCTACTTTTGATCATAAGTAACTTTTTCACAATCTTTAACTTAATCACTCCCCTAAGCCTAAAAGCCCCTCCAAAACACTACCTTATTAGCATAGTTAGATAAAAGAGAGAACATAGAAGCCAAAAGAGAGAAACAAAAATTAGAAGAAAGGTAGATAGTCCCCCCCAAGAGAAAATTAGAAAAAGAAGAGAAGAAAACATTGAGAATTTGAAATTTGAATAGCTTTGGACACAAGCCACCTACGGGTAGCCCTTTCACTAGAATGGCTAAGGTCCTTGTAACTGCCCTAAGAAAATGGAGAGTGCCTATTCCGTCTGACCCTAAAGTGTTGTTCAAGCTTGATTTGGAAGTATATGATAAGAAAGGAAAATATCGAATTGATTCTACGCCTACAATGAGGTTTGTTTTCATATTTCAAGTCTTAAATTTTCATGTCTTGCACTTTCCCTTATACATACTGCTCGAAGCTCTACCTATAGCAACTTGACAGTCACAATGTACCATTATCGATGGTACTGGTTTGTTCCAACAAGGAATGTCTTCCATAAAATTACAAAGCCATTCTGCTTCTTTACCAGCTTGATCTAAAGCGATGAATTCTGATTCCATTGTGGAGCGGACAATACACGTCTATTTTGTGGATTTCCACGATACAACTGCTCCTCCAATAGTGAACACATATCCACTAGTGAAAAATGAGTCTTTGTATCTGATATCCAATTAGCATCATTGTACCCTTCAAGTTTAGCTGGATATCTCGTATAGTGTAGCCCAAGGTCAAGGGTGTACTTTAAGTACGTTAAAACCCTTTTAAGAGCTTTCCAATGATCGTGACTTGGATTGCTCGTGTACCTGCTCAGCTTGTTCACTGCACATGCAAGATCAGGACGTATGCAATTCATAATATACATCACGCTTCCAATGATCCTTGCATATTCCAACTGAGCCACAGGTTCTCCTCTGTTCTTCTGAAGATGAACATTGTGTTCCAGAGGTGTTCTAGCAGGTGGATCATCAAATGCATTGAATTTCTTCAACACTTTCTCAACGTAATGAGATTGTGTCAAAGAGATTCCATTTGATGTTCTCTCGATTTTGATTCCTAGAATCACATCTGCTAATCCCATGTCTTTCATGTCAAAATTCCGATTTAACATGATTTTCGTATTAACGATGACAATGTGATTGTTACCCATGATTAACATGTCATCGACATATAAACATACGATAACAAACTCATTTGATGTTTCCTTCACATAAACACACTTGTCACATTCGTTAATTCGAAACCCATTTGACGACATAATGTTGTCAAACTTCAAGTGCCACTGCTTTGCAGCTTATTTAAGTCCATACAGTGACCGAACAAGTTTACACACCTTTTTCTTGTTTCCAGGTGTAATGTAACCCTCAGGTTGATCCATGTATATTTCAGCATCTATCTCACCATTAAGAAACGCAGTCTTTACATCCATCTGATGTATTTCAAGATTGTGCAAGGCTTGCAATTGCGATAAGTACACGAATGGATGTAATCATTGTAACAGGTGAGTAGGTGTCAAAGAAATCATACCCTTCCTTTTGTTTAAACCCTTTGCAACCAAACGGGCTTTATACTTTTCAACTTATCCATCTGCTTTATATTTTCTTTTAAGGATCCACTTACATCCTAAGGTCTTGCAACCTTTGAGGAGGTCAACCAACTCCCACGTGTGATTTTGTAAAATTGAATCATATTCGCTATTAATAGCTTCTTTCTAGAGCGGAGCATCCAGTCTGGACATAGCTTCCTTGATAGACTGAGGTTCGTCTTCAAACACGTAAGTGATGAAGTCTGGACCATAAGTCTTATCAATTCGTTTACTGCGTCTTGGTTCTTCACTCTCTTGAGTGGAAAGACCTGCAGTATCATTTGATTCTTCGTAGGTTCATTTGTTTGAATTCACTTCTTCTTTATCCCGACAAGGGAAGTCATTTTCAAAGAATATGATATTCCTTGATTCTATCGTAGTGCCTTCTGTCATATCGTGTATCTCTGATTTGTGAATAAAAAATCTATAAGAAATACTATTGAAGGTGTATCCTATTAAGATGCAATCAACCATTTTAGGTCCGATTCTCACTTATTTAGGAATTTGCACTTCAACTTTAGCCAAACACCCCCACACTTTGAGGTATTTGTAAGATGGTTTGTGCTTTTTCCACATCTCATAAGGAGTCTTATCCTTAGTTTTAAGTGGAATCTTATTTAAAATGTGGTTAGCTGACAAAATAGCTTTCCCCCACAAGTTCTGAGGCAAACTTGAGCTGATTAACATTGCGTTAATCATCTCTTTTAGTGTTCAGTTTTTTCTTTCCTCAACACCATTCGATTGAGGTGAGTAGTTGGGCTGTCGTTTGATGTATGATGCCTGACTCAATACATAACTGTTCAAATGGAGCCACATACTCTCCACTTCTATCACTACGAATTATTTTAATTCGAGTGTTCAATTGATTCTCTACTTCAGTTTTATAACGTTTAAATGCTTTAATTGCTTCATCTTTACTTCGTAAAAGATAAACGTAGCAGAATCTAGTGCAATTATCAATAAAAGTAAAAAGTACCTTTTTCCACCTCTAGTTTGCACAAATTTTAAATCACATACATCCGTGTGAATTAATTCTAGAGGGGTTGTGTTCCTTTCAACAGATTTAAACGGTAATTTAGTCATTTTTGCTTCTACACATATATCACATCTTTTGGATGTATCAATGTTTGCAATGTTAAGTAAATCCAAATTTACTATCTTAATCTAAAATGCCATAAAGAGGAACACTCAACGATATAAACAGAAGTAGAAGCATTCTCATTAATAATAGTGTTTTTGCCTTTACGGCTTACATCCATGACTGACATCTTGAATAAAACTTTCTTGAGATAACCCTTCCCGAGAAAAGTACCAAACTTACTCAATATAACATTGTCAGACTTAAACACTAACTTAAACTTGTGACTAACTAACAACGAGCTAGAAATCAAGTTCTTCTGGATGTCTGGGACATGCAGCACATCATTCAGCTTTAGCTTTTTCCCTGAGGTCAGCTTCAGCAAAACCATTTCGACACCAGCCGCTTCAGACGAGACCTGGTTGCCCATATACAACTTTTTCCCCTCAACAGGAGAATATGGAGAATGCAGACTTCTCCGAGCAGACATGGCAAGTGGCACCAGTGTCCAGAACCATTCCTACTTGTTGTCTACCATGTTGGCTTCAGTCACCACAGCAGACAGATCAACCTCCGTGATCTCCCGTTCAGCCACGTTCACTGAGTCTTTCTTGCCCTTCCCATTGTCATCTTTCTTGGGCTATTTACATTCACTTGCCCGATGGTTGGGCTTGCCAAAGTTGTAGTATTTTCCAGTAAACTTCTGCTTCGTGATAGGAGCAGGAGCAACAGACTTCCCCTTGACTTCTTTGTCGTTGGGGTGTTTTATCTTATTTGATGGATCCTTTTTTTCCATCAACTTTGCCTTGGTCTCGATTGAAGAAGTCGAGACCTTCCTTTCTCTTTTCCGGTTATCTTCCTCGATCCGAAGCCAGACAATCAAATCCTCCAAGCTAATCTCCTTTCGCTTGTGCTTGAGGTAAGATTTAAAATCACAGTTGCCACCTGAAACTGTTCTGGTAGCTCCATTCCTTATGCACTAATGCTATGGAAAATCAGTTGCATCTTCTGAACTTGGTCGACAACAGACTTGTTGTCTTCCATCTTGAAGTCGTACGATGCAGCAACGATGAACTTTTTTGTTCCTGCATCTTCTGCCTTGTACTTCTTCTCCAAAGAATTCCACATCTCTTTGGCAGTCTTGTGTTCTATGTAGACGTTGTACAGAGTGTCACTCACTCCACCCAGAATGTAATTCCGCACAAGTAGTCCCCATTGATCCGGTGTCATAAGCAATTCTCGTTGCCTGATCAACATCTTCATCAGGGATTTTTGGACAGTCCTCCTTGAGGTACTTCACCACAGATAGAGTGGTCAAGTAGAACTGCATCTTATTTTGCCACCTCTTAAAGTCTGCACCCAAAAACTTCTCGAGTTTTTCTGCCTGCGCCATCAAGGGCCTTATAGTCCCTAGTTGAGAGGCTTGAAGCATTGGTCTCACGTACGGGTTACCACCCATGTTTGCCAAAAATGGGTTTCCCCCAGTGAAAGGGTTTCCACTGGAGTTGTCCAGAAAAGGATTGCCCTGAAGGCTTTCCAGATAAGGATTTCCAGTGTACATCCCCGCAAAGGGATTTCCAGAGCCCGTTACAAACGGGTTACCCGAGGAGCTTCCAACGAATGGATTTTCATTGGTATTACCAGTAAATTGAAAACTAACTCTAGTTCCAGTCAACAGAAGACCAGTTTCAAAGCTCGGGATTCCACCCGAATTCACATCATCTGCACCCGTAGGCACTGGTCCATCAGTTTGATGTCCAGTCTGTACAGTAGGCTGAATAGGTACTTGATCAGTGTTAATACTAGTATTGTTGCCATCGTTGGCACCGGTGTTAACTACAGTCATATCAATATCGTTGTTTTTAATGTTCAACATTACAGTAATATCTATATTATCTTGCGATTGTTAGCAATACTGCAATGGCAAATGAAAAATGTAAACAGATAAACACAACCAAATCGAGTCAAGGAAAAATCCTTTTCCCCGCAGGACAAATTACGCCCTGGATAATGCTCACGGGATCATGCATAAATGCCCCAAAAGGTCAAACAGTTCACAGTTTTAATTCAGTAGCACCACTGAAAGAAAACTCTCAACGAACGTAAACGGAGTTATGAATTGAACGACATAAAATAAATAGCGTAAGGCTTTTGCAGAATGCAGGAATAACGTATGTACCATAGTAAAAAATTACGAGTCTGAAATTGATATAAATAGACGGAAACGACTCAACGGGAGTTGAGGATTTCGTAGGAAGCCCAAGAACTTAGTGGTCGATTATGACCACACGAATTCAGTGGGGCGGTTTTGACCGCTTGAAACTTCCAGGTTCATTGAACCTTTGATTCGAATTCAAATTTCAAATTCTGGATAAGCATGACCGAGTCCACTCCGCGCACGGATAGGACTCCTGGACCAACCCAATTCGGATGAGCCACCCAAAAATTGAGTCCAAAAAATTAATTGGCCCATTTAGAATTTTTTGGTCTCCAAAAAGATAGATGGGCCCCAAAGCCCACCCAAAGCCCAATTGCCACGAACCCGGGCCCTGGCACGGTGGGGCATGCATGCACGCGCGTGTGTGTGGTCCATGGTTAGGGTCCCCATGCACCTTTTTGGAGAACATGTGCGCATGCCTATCTTTATACAAGGAAACTTTATTTCTTGTTTCCAATGTGGGATGAGTGGGAAAGACTACACTTTGTCACCACCAACCCACCAATAACCCTTTCACTAGTGTTTCAATGTCTCAACTTCTTGAATTAATTTCTCACTCACCGAAATTCGGTTTTGAGATATTAAATATATCACGATTATCTAGTCCGCGAGTAGAACGATCTCGTCATGTTTAATTTCCAAAAAAATTAATGTTTTAATTCCTCAATAATTTGGTCAAACATGGACATTGGAGAGATATGTGAATCGATAGCGAGTCTTTGCGTGTCAAGTTTAATAGATTATTTAGGCTAAGCATTCAAAAGGAAAGTGTTGAGAGTAGTTGAGTCATTGGGAGGATGTCGGGTGGGTTTGGCAATTTAAATGGATTCACAATTTATTAGCAAGAGAGAAATCACAACTAAACCATCTTCTACAATGTCTTAACATGTTCAAATAACATTGCAATAGGGAGTATACATTGCAATCTCGTCACATCTACAATGCCACAACAAGAAATAAAAGCGTATAAAAGATTGTGGAAGAGCATTGCATCAAGAAGAGTTCAAGCAAAAATTTGGAAACTGCTTCGAGGAATAATGGCTACAAAGGACAACCTCATCAGACGAGATAATAGTCAAGCGATGGGGAACCCCAGATGCGTTATGTGCAATGTGGAAGATAAGAGCATTTCACATCTTTTCTTTTACTTCAACTTTTCGCATGACATAGGGTCAAAGTGCTATCAATGACTCGGAATAGATATGGCAGCTCATAAGAATCCGATTGAACACTTTCTACAACATGGCTCGATGATTGAACCAGGAAAGAAATTAAGACTGGCTGACACCATATGGATTGGACTCGTGTGGTCAGTGTGGAAAGTAAAAAATGAGCTTGCCTTCAATGGCACGAGATCTAATTCAACTAGATTATGAGACGAGATTAGAACTAGAGTGTAGTCATGGCTTACGGTGAATGTATTGTTGGGAAATTAATTGCCCGAATCTATTCGGGATGAATATTTAAATATAAATTTAATTCTAACAATTATTACTAACATGAATTAATCCTAAATTAATTCAAATAATAATTCAACAACAAATCATGCATATAAACAGTTCACGTAAATCCTACGCATGCAGAATTACTACGAGTTTACGTGAACATACCTCTTGGAATGACAATAGTCTCGTCAATGAAAACACACCAAAAGACCTTCCCAAGTATTCCCTAGTCCTTGCTCGACAATCCGGTGGTAGGAAACTCGCGAACAATTAACAAAAGGAAAAATAAAATTTGTTGCACCACCTTTGTGGATTTACTAATTTTTCCAGCACATGGAATTGTACTTGGGAATGAAAGAATCATCCCCTATTTATAGATGGGGTGATGGACGATTTTTTAGTGATAAAATAATATGGAAAAATCTTTTTCTTGATCTCCAAGAAATCTTGAATATATCTCCTATATTCTTTTCTCCATAATTAAAATATTCCACAAAAATCCCACCTCATCTTGTTATGGCAACATTTTCGAAAATTAAGAGAAAAGAATCCAAGATTTGGATCTTCTTGAATTTATGAGATATACTTGTATTTCAAGAAATACATATCTTCCATAATATCTTTTCAAGAAAATCAAGAAAATCTTTCTTTCCCTTAATTATCCAAAAAATTTCGAAATTTTCATATGAATAACCAAGTGGGAGATTTCTTAAATTTAATGAGATAATCTTGTATTCCAAGAATAGATATCTTCATTCCATAACAAAATTCAAAGAAAATCTTTCTCCCATTTTATTCATAATTTTCGAAAAAAATGAGGAAAAATAAGCAACAATTTTTTTTTATTTTTAAACACATTTTCAGTTATTGGACTTTATCTTGGGCTACTTGGGGGGCCTTTAGGAGAATTAAGATTGGACCTTCCAATGAATCTTGAATTATCAATATTGAGCCACAATATTATTCAAGCCCATAAATATTAATTAATCCCACTACATAATTAATATTGCACTATCCATCTTAACCCATATTACAGTTAATATGGCTCCCGGTTATTATTTCCCGTGTTTAAGATTATCTAGCCCATTAATTTATTCAAGCCACTGAAATAGCTTTCCATTAATTGATATCTTTTATCCTTGGTAAAGGAACGGTTCAACATTATTATCCATACCGAAAACTAGTTCCACTTGCAAGATTTGGTATGATAAAACTTATGAACCTCCCAAAACCGTCGAACAACAAGCGTGCTTTTGCGATTACTCATTGGGATTATCTTGAAAAGTATGCTTTTTACTTTGTATAATCGAAACCTAATTTCGAGACTTATTCTTGAAATAAATTGTTTATCATCGATGCTTTAAATATGATTGAATGTTATATATATTTCTTTGCATAACTGTTCAATAATTAAATGCGTGTTACTTTGTCAGAGTTAATTTAGTGATACCCGATCACGAAAGATTAAATTAACGGTCCCTTGTAACTAAAAAGTACGCCATTCACGACCTAGATGGAAATGAACAACCATCGCGAAAGGTTGAGGTGTAAGGCTCGATTGGTTTGTCTTGACCAAGAGATTACACTAGTGCATGATCGATCTTGTTGAATAGGACCTCTGGGGAGGATAAATTCTTGAGAATCGAACAAGGAAGAATTAGACCTCGATGGTTCGTTGTTTCTTAACCTTCGTCCCCTTAAATAGGATCACGTGGGATTGTCAACTATTGCTTTGACTTATCATGGGTAGCGAATCGGAGAGATTCAATACTTTTTATCTTGGGCAATATTCTTTGGTCACATGTGATTGCTAAGATTTAATACAAAGAATCGTGTGCAAGTACGCTTTTTGATTTGCCCCTTGGGAGGTTCATAAGTTTTATCATACCAAATCTTTTGCAAGTGGAATTAGTTTCCGTATGGATAATAATGTTGAACCGTTCTCGACCAAGGACAAAAAGATATTAATTAACGGAAAAGTTATTTCAAAGTGGCTTGAATTAATTAATGGGCTAGATAATCTTAAACACGGGAAATAATGACCGGAGCCATATTGATCGTAATATGGGTTAAGATGGATGGTCTGATATTAATTATGTAGTGGGATTAATTAATATTTATGGGCTTGAATTATATTGTGGCTCAATATTAGATATTCAAGATCCATTAGAAGGTTCAATCTTAATTCTCCTAAAGGCCCCCTGAGTAGCCCAACATATAGTCAAATAACTGAAAAGGTGATTAAAATAAAATAAATATTGTTGCTTATATTTCCTCTCAATTTTCGAAAATTATGGATAAAAGGGGAGAAAAAGATTTTCTTTGAATTTTGTTATGGAATGAAGATATGTATTCTTGGAATACAAGATTATCTCATTAAATTCAAGAAATCTCCCACTTGGTTATTCATAGTGATATTTCAAATTTTGGAAAATAGAGGGCAAGAAAGATTTTCTTGATTTTCTTGAAAAGATATTATGGAAGATATGTATTTCTTAAAATACAAGAATATCTCATAAATTCAAGAAGATCCAAATCTTGGATTCTTGCACACTATATTTTTCGAAAATACCATAAAATAGAGGAGGTGGAATTTTGTGGAATATTTTAATTATGGGAAAAAGAATATATGGGATATATTCAAGATTTCTTGGTGACCAAGAAAAGTCTTTTCCCACATTGAAATATCACTAAATTTTCGTCCACCCTCCCTCTTATAAATAGGGGATGATTAGTTCATTCCCAAGTACAATTCCATGTCTTTGAAATATTAGCAAATCCACATAAGTGGTGCAACAAAGTTTATTTTTTTCTTTTTGTTAATTGTTCATGAAAGTATCCTTCCAATCGGATTGTCGAGCAAGGGCTAAGGGAATACTTGGGAAGTCCTTTTGGTTAGTCCGTCCGAATCAAGTCAATTTGCCATCCCGAGAGAATGCGTTCACGTAAACCCGTAGATTCCGCATGCGTAGGTTTTACGTGGCTTTTTATATGCATGATATGTTGTTGCAATTATTATTTGAATTAATATAGGATTAATTCATGCTAGTAATAATTAATGAATTAAATGTGTATTTAAATATTCACCCCGAATAGATCTGTGCAACTCATTCCCCAACAGATTCTCCGTATTAAATCTTACCAATCGCATGTGACCAATAATATTGCCCAAGATATAGAGTATTGAATCTCATTGATTCTCTTCCCGTAATAAGTCAAAGCAATAGTTACTAACCACACGCAATCCTATTTAAGGGACGAAGATTAAGAATAACTAACCACTGAGGTATAATTCTTCCTAGTTCAGTTCTGAAGAATTTGTCCTCCTGTAGGTCCTCTTCAATGCATCAGTCATGCACTAGTGTAATCTCTTGATTAAGTCAAACCAATCTGGGCCTTACACTACAACCTTTCACGATGGATTGTTCATTTCCATCTAGGTCGTGAATGGTGTACTTTTAGTTACAAGGAACTGTTAATTTAATCTTCTGTGATCTTGTATCACTAAATTAACTACAATGTAACACATACTATTTATTGAACAGTTATGCAGTAAATATATGTAACATTCGATGATATTTAAAGCATCGGTGATAAACAATTTATTTCAGTAAATAAGTCCGAAATTCAGTCTGATTATACAAAGTAAAAGCATACTTTCCAGTATAATCCCAACAATCTCCCACTTATACTCAAAGTCTGCTTTTAAGTATACATCAGCATGTCTCGTGTAGTTCCTAATACGTGACATCAAATGCACCTACACGAACCTAATAATGTCTCCCATTTATACTCAAAGCAGATTGGCAACGGTCTTGACACCCATTCCTTTCACATGTCTCTCGAATGTATTCTGAGGCAGACCCTTTGTGAATGGATCAGCTAGGTTGTCTTCTGACGCGATCTTTGTCACCTCTATATCTCCTCTCTTAACAATTTCTCGTATAAGATGGTATTTCCTTTCAATGTGTTTGCTGGCCTTGTGGGCTCTTGGTTCCCTTGAATTTGCAACTACTCCGGCATTGTCACAATAAACAGTGATTGTGCTGGGCAAATTTGGAACTACATCCAAGTCCACTAGGAAGTTCTTGAGCAAAACCGCTTCTTTCGTTGCCTCGCAAGCAGCTACATATTCGGCTTCCATGGTAGAAACTGCGATGCACTTCTGCTTAACGCTTCTCCACGTCATGGCTCCTCCCCCCATGCAAAACACACTACCGGAGGTAGATTTTCTGGAATCTAAGTCTGATTGGAAATCCGAGTTCGTGTAGCCAATGGGGATTGGACTATCTGACTGATAAACCAACATTCTATCTCGAGTTCTTTTCAGATACTTCAGAATGTTTTTAACTGCCGTCCAATGTTCCTTCCCCGGGTTACTTTGATATCTTACCACCATGCCTATGGCAAAGCAGATATCCGGTCTCGTGCACAACATTGCATACATAAGGCTTCCGACAACCGAAGCATAAGGAATGCCTTTCATGTCATCTATCTCCTTTTGTGTCTTAGGGCACATTTCCTTGGATAGATGGATTCCATGCCTGAAAGGTATGAAGCCTTTCTTGGAATCCTGCATACTGAATCGTTTCAAGACAGTGTCTATGTATGAAGCTTGCGATAAGCCTATCATCATTTTCTTGCGATCTCGAGTGATCTTGATCCCAAGGATGTGCCCGGCTTCCCCTAGGTCCTTCATATCAAACTGTTATGAAAGTCATGCCCTTACGTCTGATAACACCTTTACAACGTTCCCGATGAGCAGAATGTCGTCTACGCATAGTACTAAGAATACCAACGCAGTTCCGACACGCTTTTTGTACACACAACTTTCGAACTCATTTTGATCAAACCCATAAGACTTTATAACATGATCAAAACATTGGTTCCAAGCTCTGGATGCCTGTTTGAGTCCGTAAATGGACTTCATGAGCTTACAAACTAGGTGTTCTTGGCCCTTTTCAATGAAGCCTTGGGATTGTTGCATATAGATTTCCTCATCAAGACTTCCGTTAAGGAAAGCTGTCTTGACATCCATTTGCCAGATTTCAAAATCGAGATGCGCAGCTATCGACAAGAGAATTCGGATGGACTTAAGCATTGCTACAGGTGAAAAGGTTTCCTCATAGTCGATCCCTTCTTTCTGAGTATAACCTTTCGCCACAAGCCTTGCCTTGAAGGTTTTCACCTTCCCATCCGGTCCCCTCTTTCTCTTGTATACCCATTTGCAATCAATGGGTTTGACCCCATTAAGTGGTTCGACTAGCTCCCACACTCTGTTATGATCCATAGACCCCATTTCTGCTTTCATTGCCTTTTGCCAAGAAACTGCATCCTTGTCTTGGATTGCCTCATCATATGTCCATGGGTCTGATTTGTATTGTCCGGGAATCAAGTTCGAGGACTCTCCTATCCCCATGAATCTCTCGGGCTGTCTTACAACCCTCCCACTACGACGAGGTTCCGGTTGTGAAAGTGTGTCGTTTGGTATATCATCTTGTACAGTTGGCAATGAGGTTAGCCCCCTTAGCTCACTTAAGGTAATATCACTTATGGGTCTTCTTTCGTTCATATAGTCTTTCTCCAAAAATCTAAAGTGGGTGCTTATTACCACCTTTTGATCTTCGGGACCATAGAACATACACCCTTTTGTTCCCTCGGGGTATCCTATAAACAACCTTAATTCTGATCGAGGATCCAATTTCCCGGCTTCCTTGTCCAACACATAGGCCGGACACCCCCAAATTCTCATGTGTCTCAAACTAGGCTTGCGCCCGGTCCACAATTCTTTGGGAGTTTTGGGAACCGATTTGGATGGCACCAAGTTCAGAATGTAAGCCGCTATTTCCAAGGCATGACCCCAGAACGACTTGGGAAGATCCGCATAATACATCATTGATCTAACCATTTCTAAAAGAGTTATATTTCTTCGCTCTGCAACCCCGTTTTGTTGAGGGGTTCCGGGTACAGTAAGCTGGGAAGCAATCCCTTCATCTGACAAGTAGTTCAAAAACTCATCGCTGAGGTACTCGCCTCCACGATCGGATCGTAGAGACTTGATATGTTTTTCCCTATGATTCTCTGCTTGAGCCTTAAATTCTTTGAATTTCTCAAAGGTCTCAGATTTATGCTTCATAAGGAAAATATAACCGTATCTCGAGTAGTCATCAATAAAAGTGATGAAATACTCGTAACCTCCTCTTGCTTTGGTTGACATTGGACCACATACGTCTGTGTGAACGATTTCTAACACTTCTTTGGCTCTATTCCCCTTGGCTCCGAATGCCCTCTTGGTCATTTTACTCTCCAAACATGATTCGCATGTTGGAATTGGTTCAACTTGGAGAGACTCCAGTGAACCGTCTTTCACCAACCTTTGGATCCTCTTTGGATTAATATGTCCCAATCTTAGATGCCATAGAAGTGTTTCGTTCACGTCTGATGAACGTTTTCTTTTATCGAAAATAGTTGATGTGTTATAGGATACATTTCGTGAGTGGTGTGCACAGTTAATTGTATAGAGATTACTTGACAACGTTCCATGACAGATAAATTTATCATAAAGAGAAATGGTAACAACTTTATCAAAAGTAACTGAATATCCATCAAGGTAAAGTTTAGAAACCGAAATTAAGTTCTTTCTAAAATTCGGAACGTAAAGTACATCTCTTAAAATTAAAACTTTGTCTTCAAAAGACAGGTGCACTTCTCCCACTGCTTCAGCTGCCACTCTCGTAGCATCGCCCAGTGTGATGAGGACCTCACTCCCACTAAGTTGTCGGGTCCGATTGAACCCCTGTAAAGTGAAACAAACATGATCAGTGGATCTCGTATCCACCACCCATAAATGGGAGGCATACGCCGCTAAGCAAGTTTCAACAACTAGTGCGTGAGAATTACCTTTCTTTCCATTCCTTTTTGGGATTGGAACAGGCTGGCCTCCAATGTCCTCTTTCACCGCACTTGAAGCACCTCCCCTTAGCTGGCTTGCTCACTCCTCCACCTCCCTTCACCTTTTCTTTGCCTTTGGCAACACTTGAGTTCACTTGCTTGTGGCTCTTGTCCTTTTTCTTGCTCTTATCACCCCTTGGCCTAGAAGAAGAAGAAGGTCCATTTGCCACCAAGGCTTGGCTCTTTTGCCCCAATATCGCCTCTGCCGAGACCAAAGCTTGCAATAGATCAGGCATCGAGAACTTCTGATTATTCATCTGATAGTTCAGCCTGAACTGTTCAAAACTTTTCGGCAGAGAATGGAGCACGAAATCGATTTGGGTCTCGATGTCATATTCAGCGCCAAGTACCTCAAGTTTGTTAAGGTGAGCCATCATATGGAGAACGTGCTCCCTCACGGGCGTTCCCTCTACCATTTTCATAGAGAGCAAGTCCCTCATGGTGATCTGACGAGCCACACGGTTCTGATGTTGAAACATCTCTTTAAGACTAGTCATGATGTCTGCAGCGGTCTCAACATTCTGTTGTTGGTGTTGCAACATGTTGGTCCCTGTGCAAACGAGTCTTACACGTGTATGGGGGGGAATAAACGTGTTCAGTGTTTTTTAAAACTTTTCTTTTACTGAGGTCAGCTTGGGTCAGGTTGTCATGATGATTTGGTCCTGAGAAGCACAAATCGCTCTGAGTCAAAGTCAACTGAGACAGTGATCCTGAGCTGCTTTCAGATACCTCAGATAATCCCAACCGAAATCCTCGAGTTTTTGAGAGATCCCGAGTTGCTTGGATCAGATAACTAACTTACTGAACCCTCAGAAGAGTAAGTTCAGTTTGGTAACTATCTGTTCTAGCTACTCAGATGTGCGGAATGGTTGGCCCTTTAGTTTATACTCATTTTAAGCTTTTGCTGAAAAACCTTCCTTTAATGGAATAGTGATTAGGATGTGATCCAATTATATGCAACTTTCAGTGGATTGATTCCAACTGAAATGTCAGTGAAAATATGCTTTCAAAATATATGCAACAGTTAAGCAAATCAAACAGAAAGTAAAGAACACAACAATTTATAGTGGTTCAGAGACTCAAGCTCCTACGTCCACTCTCCCTGATCTCTTCAGAGAAATTCACTAATCACTTCCTTGAGCTTTCTGACTACCTCTGTAGTTTACTTACTCAACTCGGCCCTGAGTTTTACGACTACCCCCTGGTTTTACTTACTCAACCCGACCTTGAGCTTTCTGACTACCTCTGTAGTTTACTTACTCAACTCACACAAGCTTTCAGACTACCACAAGTAGCTTACTAACTTCTTCTCTAGAGCTTTCTGACTACCTCAATGTAGTTTACTCACTCTTTACAACTCTAATCTCACCAACAATCACACTCAAACTACCTTACAAAGGGTTTGGGGTTTCTTGGTTGGTTTCCAACTAGGATGAGATATCCTTTACAATAAAGAACAATGCAAAGACTAGGATATCTCGACTAAGCTTTGAATATATCTTATCAAGCTAGGCTTAGTGGAATGAGCACTCTTCGATTTAAAGCACTTGGGAAATTCTAAGGTTTTCGAGTGCTTCAACTTGCAATAATAAGTTTGAGCTCTTGAGTTGCTTACAAATTTCCCGTAACCTTACAATGTAGAGGGTCACAAGTATTTATAGGCATACACCAAGGTCACTCTTGAAAAACTATCCGTTGGAGAGATAGCTTCGTGAGTTTCCTCTTTATGGTGTGTGAAGAACGACTATATTTAGGGTTTGAGACTCCCTAACACGTTTTAGGCAATAGCCTTTCATGTAGCCGGTTTTCACTTTTTGTAGTCTGGAACTTCGTACTTCTGACATCTTTTTTCAGCGACACATCGCTTTGTCGATTAAGTCGGTATGATGCGATCTTTGTCTTCCTCTTTTTTACTTTTGTCTCGATTAAAGTTAGACACCTTCAACGACTCTTTTGGTTACAAACTACGAGTTGATATAACCTTAACAACACTCGACTTAGTTCCTTTTATGCGCATTTGAATGTCTTGGCAAATATCTATTTTTCTAAGGAATCACGATTTTCTCAAAGATATTGCATCCTTCGAGATAGATATGTTCGATTACCTCGGAACATTGGGTTTATAATGAGCATTGATACATTCTTGAATCTTGATAATTCTTGTGCCTTCATATTCTTGATCTTGATCTTGATCTTCTGCGTCTTGAGTCTTACGAGTCTTGGCGTCTTGAGTCTTGAGTCTTACGAGTCTTTACATGTATCTTGGTGATGTCTTGAGTCTTCATCTTTGAGTCTTGATTTCTCGATTTCTTCTTAAGTCTTGATTCTCGATTTCTCATTTGAGTCTTGATTCTCGATTTCTCCGGCTGAGTCTTGATTCTCGATTTCTCCTCGAGTCTTGATTCTCGGTTTCTCACTTGAGACCTCGAAAACTTCCGGTTTCATCTTTTTCATCTTTGAACTTCAGTTTCTTCAGAAACTTACTGAGTCTTCAGAACTTAACAGAATCTAACCTGATCTATATCTGCTGACTATACATTTTGCAGATATCATCCTGAATACTCTAAAACTGAATCCTGACTCAACTATCAAGATTAATCTGAACATGTCATACTAAGGGTTTTGGGATCTAATCAAAATCATATCTTTATTAAATTCATCTCCCAACAATTTTCCCATTTTTGATGATGCCAAAACCTATCTTGTTACAAACATTTAACCTATACTCAGGTTTCAGTTTTATCCTATTACAAGATTGGTTATGTCTTCCAACAATTTCCTAAATCAGAGAATCTCCCAACAATTTCTTAAGCGGAGAATCTCCCAACAACTAATCATTCAACAATTTCTTCAGTAATGAATCTCTCAAAGGATTCATCACCAAATACTTAATAAACAATTTCCCCCATATTCAAACAATTAATTCAGAGACATCATACAGGCATATCAAAAGTAAAAGACATGTAAATAAGATAATGAGATATTATCTTTTGAGCATAAATGATAAGTTTTCATTGATGATAGGTAGACTGTTACAGGTTACAATGAATCTTATCAGAACAAAATCAAAAAGACAAAAAAAATATAAGAGATTACATGAATCTTCTGAGTCTTCATCTTCTGAGTCTTCATTCTGCTCTTCAGCTCGGCTCTTCAGTTTGGCTCTTCAGTCCTGCTCTTCCACCTCATCAGCAGGGACTTCTAGGTTGAACATTCCGTAATATCTCCTCTTCAGTGCATCTCTCTCTTTGATGATATCCGGATTGTTTCCTGCCAGACCCAACTGAGTGGCGTACTGAGATATTTCCTGAGAAATGGCTTTCTCATTGACACAGCCATTCTCTAGCCTGGGAGGAGGGTACACATATGGACCAGGGGCGGTTATCTGCACCTTTCCTTCATCCGCAAGATTTATCCATCCTTGAAGATATTTTGGATAGAAGGTCAGGAGATAGTCGATGAAAGCCTCATTCGGATCTGAGCTCTCCCCTCTCCATTCTCCGAGCACATCATAGTAGAACCAGAAGGTCCTCTTGATTTCTTCCCAAGCATCGTTGTACTGGATAGGCATCCATTTGTCAATGTGCAGCCATTTTTGTGCTTTAGTGTTTCCTCTCCTCTTGCTTGCAAACTTCTTGAACCCACTCCTTCTTTTCTGCTCTTCTTCAACCTTCTTTCTGATCACTGGTACACCAGAAACAGAAGCAGCAGTTTTCTTCCCTTGTTCGATCTGGAGTGTTTTCAGAGTGCTTCTAGTATTGAAGACTTTCTTTTTAGGCTCAGACTCAGATTCTTCAATATCCAGCAGCAACTTCCTCTGGATTGGCTTAGAAGCCTTTGCTCTCTTGCCCTCAGGCTCTTCCATCACCACGGCCTTTCTCTTGATGGGAAATTCAGCACCAGCCTGGCTAGTTCCAATCCTCCCTCTACCACTCAGTTTCTCCATAGCAACTTCCTGCATTGTTTCCTCAGAAACCTGAGTGTAGATTGGCTTCTCCACCTTTCTGAATTTAAGCTTCTCAGTGGCTTCAATCTCTTTCATGGCTTCAGCAAGTATCTTCTTCTCAGCATCTTTAACAACCTTGCCCTTCAGAGTATGTTCCAATAATATCCTGAGATCAGCTCCAGGTCTTTCCCCCTTCTTGGAACCATACTCTGGCAGAAGCCTGGAGAGTGCTGTGTCCATATGGTATTGCTCTTTGCTGACACTCCGCACCTCCCCTGCCATATGATCTTGCTCCTCCTCGAGCCTTCTGAGGTGGTTCTTCGCCATAGAGAACTCTTCAGACAGATGAGCAAATTGGCTTGAGAGAGCTTCTTTGAACATGTCCGTCATCTTGGTCATGAGCATTGAGCTCATTTCCTCAACAGCATTCTTTACGAGCATCTCATTCCTCTCAACCAATTTTGCTTCAAGAATTTGTGTCTGCTCCTGATGCTTTTGCTTCAGCTCTGCATTAAGCTCAGCCTTGACCCCCTCCATCTTGTCTTCAAGCTTTGCTTCCATGGAGGGCAATTTTTCTGACAGAGTATCCTGAAGCAGCACCAGTTCTGAAGAAGAACTCAACTTCTCAATCTTCTGAGCTTGATTGGCCAATGTCTCTTCAATCTGAGCAACTTTGTTCAGTATTGGCTCAACCTTCTCCAGCTTCTCCATCACGGGGGTGAGATCAACCTCAGGTGCATTACTGATCTGCTGTGCCTCCTGAGTTGGCTGTTCATCCTGAGTCTCAGTCTGAACCTGAGCTTCAGTTTGAACTGAGGTTTCACCCTAAGCTTGGGTGTCCACCTGAGCCTCAGTCTGAAGGCTAACTTCAGTCTGAGGATGTTCGACAGCAGCCTGATCAGCATCAGTTGAGTCTTTCTCCTTCTGAGATTGGCTCTGATACCACTTGTTGGTCCCGGTCTTGAGATTTGTCAATGGAGCTCGGGGCACCAACTTCAGCATTCCTCTCAGCCACCTTCCTCTTCACAAGCTCATCAAAATCTAAAATTTTCATCCGGAGCTTGGTTTTTCTGAACCCTGAGAATTCAGTGAGGAAAGTTGTCTCCTCGTTCCACCAGTCTTCCCCTCTGAATGAAGCAATGTTTAGCATCTCTGGAAGAGTCTGGTTGAGGATATAGACCGTTGATCTCAATCTGAAGAAGATGTCTTGGAGGTCAGGGAATGCGCTCAGCTCAGGGTAGCGGCCAAGAATGAACCGTTCCCCCTTGCTTCGCCATTCGGTCTCTTCAGCTTCCCCCTTTTTGAGCATTGGGCTCTCAGGTTCAGTGGAAGGATCAACCAGTAGTTCACTCAGGAGCTCTTCAAAGTTCATCGGCTCTTGAGGCTCAGCAGCTTCTAAGGTCTGGGCAGGTAGCTCCTCAGTCTGAATTTGACTTGGTTCTGAGGTCTGAGCTGGCGCCTCCTCAGTGGGGATATTTGTTGGCTCTGAGAACTGAGTGGGCACTTCCTCAGCAGGGATCTGAACTCTCTCTGAGGTCTGAGGTCCTTGGAATATTTCCTGAGAAAACTTATCTGAGCTAAGTGAAGTCTCAAGAACCTCAGAGAAGACTTGATCCTCAGTTTGATCCTGTGCCTTTGAGATAGCCTGAGCGAATACAAGTAAAGGCGATTTCTGAGCAGCTTGGCTCTCAGGCTGAATCTCCTCAGTCACTATCTTCTTGAGAACCACCATCCTCTTGCGTTTTGGGGCGAGGGTTTTCTGCTTCTTCAACTTCTCACCCTGCTCCTTCTTCGCCTCCAACAAAGCCTTCCCCTGGCTTGTTGGGTTTCTTCTTCAGCAGCCGCAACAGGTGATTCCACCTTTTTCTCTTTCTTTCCCTTAATAGTCCTCTTCGCAGCAATGAGCTTGAACATCACTTTGGACTTAGGGAATGGAGTAGAGTTGGCAAAAATATCCTCCTCCTCTCTGCACATCTCCAAAATAAATGCAATTTTGGTGGCGTGGAGGATTCTGCCTTTGATAGATATTGCCCCATCCTCCTCCCTTTTTATGACCTTGGCTTGCTCAGTCACCACCTTGATCAGATACTTTAGCCAGTTGAAATCCTTGGTGGGTGAGTCCTCAATCGCCGCCATCAGTCGGAGTTTGGGAGTGCTGATCTGCTCGAAGCTTCCAAATCGACTCATTATGCACTTTCCAACAATATCCATCAATACTCTGTACTTCGGCTTCAGATGCTGTTTATGCAGAGTGGCCTCAAACTTAACAGGTTTCTCGGCAACCTTGTCAAGATACTCCTGCTCTCTTCCCAACATATACAATGAGGGATCATCTCCCCTATCGCACAACTCAAAAACGTCATTTAAGCTCTTAGGGACAATATATAGCTCCCGAACAAAATCCACAAACTTCATCGATTGCTCAAGATGAGACACATAAATTTTGGACTCTATATTATCCTCCTCATCTATTTCCATATTGGCAACAAATTCTATTACCTCACGGGCATACTCCGCCTCCGGTCGATTAGCGACGAGGTTTGTCAGTTTCGCCAATCTGATTAAATGGAGCACCTCTTCCTCGTGCTTTGCATTTGAGGTGCTTTCCAGAGACACCACGTATTCGTACCATGGCTTATTTGTCTCGGCTAATTTTTTGAAAACTGTAGGGGCCATTTGAGAGTTTGAAGATTTTAGGGTTTGAAGCTTTTCTGGGCAAAGGGATTTTCTTGCAGAGGATTTTGAGAACGAAGGGTTTGATAAAATTTGGCTTGAATGGCTTCTTGAGGAATATATAGTTTCGAGATCGTGGGAATTCACGTTGGTTAGGTAAAAAGCAACAGTTAAGATTAATCGACGATTAATCGGGTATGCGAACAGTCGATCTTCCGAAAAGTAAGCCGCCATTTTATCCTTATTGGTTATTAAATGTAACAGAGCATTTAATGACTGTTGACCTTCTTCGGAATTTCAAAAATCCCGCCCAAAAACATTCCTTAGGTGTTTTGTATTTATTGCAAATGATTACTGAGTTTCACTTAAGCAATAAATGAGTCAATCTTACTTCTTCGGACTAATTTCTCTCTATCAATCTTACTGAGTATTGACATTGATAAAATGTCGATATAATCTTGAAGTCTTGAATGGGTTCAAGATAACAACGATCTTGACCTTCAAGAAATCTTAGTTTCACGAGACTTCGATTCGATTTTTCCATTTTATCCCGAGTTTCTCGGTAGAGAATTATGAAAAACTCATGCATCCCGAAAACCTTCAATTTTTCAGATTTTACTCTATACACACGGATCTAACATCCCTAATTCAACTGAAAGTTCTTGAAATCTTGATTCAGCCAAAGGTTTAGTCAAGATATCAACTATCTGCTTATCAGTATGAATTTTCTCCATCCTTATGTCCTTTTTCTCGACATGATCTCTCGATGAAGTGATGTCCGATATCCACATGCTTGCATCTCGGTGTGCAATAATGGGATTTTGTGAAATAGCAATGGCACTATTATTGTCACAAAATATTGGTACTTCATTGGCTACAACTTTATAATCCCTTAATTGTTGTCCGAGCTAAAGAATCGAAAGCACAACAGACTTTCCTCGCACCATGTATTCGGGTTCGATCAATCTTGGTTGCTCTCGAGGTCCTGCTTTCTTCGAAAACCAAGATATCACCTTACTTCCTAGAAATTGACAAGTTCCCGTAGTGGACTTCCCATCAATTTCAACCTCCATAATCGGATCTGAGTAACCCGGTTAATTCAAGGTTATCATCAATGGATACCATAATCCTCTATTCATCGTGCCCTTAAGATACTTGAAGATCTTTTTGGCGACCTCCATGTGACTAAATTTTAGATTAGCTTGGTATCTTGCACATATCCCAACAGCAAATGTTATATCCGGCCTACTTGCTGTGAGATGGAGCAATGATCCAATGATTCCTCTATAATCAGTATGACTCACTGATTTGCCTCCATCTTGAAGTTAGTATTCATAGGAATTCTAACTGCATTGCAATTCTGTACACCATATTTGGCAATCAGATCTCTGGTGTACTTTGCCTGGTTGATAAAGATTCCTTCCTTTGATTGTTTCACTTGAAGACCTAGAAAGAAATTCATCTCCCCCATCATAGACATCTCAAATTTGCCTTTCATCAGTGTTGAAAACTTTTCACACAACTGATGATTTGGGGATCCAAAAATGATATCATCAACATATTGTTGGGGAATGATTTACACAGATCTATTCGGGGTGAATATTTAAATACAAATTTAATTCATTAATTATTACTAGCATGAATTAATCCTATATTAATTCAAATAATAATAACAACAACATATCATGCATATAAAAAACCATGTAAAACCTACGCATGTGGAATCTACGGGTTTACGTGAACGTACCTCTCGGGATGGCAGTGGCTTTGGTCGGACGGACTAGCCAAAAGGACTTCCCAAGTATTCCCTTAGCCCTTGCTCGACAATCCGGTGGAAGGATACTCGTGAACAATTAACAAAAGGAAAATATAAACTTTGTTGCACCACTTATGTGGATTTGCTAATATTTCCAGCACATGGAATTGTACTTGGGAATGAACTAATCATCCCCTATTTATAAGAGGGAGGTGGTCGAAATTTCTAGTGAAAAATCAATGTGGGAAAAGACTTTTCTTGATCACCAAGAAATCTTGAATATATCTCTTATATTCTTTTTTCCATAATTATAATATTCCACAAAATCCCACATTCTCTATTTGCTATGGTAATTTTCGAAAATAATGCCTTGCAAGAATCCAAGATTTGGATCTTCTTGAATTTATGAGATATTCTTGTATTTCAAGAAATGCATATCTTCCATAATATCTTTTCAAGAAAATCAAGAAAATATTTCTTGCCCATTATTCTCAAAAATTTCGAAAATTCCATATAGATAACCAAGTGGGAGATTTCTTGAATTTAATGAGATAATCTTGTATTCCAAGAATACATATCTTCATTCCATAACAAAATTCAAAGAAAATCTTTCTCCCTCTTTTATCCATAAATTTTGAAAATTAGAGGAAAAATTAAGCAACAATATTTATTTTATTTTAATCACCTTTTTCAGTTATTGGACTATTTGTTGGGCTACTCAGGGGGCCTTTAGGAGAATTAAGATTGGACCTTCTAATGGATCTTGAATATCTAATATTGAGCCACAATATAATTCAAGCCCATAAATATTAATTAATCCCACTACATAATTAATATTGCACTATCCATCTTAACCCATATTACAGTCAATATGGCTCCCGGTCATTATTTCCCGTGTTTAAGATTATCTAGCCCATTAATTAATTCAAGCCACTGAAATAGCTTTCCGTTAATTAATATCTTTTGTCCTTGGTCGAGGAACGGTTCAACATTATTATCCATACAGGAAACAAAATTCCACTTGCAAGATTTGGTATGATAAAGCTTATGAACCTCCCAAGGGGGCAAAATCAAACAAGCGTACTTGCACACGATTCTTCGTATTAAATCTTAGCAATCACATGTGACCAATAATATTGCCCAAGATAAAAAGTATTGAATCTCTCTCTGATTCGCTACCCATGATAAGTCAAAGCAATAGTTACCAATCCCACGTGATCCTATTTAAGGGACGAAGGTTAAGAAATAACGAACCACTGAGGTCTAATTCTTCCTTGTTCAGTTCTGAAGAATTTATCCTCCTCAGAGGTCCTATTCAAATGCGATCACCATGCACTAGTGTAATCTCTTGGTCAAGACAAACCAATCTGAGCCTTACACCTCAACCTTTCGTGATGGGTTGTTCATTTCCATCTAGGTCGTGAATGGCGTACTTTTAGTTACAAGGGACTGTTAATTTAATCTTCTGTGATCTGGTATCACTAAATTAACTACAATGTAACACGTACGAATTATTGAACAGTTATGCAGTAAATATATATAACATTCAATCATATTTAAAGCATCAGTGATAAACAATTTATTTCAATAAATAAGTCTGAAAATTCAGTTTCGATTATACAAAGTAAAAAGCATACTTTTCAGTATAATCCCAACACATATATCTGAACCAGTAAGATATCTTCCCCATCTTCTATCCTGAACAGAGTTCTATCAACATTTCCTTTGACAAAACCATGGTCAGTAAGAAACTGAGAAAGAGTATCATACCATGCTCTGGGTGCTTGCTTAAGACCATACAAGGCTTTTTCTCGAGCACAGTAAACTTGGTCATTCTGTTTTGAAACCGGGAGGTTGTTCTACATAAACCTCTTTATTTAAGCACACCATTCGAAAATGCACTTTTCACATCCATTTGATAGACTGTGAACTTCATGTGGGCAAAGATATGCAAGAAACAATCTGATGGTTTCTAGTCTTGCAAAATGTGCAAAGGTTTCATCATAATCCAAGCCTTCTTCTTGGGAATAACCTTGTGCAACTAGCCTTGCCTTGTTTCTTACAATGTTGTTATTTTTATCTCTTTTATTCTTAAAAACCCACTTGGTTCCAATAACATTGTGCCTTTCAGGTCTATCTACTAGCTCACATACTTCATTCCTTGAAAAATTGATTCAGCTCATCTTGCATAGCAGTAATCCAATGAGAATCTTGTAGAGCTTCACCAATCTCAGTAGGCTCTTTCTCTGATAGGAAGCAGCAGAATAGTGCACTCTCACCATGGAACCTTCTTGTTTTAACACCTTCAGTTAGATCACCCACAATCTGACTTGTAGGATGACTATCTAACCATTTCCTTCTAGATGTTCCCCCTTCAATAGTATCCTCAACATTTGAAATGTTAGGTTCAGTTAATTCAGTAAACTCATGGAACAACAGAAAATGAGAAAGGGAATCATCTTCCTCAGGGGAAATTCTATTCAGAACATTGTCAGAGACATTTGTTCCCCTTTGGTTGATAGATTCAGAATTTGCCTCAACTGTGACCACATCTTCATTGGCATCACATACCTGAGTCTGAACTGGTGTCTGTTCAGATTGGTCACCTTTGGTGTGTTGGCTTTCTTGAGTCTCACCATCCTGAGTTCCATCCTGAACTTCTTTATCTGAGTCTGAGTCACTCCAATCATAGAATGTGACTGACTTCTTCTTTTTAGGTTCAGTGGATGATTTGTCATTCATTTTCAGGCTTAATCTGGTGATCCTCTTGGTCAGTTCATCTGCATCATGTTCCTGTTCTTCTTAACACAAGTAGATTCATCAAAAACAACATGAGGTGTTTCCTCCACAATAAGAGTTCTACAGTTGTAAACTCTGAAAGTTTTACTGACTTCAGAATATCCTAAGAATATTCCTTCATCAGCTTTACTATCAAATGTTTTCAACTGATCTTTACCATTATTGTGTATGAAACACTTGCAACCAAACACACGAAAGAAAGAAACAAGAGGCTTCCTTTCATTCCAAAGCTCATAAGGTGTTTTGCCTTGACTCTTGGTCAAGATGGATCCGATACGTGAGTAGCATGCAAAGGTTGATGCAAATTAAAAACCTTTTAGGAATATCGACCGGTATCATTGTCCTTGCAGCCTTCTTCTTTTCGAGTCCTGTTTTCCTTCTTTCAAAGAACACCATTTTGTTGAGGGGTCCTTGCAGCTGATGTTTCATGAGCAATTCCATTTGCTGCACAATAATCAGATATGATATGATTTATAAATTCAGTTCCTTTGTCGATCTCGATTTTGACCACACTCGATTTTTCTCAATCTTGAGCCTTTTTAGTAAATTCCGCAACTTTTATCTCGAGTCTCTTTCTTCTTGAGTAAGAATATGACCCAAGTATATCTTGAGTAGTCATCAACTACTACTAGTGTGTATTTCACGCCATTGGTGCTCACTTTGGTGTTATAGGACCAAAAAGATCCATATGCAACAACCGAAGTATTCTTTTCAAGAGAAACATCTACTTTGCTTTTAAATGATGCTCTAATTTGTTTTCCTTTTTGCACGCATCACAAATATGTTCCTTCTTGAACACTTCATTAGGCAACCCTCTCACAAGAGCTAATCTTGCAAGCTTATTCGGGTTTTGAAATTCAAATGATTCATTCTTTTATGCCATAACCAACTGGTATCTATGGAACTTTTAGCAACCAAACATGTATCTTTAGGAGTTGAACTCCAATCAGCAAGATACACATTTCCTTTTCTAGTACCAGTCAGTAATATTTTCTGTGAAATATCATCTTTCACATAACATAAGTTCTTAGAGAACTCAACATTAAAACCTTTATCACAAAATTGGCTTATTGAAAGCAGGTTAAGCTTCAATCCAGATACATATGAAACACCATGGATATGAACTGAGTCGATTTTCAAAGTTCCATATCCTTCAGTCTGTCCCTTGGAGTTATCTCCAAAAGTGATCTGAGGGCCTCTTTGTTCAACATAGTCACTGAGTATCTTCTTGAATCCTGTCATATGTCTTGAGCATCCACTGTCAAGATACCATACATCAGGGGCTTTTTCATCTCTACTCATCAGTGTTATGTCATCTTTAATCAGCTTTGTGCCCTTGTTTTTCTCCTGAAAAACAGATCAATTCTTAGGTACCCAGTTTGTATAGGGTCCTACAAGGTTAGCTGTACCTTTCGGAATCCAAATCTGCCTGACAACTCTAATCACTTTAGAGTGGCTGATCTGTCTTCCATAAACATCAACATACACATTCACTACTCTGGGTGCTGTTGGGGAATGAGTTGCACAGATCTATTCGGGATGAATATTTAAATACAAATTTAATTCTTTAATTATTACTAGCATGAATTAATCCTATATTAATTCAAATAATAATTGCAACAACATATCATGCATATAAAAAGCCACGTAAAACCTACTCATGCGGAATCTACGGGTTTACGTGAACGTACCTCTCGGGATGGCAGTGACTTCGGTCGGACGGACTAACCAAAAGGACATCCCAAGTATTCCCTTAGCCCTTGCTCAACTATCCGGTGGAAGGACACTTGTCGAACAATTAACAAAAGGAAAAAAAATAAACTTTGTTGCACCACTTATGTGGATTTGCTAATTTTTTCAGCACATGGAATTGTACTTGGGAATGAACTAATCATCCCCTATTTATAGGAGAGGGGGGTCGAAAATTTTAGTGAAATATCAATGTGGGAAAAGACTTTTCTTGGTCACCAAGAAATCTTGAATATATCTCCTATATTCTTTTTCCCATAATTAAAATATTCCACAAAAATCCCACCTCCTCTATAATATGGATTTTTCAAAAATAATATGTGCAAGATTCCAAGATTTGGATCTTCTTGAATTTATGAGATATTCTTGTATTTTAAGAAATACATATCTTCCATAATATCTTTTCAAGAAAATCAAGAAAATCTTTCTTGCTCATCATATCTTCTAATTTTTCGAAAATTACTATATAGATAAGCTAGTGGGAGATTTCTTGAATTTAATGAGATAATCTTGTATTCCAAGAATACATATCTTCATTCCATAACAAAATTCAAAGAAAATCTTTCTCCCAACATATCTATAAATTTCAAAATTTTGGTTGGAAAATTAAGCAACAATATTTATTTTATTTTAATCACATTTTCAGTTATTGGACTATTTGTTGGGCTACTCAGGGGGCCTTTAGGAGAATTAAGATTGGACCTTCTAATGGATCTTGAATATCTAATATTGAGCCACAATATAATTCAAGCCCATAAATATTAATTAATCCCACTACATAATTAATATTGCACTATCCATCTTAACCCATATTACAGTCAATATGGCTCCCGGTCATTATTTCCCGTGTTTAAGATTATCTAGCCCATTAATTAATTCAAGCCACTGAAATAGCTTTCCGTCAATTAATATCTTTTGTCCTTGGTCGAGGAACGGTTCAACATTATTATCCATACCTGAAACTAATTCCACTTGCAAGATTTGGTATGATAAAACTTATGAACCTCCCAAGGGGGCAAATCAAAAACAAGCGTGCTTTCACACGATTCTTCGTAGATAAATCTTAGCGAATACATGTGACTAATAATATTGCCAAGATAAAAAACTATTGAATCTCTCGATTCGCTACCCATGATAAGTTAAAGCAATAGTTACCAATCCCACGTGATCCTATTTAAGGGACGAAGGTTAAGAAACAACGAACCACCGAGGTCTAATTCTTCCTTGTTCGGCCAAGAATTTATCCTCCTCAGAGGTCCTATTCAAATCGATCATGCACTAGTGTAATCTCTTGGTCAAGACAAACCAATCTGAGCCTTACACCTCAACCTTTCGTGATGGGTTGTTCATTTCCATCTAGGTCGTGAATGGCGTACTTTTTAGTTACAAGGGGATTTAAATTTAATCTTCGTGATCCGGTATCACTAAATTAACTACAATGTAACATGTACGAATTATTGAACAGCTTATCAAAGAAATATATGTAACATTCAATCATATTTAAAGCATCGATAAAACAATTTATTTCAAAAATAAGTCTCGAAAATTCAGTTTTCGATTATACAAAGTAAAAGCATACTTTCCAGTATAATCCCAACAGGTGCCTTAGCAGTCTTCTGTGTATGTGTGCTAGCTTTAGCAAGAACATGAGCCTTTGATTTTTTCTTTGGTTCAGGCCTTTTGTTCAGATGCTTTGGCTTTTGTGCAACCGGTCTAAATCTTTGTTGACTCGGGTTTAGGTAACCTTTACCCTTAGGCAAGTGGGGTTCAGTTGTTAGTCTTTGAATTTTGGGTCTTTCAAGATATCTTGAGGACTAGGTTTCTTCGAGAATGTCTCTGCGAAAGTGTTTTCTCTTCCGAAGATTCCTCCGATGGTTCGATGTAGATCCTTTCGGGTTTTGCATTCTTAGCTTTGAGGCTTTTAAGTACTTGCTCGAATTTTTCAATCGAGTGCTTTCGGGTTTTCTAGCCTTCACCTGAGGTTTGGGCTTTCTCACCTGATCATTCAGTTTTACTGGAACCATTGGTCCTTTTCCCTTGTCTAACACCTTGGGCATTTCTTCAGTTTGAAGTGTAGGTGCCACTGATTTAACAAAGATTGTCTTTTTGCTACTTGATGCGAAGATTCGGATACCTTGTGAGGTTCCCCTGAATGTATCCCAATCCGTTTTATAGTGACAGATCTCTGGTAACTCTGAATTTCATCTATTACATTAGATGCAATATTCAATAGAGTTAATTTCTTCTGTGCACTATCCTCACAGTTCTGTAGAGTTTCATGCTTCTCAGAGAGGTCATTGAACTTAGTTCTGATCAGCTGAATCTCTTCAGTGGATTTCTCTAGCTTTTCAGTTAGGGTCACTATCAACTTATCTTTCTCGAGAGTTGTACTTTCGTAACATCCAGTTCATCAAGAGCTCCCATTAATTGAGAAGTGATTTCGGTTTGCTAGAGTCTTTCCACTTAAGATTTTTGACCTTGATTCATTATTCTCGCTCTTGAGTTTCATTTAGCGATTCTTGTAAAAAAAGATAGTCCTTCATTAGATTCTCAAAAAGAATCCATCGAGTCAAATTATTTGCTTACGGTTGAACTTGACAACTCTTGTGCTAGTGTAGGAGCAACAACGAGAGAAAGAAGAGAGTTTACCTCCTCAATGGCCATCGACAAATGTCATCACTTTCACCGTGCAGGGAATATTTCATCCAAGAGCTAGATCCTCCTCGTAATGTTCTTCTTCTCGCAACCATGGCCTTTTTTGCTAGAGAACTTCTTGTCTCTTTTAGCTTGCCTTTCTCTTCTCTCCTTAGCTTTTTCGTGTCGACAATCATCATCTTGAAGTGACCTTTCTTTTGGCAATTGTAGCATCTGTTGGCATCATCATCCTGATCACTTTCTTCTTTGGATTTGGAGTCCTTCCTCTTGGATGAAGATCCTTCAGCTTTCAGGTCCTTTCTCTTCTCAGTTGGTTTGTCCTCAGGTTTCTTCTGGTACCTGTGATTCCTGTAATAGTTTTTATATTTTCCATATCGACTATTAAGTCTTTCAAACCTCCTTGCCATCGATTTAGCTTATCCTCAAGCTCATCCCCGATTCTTAGCAAGGGAGTTCTCAGACTCTCTAGTTTTACAGGTTTTATCTTTGGCCTTAAAAGCCACATTCTTACTAGATGATGAATCATCTTTGTTGTCAGCCTTTTTAGATTTCTTATCAATTACAAACTCATAGGCCTTCAGCTCAGAGAAGACTTGTTGATAGGGCATTGAATTAATGTTTTTGGTGTTTTCAATCACCACTGCATGTATATCCCATTTCTTAGAAAGACCTCTAAGAATTTTCAATGCAACTTCTCTCATGGATATTTCTTTCCAAGTGCATTTAGATCATTCATAATGCTAGTGAATCGACTTCCAATTTGTCAATTGATTCACCTTCTTCCATTTCAAAACTATCAAACTTTCCAATTGCAACTGAAAGTTTGTTTTCTTTGATATGATCTGTGCCTTGGCACATTACAGCTAGTGTATCCCAAATTTCTTTTGCAGTGTTGCAGTGAGAAATCATTCCCATCACACCATCATCAATTGTACTGTATAGTGTGTCTTTAGCAATATAGTCTAGATTGACTAACTTTCTCTCCTCATGAGTCAGTTGGTCATCGACTTAGGAAATTTCCGCTTTAGGATCATTTCTCTCATTTTCGTTCCTCCGGGATTCACCACAGTAAATTGGAATGGCCCTTCAGAGACCACTCTCCACATACGTTCATGTTTAGAATACAGGTGAGTCTGCATTCTCAGTCTCCACAAATCATAGTTCTCCACTGAGAACATGGGAAGTTTCTTAGAAGACATTTTTATCTGAGTCTTTTAAGAATTCAAAGAATAAGATCGATTCGGATAGACCACAAGTATTTTAGCAAATAAAACTTTGGTCAACAAAGCCAGTGGTCAAGTTGAACCAACGCTCCGATACCACTTGTTGGTCCCGGTGTAACGAGTCTTACACGCGTGTATGGGGGAATACACGTGTTCAAGATTTTTTAAAACTTTTTTTTTATCGAGGTCACCTTGGGTCGTCATTGTCACGATGATTTGGTCCCGAGAAGCACAAATCGCTCGAGTCAAAGTCTCTTGAGACAGTGATCCCGAGTTATACCTCGAGATAATCCCAACCCAATCCTTAGTTTTGAGAGATCCCGAGTTGCTTGGATCGATATAACTAACTATCGAACCCTCGTAAGAGTAAGTTCGGTTTGGTAACTATCTGCTTCTAGCTACTTTCGGATGTCTTGAATGGTTGGCCCTTTAGTTTATACTCGTTTTAAGCTTTTGCTGAAAAACCTTCCTTTAATGGAATAGTGATTAGGCTGTGATTCAATTATATGCAACTTTCAGTGGATTGATTCCAACTGAAATGTCAGTGAAAATATGCTTTCAAAATATATGCAACAGTTAAGCAAATCAAACAGAAAGCAAAGAACACAGCAATTTATAGTGGTTCAGAGACTCAAGCTCCTACTTCCACTCTCCCTGATCTCTTCAGAGAAATTCACTAATCACTTCCTTGAGCTTTCTGACTACCTCTGTAGTTTACTTACTCAACTCGGCCCTGAGTTTTCTGACTACCCCTGTAGTTTACTTACTCAACCCGACCTTGAGCTTTCTGACTACCTCTATAGTTTACTTACTCAACTCACACAAGCTTTCAGACTACCACAAGTAGCTTACTAACTTCTTCTCTAGAGCTTTCTTACTACCTCAATGTAGTTTACTCACTCTTTACAACTCCATCTCACCAACAATCACACTCAAACTACCTTACAAAGGGTTTGGGGTTTCTTGGTTGGTTTCCAACTAGGATGAGATATCCTTTACAATAAAGAACAATGCAAAGGCTAGGATATCTCGACTAAGCTTTGAATATATCTTATCAAGCTAGGCTTAGTGGAATGAGCTCTCTTTGATTTAAAGCACTTGGGAAATTCTAAGGTTTTCGAGTGCTTCAACTTGCAATAATAAGTTTGAGCTCTTGAGTTGCTTACAAATTTCCCATAACCTTACAATGTAGAGGGTCACAAGTATTTATAGGCATACACCAAGGTCACTCTTGAAAAACTATCCGTTGGAGAGATAGCTTCGTGAGTTTCCTCTTTATGGTGTGTGAAGAACGGCTATATTTAGGGTTTGAGACTCCCTAACACGTTTTAGGCAATAGCCTTTCATGTAGCCGGTTTTCACTTTTTGCAGTCTGGAACTTCGTACTTCTAACATCTTTTTTCAACGACACATCACCGCCGATTATCGGTATGGTATGATGATGTCTTCCTCTTTTTGACTTTTATCTCCAGTTAAAGGTAGACACCTTCAACGGCTCTTTTGGTTACAAACTCTGAGTTGATATAACCTTACCAACTCTCTGACTTAGTTCCTTTTGTCTGCATTTGAATGTCTTGGCAAATATCTATTTTTCTAAGGAATCGCGATTTTCTCAGTATTGCATCCTTCAGATAGATATGTTCAGTGCCTCGGAACATTCAGGTTTATACTAAGTGTTGTGTTCGATATAATAAATCAGAATTAATCGAACATCAAAGAGTGACACGTGTAATGTTTGAATATAATCATGCCCGGTGGATGAGTTACTTTACGTTACGCCAATTAATCAGAATTGCTCGGCCAGCCTACCGAACAAACGTAGCTCAAATTGCTCGAAACGACCTCTACCGAACAAAAGCGTGGCAGTCGGTATGTTCGAACTCAAATCTCTGAAGAACTATCCTAAAAGCGTGAACGAAAAAGTTCAACCCTAACAAAAGACTTATTTTGATGATCGAAAAGAGCGTCCCTACGCATTTACGTTTTGTACAAAGATCAATCTAGAAGATAAAATCAAAAACGTGGCAACACCACCGGAATTCTTGCATGATCCAAAGAATCCAGCACATGCTTTACCAATCCAGCTCATGCTTGCCGAAGTGCTATAAATGGAAGAAAAAAAAAAGAAGAAAAAAAGGGTTGGGTTCATGAAATAATCCTACATATATAAATACCAAAAAATCCCCGAGAGGTGAGGAATAGAAAAATTAGAGTGTTCATCCACATATAGAAAAACCCTAGAACTCATTCGACAATCTGAATCGATTCATCTTCATAAGATGTATCAAGAACTGTACGTGTAAAGCTCGTAATACTACATCCCGGCTTGGTATGCCCCCAGAGTAGTCTTTTTGATGATTTAACCCATTCAACAAATTCATCTTATTTATGTTTATTTTACACGATATGTTTTTGTTTTGAGTTGTAATTAAATTAGCCACATAATACTCTTGATAAAAAACGACTCGCGACAATTGGCGCTAGAAGGAGGGTAGGAAAAATCAACCCATACACGAACCCTTAGTTAGCCGAGAAAGAAAAAAAGAAATATAATGCCTCAATCTAGGAACACCCAAATGGAGAGGTCGGAAACAAAGCCGACCATATATGACCGAAAAGAGGCCAAATACAAATTTCATAAAGATCAGCAAGAAAACTATTAATCTTGGAGGAGATAGCCAATGATCCGCGACTTCAAAATTCAATCACTTTCTTGCTAAAGACACGAAAAGAGAGCGTAAAAAAGAATTGGCGGTTAGAGGCTCGAAGCGTTCGCGCATACACCCGACAAAAGAAACAAGCTAAAAAAAAATCGCAAAAGCGGGCGGTAGAAAAAGCCGATGATACGTCGGATGACGAAACGACCTCAAGGGTCTGTAACCATCAAAATTTGGGCGTTTGAGGCTCTCCGCCAAAGACCGAATCGGAAATAATAAACGGCGGATCCGGAAAGAGACATCCAATGGGTGCCCGCGCATTCAGATCTTCAAAAGCATCCACACACCGAACAAATATCGGCGGGAACAAAGTTGTCTATCCATCACCGATTGGGTAGTCAAGGACAAACTTGGAGAGGGGATCGCCCCATCACGAGCATGATCCACGAGATCCTCATGATGGGAAATACCCCAATCTAAGTCTATCGATCCCGCGAATTTGCGAAATGCAAAAAGCCATCGAGGATTACAGCCCGATCCGCCGCGACTAAGGGCTACCTCGAACGAAAGACCATCCAATTTGTTTTATCACCAATGATCATGGCGGCGAAGTCCAAGAGAAAGTCGCAAAACCCCACCACCAATTCTATTTTTCGAATTTGATCCTGCATCCATCTCGGCAAAATTTTTAGACTTTATGATCGCGATGGGGCTACAGATTAATTGCAAAGGCTTACCGATCATTCCCCCATGACTTTGGGTGATCGAGCACATAGGTGGTTTACCACTTTACCCACGCATCCATCACATCTTTCGCACAACCGACGGCAATTTTTGTCCCATTTCTCGTCCATGTGTGCTGCCTGCGCCAAAACAAAGGTTGGCGCATTTTTTCCCAATTAAAAGGTGAGTCGATCGATCATACATAGAAAGATTCGATAAATGTTTATATGATGGAGCCCCATTGAAGAGAGGAAGCTAAGATCCTCGCGGTGGTCGGAGGCCCGACTTTAAATCTGGACATGTGGAAGGCCATGCATCAAGATTGGCCAAACTCATACTCGAGTCAGAAATGAGCGGCGGCTAAAATCATAGCTATCTGAGATTTGCTCGCACAATCACAATTGAGGCAGAGCTGTATCGCTAGAAAAAAAAGCTTTCGAAAAAGAAAAAATGAATGAAGGGGATACATCCCCCCCACCTCCTTCAAACCTTTTTGAACAGAGAGCGAAGCAAATGCCCCACGAAGTCTTTTGGGCGTTTAAAAAACTATCTTTAATCAAATCAAAGATCGGACATGTTGGACCGGGCCAAGAAGAATTGTAATGGATAAGCGTCGACTAACGCTTCCAAATCTTGTAATTATCACGAGTACATCGGGCACAATACGAAAAATTGCGCGATTTACTCACGCCAACTTTGGAAGTTATATGAAGAAAATCGTCTTTCCCAGTTCTTAAAAAAGCCAAATGACGAGGATTCGCGAAACGAAAAAACAGAGGACCAGAAGGGAAAGCGGAAAGGCGAACAAACATTTGACACTAATCCCGAAGAATCACGCAAGAGATCTGAAACGTCCAAAAGAGGACCTCCTTCTGTTGGAAGAGGTCGAGAAAGTCAAGAAATCCAAATGATTCGTCCTGAATATGGTCCTGTGGGTGGATGTTACCAGCGCCAACATTATCAAATAAAAAGATGGAGATGCGTGCCGTGCAGAACATCCATCGGTAAAAGGTGGCGAGTACATCATCTAGTTCCCCACCTACACACCAAATCATTTTCTGGAGGACGATCTCGACGGATTATAACTCCCCACAACGACTCCTTAACCATCGGTGCTTTCGTCTCCCCGGGTTGAAGGTACATCGCCTCTTAGTTGATATCTTGGGGCTTATGCAAACATTTTGTTCGTTAATACCCTTCGCCAGATGGAAAAAACAAGTTGGGGATTTGAGCGATTATATTGAACCATGTAATCATACTATAATGGGCTTTGGGGAATCAGAACCCGAATTCCTATGGTATGATTAGGTTAGAGTCGAAGTTAGAATCAACTTTGAATTCGGACTTTAGGCGAACTAGAATGTTAGATTTTGTAATCGTCGATGTTCATCCAATTTATAATTGGTTTCTAGGTCGCCTGCTTATTCAGAATTCAAAGCGGCCTTGTTCACGTACATTATTGTGTTAAATTTCCGACACAAGATGGAAGGAAGTGTAAAAGGAGATCAAAAAGAAGGCTCGAGATTGTTTGCTATCATGTGTACCAAAAAACAAAATATTGTTAACATGATGGAACAAACAGGGAGATCGATGAGCCTAGCCGACAAGCAAATATCTCACCGAAAGATCTTCCGATTTAACATAAGTTCGGGAGTATAACCATTCGTATGCGAACACGTATATGAACATAAACTTCGGGAGACAACTATCTCCCCGATCTCCTAGATCAAATGAATATTGATCACCAAAACAACCGGACTAGAGCCTCGCGTAGGTTTTGAACCTATGGAGGTTGATGATGAGCCCCGGGGATCCATTCAAGACCCTTCGGAAGCAAAAAAAAGAAAAGACTCTCGTTGAGCAATTGGAACCAATCAATATCGAATTCAATAGACTGAGTTAGAAGTGTTCGTTGGTTGAATTACACGAACCAATCCGAACGAAATAATTACTTACCTTCAAGCAAATTTAGACGTGTTCGCATGGTCACATGAGGACATGGTTGAATAGATCCGAGCATGCCCGCCACTCCCTCAACCTTGATCCAAAGATAAGCTCCAGTTGTCCAAAAACGCAGAAAAAATTTAGTCCGGAAAAATATGCGCGATGAATAATGAAATCAAAAATTGCTTGACAACAAATCCCATCCGAGAGGTAAAATGCCCAAAATGGCTTGCGAACCCCATCGTTCGCAAATCAAATGGATCTTGGAGACTATGTATCGATTTCACGATTTGAATAAAGCATGTCCAAAAGATAATTTTCCAATGCCGCATTGATTATTTGGTTGATAATACAAATGCCATGAACTCATGACATTTATGGATGCTTTCATATATCACCAAATACCAATGCATCCGGACGATCAAAATAATACGGCATTCTCGCGATTGAAAAGAACATGTCTTTGTTGGCAACGCATGCCGTTCGGGTTAAAGAATGCCGAGCAACGTATCAACGATTGGTGAACAAAATGTTCGACGAACACATCGGTAGAACAATCGAGGTATATATCGATGATATTGTGGTAAAGAGCGAACATAAGGAAGACCACATCACCCACCTCGCACAAACGTTTGATATATTGAGGAAGTATAATATGAAGTTAAATCCCAAGAAATGCGACTTTGGGATTCATTCAGGAAATTCCTCGGACATATGGTTAGTCAATCGGGGATTGATGCAAACCCATCAAAGATTCAAGCAATGCTCGATATGCAAGCCCCGAAAATGTGAAAGAGGTCCAAAAATGACCGGGACGATTAGCTTCCGTAAAGCGGTTTATATCACGAAATGGGGACAAATGTAAACCTTTCTTTGATGCATTAAAGAAGGAAATTTCATGGACCGAGCATTGCGAAATGCATTTGAATCATTAAAGAAGACTGCGGATACTTTCCACCGCCTAAGCCTATCCCGTGAACAACAACTCTATCTGTACCTAGCTTGCGTCGGAACATGCGATCGATCTTTGTGCTCGTGCAGGCGAAAGAGACCACATTTACCCATTTATTATGTTAGCCAAGTGCTAAAAAAAAGCCCAGAAACTCCGGTATTCTCCATTAGAAAAATTAGCATACGCTTTAGTAATGAAAAAGTCGAAAATTGCGACCATATTTTTTTCGACCACTTTCCGGTTTGAGGTATCGACCGCATTTCCATTATTAGAAGTCCTCCAATCGACCCGGTACTTCCAGCGGTTGCTCAAATGGGCGGTGGAGTTAGATACGATTCGGCATTACTTTCGCTCCACGAACAAAGAATGGCGGGCCAAGTTATGGCGATTTCATGGTTGAGTTGACATATCCACAAATTCTCGATTTAAATTGTCGATCAACCATGGCACATGTATGTTGATGGATCATCAACAAGTTCGAGAGCCGGAGCAAGCGTAGTTCTCGTCCAATTTCAAACCGGCAAACATTTACAATGACCATTCGATTTGATTTTCCAAATACAAATAATGAGGTTTGAATATGAAGCTTTGATCATTTGACTCGATGGCAATGACAATGGGAATTCGAGGTCGATGATCTATAGCGATTCTCGGTGTCGTTTATCAAGTAACAAAGTAGTCACGAGGCCCGAGGCGAACAAATGGCACAATACCAAAGAATTAGCAAAAGAGTTGCTCGAGCATTTTGACCAAGTTTTCATTGAACAATTACCACGATTGGGTAATTCGTTCGAATCTTTAAGCACGCTTTCCAGGAGTGACGAACACAACAGACATTGTGGTCGTCACAGCCAATACGCCATCAGTTCCCAGGATTACGATCGCCCAAATAACAAGCGAATAAGAAACTTGGATGACCCCAATAATGAGTTATTTACAAAAGGGACTTCTTCCTGAAAATAAAGCACAAGCTACTCGCCTCAACATACAGTGCGCTTTCGATATACTATTATAGACGAGCATTTGTACAAAAGAAGCTTCTCACTTCCACTTTTGAAATGCATTACTCCCGAAGAGGGACATGTATTCAAATAAATCCATGATGGAGTATCACGAAATCATATGGTGTGGGCTCGTCCCGCACATAAAATAATCGAGCAAGGTTATTATTGGCCAACCCTTAAAAAAGATTCATAATATATGCTCGTGCACATTACCGGTGCCGGTACATGCTCCACTCATTCATAGCCCACCTGAAGAATTAGTATCAGTATATAGTCCATGGCCATTTGCTAAATGGGGGATCGATTTAATCGGCCCATTTCCTACTGGCACATCAGGAGTTAGATATGCTGTGGTAGCCGTTGATTATTATACTAAATGGGTAGAAGCCGAGGCAATTGTTAAAATCACCGAACAAAGGATGTGGAACTTTGTTTGGAAAAACATCATCTGTCGATTTGGGCTTCCCCAATCATTGGTCACGGATAACGGCAAACAATTCGATGGTAGTGAATTTAGACAAAATTGTGCTCGCTGGGGGATAAAAAAGCACTACTCAACTCCATATTATCCACAGTCAAATGGTCAAGTCGAAGCCGTCAATAAGATTATCAAACATACCCTCAAGGCTAGACTTGATAATTCCAGGGGAGGATGAAATCAAGAATTGCTGAAATATTGTGGGCTTACCAACAACTTTCGAACATCAATCAAGGAGACCCTTTTTTAGCTTTAGCATTTGGTGCGGTAGGTTTTATACCCTAGAAATCAAAATTCCAAGTCATCGAACAATGACTTTTGGAGAGCATATGAATGACCAGGCACTCGCTCTGAATTCAGACTTGTTGGAAGAAAGAAGGACAGAGGCTGATTTCAAGAATGCTATGTACAAAAAGAGATCAGAAAAGTTTTATAATTCCAAAGTCCGAATCACGGAGGTTCAATGTAAATAGCCGGTTTTAAAATATCGATGGGGTACCCAAAGTATTGTGTTCGGTCGAGCATGGGAAGGTCCTTTCAGAGTCACGGGCGTTTACCAAAGCAGGGGCATATGACTTGGAGGACTGAATGGACTCCCATTGTCTTACTCGTGGAATGCGTCAAATTTGAAAAAATATTATCAATAAAGGCGAGCATAGTGTCGGACGAACAAAGTGAGCATATTGTTGACCGAACACAATCAGCCATTCAGTACAAACGAGTAAGATGATCATAAAAAAGAAGAATATATTATTTTCGATACTTATCTTCAAGAAAAAAATCTTTGGGACTATTGATTGACAAGAAAAATACGGTCACAACGAGTTGTCAATAGAGATACGGTTCGAGGAAGTTGATGTTGGTGGCGACCATGCGAGGATGAGTTAAATTTTTGAGCAAGAGTCATCAAAAAAGCGGACAGAAATAAGAGAGCTAAAGACCAAATATCTATGACAAAATCTAGCTTGGGGCGGTTCTATAAATAGGGCATACTTATACTTAAGAAAAGCGGAAAAAAAAAAAAAAGAAGATGAAAAAGAAAAAGGAAAAAATATGCGATTCTCGAAAGAAGACGGTTTAGTATGCCCCCAGGCGTGAGAATCCGGCTCGATTCAAAGCCGGTCAATTAGCTGAATCAAGCATCATCGAGATCACGAGTTTTTACCTCGCATATTCGTTGCGAGCACTGAGTTGAAGCTCGTTCCGGACTCAAGATGCTCGGAAGAGTCATGGTCAGTTGCCCTCCATCGTTACTCATTATGACACGCGATAATAAGCCATGAGTCCCCTATGCATCCCCAAAATCTCCTCGGAAGGGAGGGATGTCATAGAGTCCACCCAAAATAAGATGTCGATCTTGATGCTCGGGCATCTACTTGGAGGGACGGAATGGTGTGAAATGAAAGTTTTGTTTCAAGACCTATTTTAGCGGCGAAGCAAATGCACGCCACATGCTCATGCTCATGGCACCAAGATAACCACAACTTGTCCGGAAGGGACAAAAGCTTATCTTCTTCTTTGCTTGAGCATGTTACAAAAAAAAAAAAGGGTAGACGACTGATGTGCCACATCCTTGTCAACATCAATTCCATGGACAAGGTGAGGCCGGTTAGGTGTCTACTCAAAGACAGATTTAAATTCAAAACCCGGTCCGATAACAATAGTTGTGTAATAGATAGTCTTCTTCACTATGAACGATGTAATAGAATACAAAGTGTTGCAAAAAGAAAAATAATGATATATGTACTTTTGTTAAGCTAAAGATTTTCTAGTTCGAGTTTATTTGAGGTCGCACCTAAAAGGACGACCAACAAAGACGAAACGAGCCCAGTCTATGTTCACCGACGAATCGAATTCAGATTCTCGATTCCCCGCAAAGAAAAAGCGAGTAATGGGTACGCTAAATGATAAGCCGATTAGTACTTACAGATACCAGAAGACGAAATAGTGACGAAATACGTGGTCGATCTAAATAAGACGGCCCGAGTACGAAGTGATCGCACCTAAATAAGACGATCACAAGACCAAGAAAGGGGGGTTCATAAAGTAACCCATCCGTCGCACCTAAATAAGACGATCAACCGATTGCAACGTCGATAAGACAATCAAAACCGAAAGAAGTCGAAAGCGGGCATAAAGAAAACCAATGTTCAAATTCATTCAAGAAAAAAAAAGGCAAAAATCGAAAGCAATAAAGTTTAACGCAAAGCAACAAAGCAAATATCAAGCAACACAAGTATCAACATTCATCCTCAACAAAATGAGGTTAGAGAAGCGAAAAATATGAAATCCATTTGTTCAATCAAGAAATATTCGGACAAAAGAAGAAGTATCAACAAGAAAGCGATTAAAGATATATTGTTCGAATTAAAAAAGTGAAGAAGACGAAATTACACAAGTCTTACAAAAAAAAAAAGAAGACATCAAGCTACAAAGTCAAAATTAGGTGTAGATGGAAGAAAATGTCGAACACATTATGTTCGGTCGCCTCAACAGACTTCGATGTCCGAATCGGATGCTTTCTGGGCGGCGCACTTTTGCTCAACTGCGGGAGGCTCTTGCTCGTCAAATGCACGATTAATCCCAGATTCAATGTGAAGATTTTGATCGGCAACCTCGAAGAGTAATGACGTCGATTTCTCCTCTTCATCCGGAATTGGATCATCAATTTTGATCCCTTCAGGAAGAACAGAAAAGTCACACAGACCATTCAAATCCGACATTGGGAGGTTGCGATCTGGGGGGTTATCAACCAGTCTTCTTTGAAAGTCCGATATGAGAGGGGGCGATTTGCTCCTTTGTTGAGTATGTGGCGAGTAGCAGATCGAAACGAAGATCGGCAAAAGCGCAAATATACGAGAAATTAGACATGGAGTCAATATACTCGTCATCATACAGCTTAGAGTTTTCGAGGCCTAAACGAGTGTTAGTCTCTTCAACAATGATGAGCTGTTGGCTAAGTTCGTCCCTCTCACTTTCCATTTTCTCAACACCGGCCAAGTTTATGAAATTCGGCATTCATTTTTTCTTGAGCCGCTTCGAATATCGATCACCTCCTCCAGATTTTGATTGCCTCTCTCGTTTAAGAGCATCCTCTTGAGCTAAGCGAGCATTCTCTTGAAATTGGCGAGCATCCTCTTGAGCCCTTTTGGCTAGCTTGTGCCAAAATAAAACTCTGAGCCAATTTTAGTTAAAAAAACTGTTCAAATTTCGACCACTTTATATCAAAGTTCCTAATCGAGCAAATAATTGGCTTGGATATTAGCGGATTGAGCATAAGCTTTCTCCGTGGCGACCAAAAATGACCCACAAGCACCATCCCCAAACGCATAGTTTCGGGGTACCCGTAAAACTCCTCCAGTCGATGGTCCACGCCGAAAATTTTTTGAACATGCTCCAAGACACTTTTACGAACACTCGGCGAAAGTAATTCTTTAGGTTGGGCATTAAAAAAATAACCTCAATCAACCTACAATATATACATATTTAACCAAGTGAGTATAGAAATATCGACCCGAAACCAAAGGATTTGGAATTTTTACAAAATGTACATAGCAATTAATGTCCCAGAATGATTTATCTTCTTGATCGGAGCTCGGGGTCTGTCGAAGTCCATGATCGAGGTCCAAATTGAGGAGGAGAAGATGTGCCAACTTCCATTTCGACAATCTGCGAAATGGGACCGACAACCCAAGCGTCAATGATCGAATCAGGGTCCGAGTCGACCTCATTGTATTGTTTGAGTTTGCTCGATGTAAATGCTCGATCAACTCCTGCTCGCTTGGACCTGGACGTTCGGCCGATCTCCACCCTTGGTCTTTTTTTCGGTGGTGGAGTTTGTTCGCCCGGCTCTATGTTCGGCGAGCACGGAGCCCTCTCAGGCTCGACTTGATTCTCCAGACCGGATGAAGGTCGTTTGGCCTGCTTATAAAATCTTTTACTTTTTGAGCTTCTTCGGCTTGAATCCGAGCAAGTTCCTCATGGCCTCTTTCTTGAGCCATCTCGGTGTGTTCGACGTGCTCACAGCGATGGTTACAAATTGAAAAGCTATAAATAAAACGAAATTAGAATCAACGGGTGACAAAGGACAAAAAGATACAAGACATACAAAAACAAAAGATGATTCTTCTGGAAGGATCAAACAAAGAACAAGATGGTGAGGAGGCGAAACAAACCTCCTTTCTTTCTAATTTGTATACTTCAAAGTAATCAGAGTCTTTAGAACGAGGTTCCAGATCAATCCGCCAAACGTTTGAAATAAATAAAATCGTTTGTCTCCTTTTCCGTCATAACGGAATTCTGAAATAAAAAAAAAAGTTAAAATCGGTTCAAATTGAAGAATGAAAAATACAAAATCACTTACTTGGTACACTCCAAGTCGATAATGTCCAAACGAGCATTTGGCTCGCTTCCGAGGCATTTTTTCCAATCGCCCCCTACGAACGAAACTTCTCTTTCCAACATCGATTTTGTTCGCATCCTCGATGATTTTGCATTGGCGTTAGCTTGCATAAACAACCACCAATTGTTAAGCCCCCGGACGAGTCAAGTGCACTAACCGAGCAAGTTCAAATTGCCGAAAGATAATACCTTGATTTTTGCGAACAACGTCAAAAAGCTCATAACCATATGCCATCCATTCGGTTTTAAGGCGTGTAATGGTGATATTCCATTCCACGAGCAAACGGGTGATTGCCGGATGGAGAGAAATCGAAGACCGGCCTCCATGGTGTCCAAATTCACGGCAACACAACCCTCGGGGGTTGGTCACCGCTCATTAGGACCGGGGAGCCCGAAAAAAGATATCCTTAGGGGTTTCATAAATTCTATGCAATTGAAATCCTACATTAATTATGCTCGCCATTTTGCTTTCTTTGGTACTCGTTCTCATACCAATCTTATGAGGTTGTTAACTGCAAGCCAAAATTGTAACGAGCATTATACTCACTATATGTTGGACTGTGAGAACACCAACAGTATACCAAGTTCGAATTTTGCCCACCATCTACACTTATGTTCGATTAAATTAAATTTACGATTTCTAAAATTTCCCCATAAAGCAAATATTATTTCTATCTACATCAACATTATCAATAGCCATAGACTCAGTTTGAATTTGGGGCGAAGAATTGTAATCAAAATCATCCGACGAATCGTTACGGTTTAAACCCCTATCCGACTCCGTTTGGGCTTTATCGGAATCGGAAGAAAGAACGGCAAATGGTTGCCGAAACTGCCAACGGAATCCTGAATTCGAAGCATTTGCCTCCGATACACTTGCATTATTACGGGGGATTCTACTAATGGGGGAAGACGAAGGGGAACTATAATGATCGGATTGAACAGAGGAATTCGAGCAAGAGGCCATGATTAAAAAGTAGAAAAGAATCTGGCGATTACACAATGATTTTCTTGGCGGAACAATGAATCCTTTCAAGGAAACTTTTCGAATGTGGAAGGCGATAGAAAAGTAGAGAAAAGGAAAAAAAAAATTGAAGTGGAGAAATAAGATTTAAATAGACAGGATACTTAATTGAAGTTTTTTCAAATTTGACTGCCAAACATTGCCCAATCGATTTTAAAAATGTAGAATACCATAGCCTTGGAAATTGTTGTGTTTTATAATAAATCGAAAAATCGAACATCAAAAACCGCGTGTAATGTTTGAATATAATCATGCGGTTGGATGAGTTTAACGTTAGCCATTAATCGAAATTGCTCGGCCGCTACCTTCCGAACAAGCGTAGCTCAAATTGCTCGAGCGACCTCACCGAAAACGTGGCGTGTCGGTATGTTAGAACTCAAATCTCTGAAGAACTATCCTAAAAGCGACGAAAAGAAAGTTCAACCAAACAAAAGACTTATTTTGATGATCGAAAGAAGCGTCCTCACGATGGCGTTTTGTACAAATCAATCTAGAAGATAAAATCAAAAAGCATTAACACCAATAGAATTCTTGCATGATCCAAAGAATCCGGCACATGCTTTTTACCAATCCAAATTTCATTTGCCGAAGTCTTATAAATGGAAGTTTTCTAAAAAGGGTTGGGTTAATGAAATAATCCTACATATATAGCTACCAAAAAAATCCCGAGAGAGGTGAGGAATAGAAAAATTAGAGTGTTCATCCACATATAGAAAAACCCTAGAACTCATTCGACAATCAGATTTTTCATCTTCATAAGATGTATCAAGAACTGTTGTAAATCGTAATACTACATCACGGCTTGGTATGCCCCAGAGTAGTCTTTTGATGAAATGGGTCAACAAATTCATCTTATTTATTGTTTATTTTACACGATATGTTTTGTTTTTGCAAGTTGTAATTAAATTAGCCACATAATACTCTTGATAAAAAACGTCATCAAAAGACTACTCTGGGGGCATACCAAGCCGGGATGTAGTATTCTGAGCTTTACATCTGAGAGTTCTTGATACATCTTATGAAGATGAATCGATAGATTGTCGAATGAGTTCTAGGGTTTTTCTATATGTGGATGAACACTCTAATTTTTCTATTCCTCACCTTTCGGGGATTTTTTGGTAGAGCTATATATGTAGGATTATTTCATGAACCCAACCCTTTTCTTTCTTTTTTTTTTTTTTTTTCTTCCATTTATAAAACTTCTCAAGCAGCATGAGGATTGGTAAAGCATGTGTTTGGATTCTTTTTGGATCATGCAAGAATTCCATGGTGTTGCCAATGTTTTTTTGATTTTATCTTCTAGATTGATCTTTGTACAAAACGCGTCGACATCGCATCATCAAAATAAGTCTTTTGTTCGGTTGAACTTTTTTGCTTAAATGAGGATAGTTCGTTTGAGATTTGAGTTCGAACATCTTGACACAGCCACGTTTGTTTTATTAGAATAAATATTTGAGCTACGTTTGTTAGGTAAGTAGAATTAATTGGCGGGTATTTATCCAATGAATATTCAAACATTACATGAAATCAAGGATTCTATTTATTATATCGAACACAACACTTTATTGTCATTCATTCTTGTGGAATATTTCTTGATCTTGATCTTGATCTTGATCTTGGATCTTCAAACGAGTCTTGATTCTTATTAGTCTTGAGTTTTTACCAATCAAATCTTGAGTCTTTACATGTTCTTGGCCATGTCTTTTTCTTCATCTTTGACTTTGATTGCTTTCGGTTTCATCTTGAGTCTTGATTCTCGATTTCTCCTTTAATCTTGATTCTCGATTTCCCAGGAATCTTGATTCTCGATTTCTCGAACCTCGAAAATTGATCATAATGAAACTTTAGTTTCTTGACTTATTTGGTCTTGAACTTAACACGCATCTAACATGATCTATATCTGCTGACTATACATTTTGCAGATATCATCCTGAATACTCTAAAACTGAATCCTGACTCAACTATCAAGATTAATCTGAACATGTCATACTCAGGGTTTTGGGATCTAATCAAAATTATATCTTTATTAAATTCATCTCCCAACACAACACATCTGACATTGAAGCCAAGATGGTACACTTTGCCATTTCGTTGGAACGCTCCCAGTCAGCATACTCTTTCTTAACCGATTTAGTTGACTCGTCATTTGGCTTTTCTGGTTTAGGTGTAGTGAGAACCCACTTATGGCTTTGTGCAGTGAGGACAATAGTAAGTTTACGACTCCAATCAACAAAGTTTTCACCAGTAAGCAAATTGTCTTTAAGTATATTGAACAGTGGATTAAAAGGTTGCGACATGATGAATTGAAATAAATAATAATATGCATAAGCACAAATATATCACAAAATTCAATCACATGTTTCATATTAAAATCTCCAAAAAAATATGAACATGCATCAGCCAACATCTCAAAACAGTTTAAATAAGCCACGTGGGGTGGGTCATTAATTAAACACATTCAAGCGGGTTTACAAACAAAACGATTTACAAACCTTTAATATTCAGGTTAATAGTTGGCTCCCACTTGACCAATATAAAATTGACAGGGACTTCGGGGAAGTATATGCATATATATTTTATACCTAATTAATAACCATGATTAAATACAAAATTATTATTTCGCTTTAATCGAGCCTCGTGGGGAGGGTCATCGTCGCCACTAGTAATAATCCACAATCATCCAATTGGAATTTATTCATGTGAAAGCTATCTTTTGACCGTCCCAAAATTTTCTCCAAAAGAATTCACAAATAAATAAATCATGGAGGTCAATAATTAATTCAATTTTATTATCCTAATAAAATTATCAATTAATTGTTTAAGCATACTTAGTAATTTTTTAAAGTGAGATTTTTCAAAACATTTTCTCATGCATCGCAAATTTAAACACAATTTAAATAAGCATAAAATAATGCATAAACATCAAGACAAAAATTAAACATATCCAGTACATTTATCCAATGGTTAATTTTTGTCAGTGTTGATCTTTGAGAAATTGACGGCCCCGCCGTCAACAAAAGCTCCCCGACCGTTAAAAAACGTCTGGTCAATTAACCAGGCTCAACCTCTAGCACTTTCTCTCCAGGTAAGCGAAACCGGCCGTCTTGAATGCAATCAGGAGCGACGAGGTTGAAAACGGGGCTTCGCCCAAAAATGTAGTTGTCGAGGCCCGTTATATTCCTTCAGTCGCGGCCCACGCCGCGAAATTCGCGGCGTCATGAAAAATAGCTTCCGGTTTTTCAACACCTATGGAGCCAGAATTAAAAATTCTTCGTTTCAATTATTTTTCCACATTCTGATTTATTTAAAAAATAAAAAAATCTAGATCTAGACTAGTCTATTACATTGATCAAATCAAACAAATTCTAATCTACTCGTGGATTTTCTCACGAGGTAAAACGAATCCGAACGAATCGAATTAAAAAAACCACAATTTATATGCATGCATAAATAAACACATTAAATTCCATGACAATTGGATACCTGCAAAAAAAATCTAGGAATTCTACTATCCAATTTCAAAATTTAATGACAGCGAATTAAATTACAATTTAAAATTCAGAGCCCGAAACCGAGGCTCTGATACCAGTTGTTGGGGAATTAATTAGCCGAATCTATTCGGAATGAATATTTAAATACAAATTTAATTCTAACAATTATTACTAGCATGAATTAATCCTAAATTAATTCAAATAATAATTCAACAACAAATCATGCATATAAACAGTTCATGTAAATCCTACGCATGAGGAATTAATACGAGTTTACGTGAACATACCTCTTGGAATGGCAATGGTCTCGTCAATGAAAACACACCAAAAGACCTTCCCAAGTATTCCCTAGTCCTTGCTCGACAATCCGATGGTAGGAAACTCGCGAACAATTAACAAAAGGAAAAATAAAATTTGTTGCACCACCTTTGTGGATTTACAAATTTCTCCAGCACATGGAATTGTACTTGGGAATGAAAGAATCGTCCCCTATTTATAGATGGGGTGGTGGACGATTTTTTAGTGATAAAATAATATGGGAAAATCTTTTTCTTGATCTCCAAGAAATCTTGAATATATCTCCTATATTCTTTTCTCCATAATTAAAATATTCCACAAAAATCCCACCTCATCTTGTTATGGCAACATTTTCGAAAATTAAGAGAAAAGAATCCACGATTTGGATCTTCTTGAATTTATGGGATATGCTTGTATTTCAAGAAATACATATCTTCCATAATATCTTTTCAAGAAAATCAAGAAAATCTTTATTTCCCTTAATTATCCAAAAAAATTCGAAATTTTCATATGAATAACCAAGTGGGAGATTTCTTGAATTTAATGAGATAATCTTGTATTCCAAGAATACATATCTTCATTCCATAACAAAATTCAAAGAAAATCTTTCTTCCCTTTTATTCATAATTTTCCAAAAAAATGAGAAAAAATAAGCAACAAAATTTATTTTATTTTTAAACACCTTTTTCAGTTATTGGACTTTATCTTGGGCTACTTGGGGGGCCTTTAGGAGAATTAAGATTGGATCTTCCAATAGATCTTGAATTATCAATATTGAGCCACAATATTATTCAAACCCATAAATATTAATTAATCTCACTACATAATTAATATTGCACTATCCATCTTAACCCATATTACAGTTAATATGGCTCCCGGTTAATATTTCCCGTGTTTAAGATTATCTAGCCCATTAATTAATTCAAGCCACTGAAATAGTTTTCCATTAATTAATATCTTTTATCCTTGGTAAAGGAAGGGTTCAACATTATTATCCATACCGGAAACTAGTTCCACTTGCAAGATTTGGTATGATAAAACTTATGTACCTCCCAAGGGGGCAAATCGAACAAGCGTACTTGCACACGATTCTCCGTATTAAATCTTAGCAATCGCATGTGACCAATAATATTGCCCAAGATATAGAGTATTGAATCTCATTGATTCTCTTCCCGTAATAAGTCAAAGCAATAGTTACTAACCACACGCAATCCTATTTAAGGGACGAAAATTAAAAATAACTAACCACTGAGGTCTAATTCTTCCTAGTTCAGTTCTGAAGAATTTGTCCTCCTGTAGGTCCTCTTCAATGCATCAGTCATGCACTAGTGTAATATCTTGGTCAAGACAAACCAATTTGAGCCTTACACTACAACCTTTCACGATGGATTGTTCATTTCCATCTAGGTCGTGAATGGTGTACTTTTAGTTACAATTAACTGTTAATTTAATCTTATGTGATCTGGTATCACTAAATTAACTACAATGTAACACGTACTATTTATTGAACAGTTATGCAGTAAATATATGTAACATTCAATGATATTTAAAGCATCAGTGACAATTTATTTCAGTTAATAAGTCCGAAATTAAGTCTGATTATACAAAGTAAAAGCATACTTTTCAGTATAATCCCAACATGTATCATCGAGGGAGTGACTTCAAAATCGGAGAAGCTGCTACAACTAGAGTGAGGCGTTCCATATATAATTTTTTCCTTGTATTAATTGTTGTTAGGTGATTTTGGTATTGGCTATGTAAAGAGCTAATTTGGTGTGGGCGGGGGCCGGGGAGTATCACTTATGCTCCAACCCCTATGCTTTATTAATAAAACTTCACCTTTTCTTGATAAAAAAAAACTATAAATTTATCTTATATATACAATAATAACACTCAACATTCAATATGCACAATAGTGACATTAAAAATATATATATATAAAAATTACATATAAATATATAAAAATATACAAGTAAAGACTGGGTCCAAAATTTTAGAGCCCAAGGACCACCTTAGGGCCACAACTGTACTCAAGGACGAACACATTATAGGGCTAATGGGGGCACTGCCTCCCCTGAGATTTGGAATTTTTTAGTAAATATATATATAGCAATAATATGGTTACAAAAGTAGGGATTGTTGTACTGGTGTGGTTGTTCTCAGATGCAATTGATGTTGTGTGTTCAGTTCCAGCTCTTAACATTTCTTATTTCCTCCCTTTTTACCAATGTCATTTTGATCTAATCATCAATAATGTTTATTATATTTATGAATGTAAATATGATAATTATTTCTATAAAATTATTAATTGGTTATAAAATTTATTTTACTTTTGCAACATTATTAATTGGACCCCTTAAACATAATTTTGTATAAATTGTATATTGTTATAAAAATTATTTTACATTTAAAATATTATAAATTGGGCCCTTGAACATAATTTCAGTGTTCGTCCCTGACAATACCTGTTCATTTAACATTTATTATTCTATATTCATATAGGTGTACCAAATATAAGTATATCACATGCAAAACTTCAAAAGGTCAAACAGTTTCTCAGTTTTAATTCAGTAGAACCACTGAAAGAAAACTCTCAACGAACGTAAACGGAGTTATGAATTGAACGACAGAAAATAAATAGCGCAAGGCTTTTGCAGAATGCAGGAATAACGTATGTACCATAGTAAAAAAATTACGAGTCTGGAATTGATATATATAGACGGAACCGACTCAACGGGAGTTGAGGATTTCGTAGGAAGCCCACGAACTTAGTGGTCGATTATGACCGCACGATTCAAATTTCTATTTTGACCGCTTGAAACTTCCAAAGTTGAACCTTTGATTCAATTCAAATTTCAAATTCCGATAAAGATGACCGAGTCCACTCACAAGACGGATAGGACTCCTGGACCGACCCAATTCGGATGAGCCACCCAAAAATTGAGTCCAAAAAATTAATTGGCCCATTTAGAATTTTTTGGTCTCCAAAAAGATAGATGGGCCCCAAAGCCCAATTGCCACGAACCCGGGTCCTGGCACGGTGGGGCATGCGTGCGCGCGCGTGTGTGTGGTCCATGGTTAGGGTCCCCATGCACCTTTTTGGAGAACATGCGCGCATGCCTATCTTTATACAAGAAAACTTTATTTCTTGTTTCCAATGTGGGATGAGTGGGAAAGACTACACTTTGTCACCATCAACCCACCAATAACCCTTTCACTAGAGTTTCAATGTCTCAACTTCTTGAATTAATTTCTCACTCACCGAAATTCGGTTTTGAGATATTAAATATATCACGATTATCTACTCCGCGAGTAGAACAATCTCGTCATGTTTAATTTCCAAAAAATTAATATTTTAATTCCTCAATAATTTGGTCAAACATGGACATTGGAGAGATATGTGAATCGATAGCTAGTCTTTGCGTGTCAAGTTTAATAGATTATTTAGGCTAAGCATTCAAAAGGAAAGTGTTGTGAGTAGTTGAGTCTTTGGGAGGATGTCGGGTGGGTTTGGCAATTTAAATGGATTCACAATTTATTAGCAAGGGAGAAATCGCAACTAAACCATCTTCTACAATGTCTTAACATGTTCAAATAACATTGCAATAGGGAGTATACATTGCAATCTCGTCACATCTACAATGCCACAACAATAAATAAAAGCGTATAAAAGATTGTGGAAGAGCATTGCATCAAGAAGATTTCAAGCGATAATTTGGAAACTGCTTCGAGGAATAATGGCTACAAAGGACAACCTCATCAGACGAGATAATAGTCAAGCGATGGGGAACCCCAGGTGCGTTATGTGCAATCTGGAAGATAAGAGCATTTCACATCTTTTCTTTTACTTCAACTTTTCGCATGACATAGGGTCAAAGTGCTATCAATGACTCGGAATAGATATGGCAGCTCATAAGAATCCGATTGAACACTTTCTACAACATGGCTCGATGATTGAACCAGAAAAGAAATTAAGACTGGCTGACACCATATGGATTGGACTCGTGTGGTCAGTGTGGAAAGTAAAAAATGAGCTTACCTTCAATGGCACGAGATCTAATTCAACTAGATTATGAGACGAGATTAGAACTAGAGTGTAGTCGTGGCTTACGGTGAATGTATCATCGAGGGAGTGACTTCAAAATCGGAGAAGCTGCTACAACTAGAGTGAGGCGTTCCATATATAATTTTTTCCTTGTATTAATTGTTGTTAGGTGATTTTGGTATTGGCTATGTAAAGAGCTAATTTGGTGTGGGCGGGGCCCGGGGAGTATCACTTATGCTCCAATCCCTATGCTTTATTAATAAAACTTCACCTTTTCTTGATAAAAAAAAACTATAAATTTATCTTTTATATACAATAATAACACTCAACATTCAATATGCACAATAGTGACATTAAAAAATATATATAGAAAAATTACATATAAATATATAAAAATATACAAGTAAAGACTGGGTCCAAAATTTTAGAGCCCAAGGACCAACACATTTTAGAGCCACAACTGTACTCAAGGACGAACACATTATAGGGCTAAGGGGGGCACTGCCTCCCCTGAGATTTGGAATTTTTTAGTAAATATATATATAGCAATTAATATGGTTACAAAAGTTGGGATTGTTGTACTGGTGTGGATGTTCTCAGATGCAATTGATGTTGTGTGTTCAATTCCAGCTCTTTACATTTCTTATTTTCCCCCTTTTTACCAATGTCATTTTGATCTAATCATCAATGTTTATTGTATTTATGAATGTAAATATGATAATTATTTCTATAAAATTATTAATTGGTTATAAAATTTATTTTACTTTTGCAACATTATTAATTGGATCCCTTAAACATAATTTTGTATAAATTGTATATTGTTATAAAAATTATTTTACTTTTAAAATATTATTAATTGGGCCCCTGAACATAATTTCTGCGTTCGTCCCTGACTGTACCTGTTCATTTAACATTTATTATTCTATATTCATATAGGTGTACCAAATATAAGTATATCACATACAAAACTTCAATTTTACAAATTCGAAAATGATACATAGAGCTAGCACACAATGTACCCACATTAATATGTATACACTTTAATTTGTATACTATATTAGAGTTTTAGTCTGTCAGATAAAATTCTATTAAAATCTCAATATCATTTCTCTCTGGTCTTCATAAAAGCCCCAACTAACACTAAAAATCAAACAAACAAAATAAAAAGTAAAAACACAAACTAGGTATAAACTACACATTAGAAGCATTAGTATTACACCATGTATTCAAATGTGAGGGATATTAAATGTTCAAGGTGCAACATTTTGAATGGTGTCCAACTCATGATTTGTTGCCTGATTGTTTTTATTCCTCTTGTTCTGCTTCCTGCTTTCTTTGATGTCACCCCAAAAGTAAGAAACAAAGCCCCAAAGAGAGAGGAAAAGGGAGATCCCTTTTTCTGCCTGAAATTTTTCGTGGTAGAAAATAACAGCTAGTACTTCAGTAACAGGGAGTAACACACTAATTAGGACACCTGAAAACAGAGATGAAGAGTAGTGTATAACTCCAACAACTCCCAAGAAAAAACTTTGCCATATTATGGCACTCCATACAACCACAAAGTAGTATTTTGCCTCTCCAATTTCGAATTCTCTTGCCTCCTTTGGAATTGCCTGCAAAAAGAAAAAAGTGTTGGTGTTATGATGTGCAAATATTAGTGTAACATTTCCGTCAAAGCTAGTATTGCGTTCCGTTTTATATTTTCTATCAAATCTAATGTCACGTTTCACTTATATTAGCATGTACATTTCACTTCTGTACCTACATAGGAGGAGTGAGTCTCATGTGCATCCAGGTGCACCTAGCACTCATAGTGCAATTTAGTTCTGTGCAACTTGTTATATTGAAATATGCAACTTGTTTATACTGAACCGTGCAACTATTAATATGGAAAAATAGTTGCATGTTTCAATATAAACAAATTGCATATTTCAATATAACAAGTTGCACGATTGTAAAATGCGCTATGAGTGCACGGCGTACCTGCATACATACAAGATTTAGCCACGTAGGAGACTGACTGAGTTATTTTCAGGTGAAACTTTCAAAATTATTGATTGAAATCTATCAAATGGTTAACCTTATAGCCTTGGAAAGTGTTGCTTTTTAGTGGGAAAAAAATAAAAGAATTCAACTTATACAAAGTCTTGTGTTTTGGTTGGTTAGTTTTAGATTTGGTATTGGGCCGCTGTTAGGACTGTCATAAATACATGGTGTTGGGCTGTCTGCTAAGCAATTTCATTTGGATTATTACGGCCTGCCATCTGGGCCTTTTCTTTCTTCTCTTTGTTTTATTTCGGGTCTATCTATTCATTATTCTGTAGATTGCCTCTGGGCCTTTCTTTTTTTTTTTACTTTGGCCTTGCTTCTGGGTCTTTCTTTTACTTTTTGTTTTCTAGTTTTGAGCTTTTTATTCTAGGTCTTTTTCTCTCTCAGTAATTAGTGAAGAAATTTAATTAGCTAGCATTCCCACAAGATATTTTTCATAGTTTTTTTCAATCTTGAAATTAGTTAAAGTTATTTGTGAATAGTGAGATCTTTCAAACACATAACATTGAGACATTATGTAATTTTTATACATACTTGCATTTTTTTTTATTGTGTATTCAGATGTTTAGATCTAATATCAGCTCATTGAAATAGATATAGGAAAATAAATATTTAATAAAATTGAGCCATAAAAAAGAATCTTCGTAATTTTTTAAGAGTGGGTTTCATGTGCACCCGGATGATCGCCAAGACTCATCGCAAGATTTTTTGTCAGCGTAACTATACAAAAACAAAACGCAAGAATTTCCAAATGTAAGATACAACTACGTTTCCGTATTAACAATTCAATTTTCGTGTAAAATAAGTCATACTTTTTAACATAACAAGTTGCAGACGCTTTCTAAATCTTACTTATGAAATCTTCTGGTCAAGACCCGAACGATACAAGACCTAGCCTTTTTTTTATTAGAATAAATATTCTGAAAATTTTGGGTATTTATAAAGAACAGGAAATTAATGAAATCAAGGATCACATATTGTCATGAAAGACGAAAGATATAGCTGTGGAATATTAATTGTTCATATTTGACCAATCAAACATTTGGACTTATTAGTCATGTTTGACCAATCAAATAATTGAGACGTTACAACCAGTCTTTTTCTAAATGCAAGACTTTGTTGGCACACAAGGATACAAAATAGCCCAGGAATCAATATCAATAATACACTTGATATCGACTTAAAAATTGATCAAATTAGAGAGTGTAGATAGAGTTATTTGGAGTGTGAATAGTCACACGCTTAAATAAATACTAATTGAGTTTAATTTTGTCCATTTATTAACTGTGATTCAGATATTATGTCTTGACAATTTAAAATGTTCTTTTTGAGTTTTAACTAATATAAAACTTAATTGAGTACGTAACGTATCCGATTCTACAGCATTACATAGATCAAAATGAATGTTTCTAAGTGAAAATGACATAAATATATTATCTATGAAATGATCTCACATAATCTCTCACTTTTAACTATGTTAGCATCACTTTCAACTTAAATATTTGCCGTAAAATAATAGTTCCATATAAACATATTGACTGCTCCCTCCTTCCCTCATTTCATATTGTTTGTCACTTTTAAAATTTAATATAAAATTAAAGAATATATTTTTTCGATAAATTTACCCTCCAATAAAAAAAGAAGAGGGTGTTTTTTATTTTAAAAAAATAGGAATAAATTTGAGGAAATTGTGAAAAAAATAACAAAAACAAGAAATATTTTGAAACAAAATTTAAATCCAAGAGTGCAAACCTGGAAGTCCTTATTAACAATCATCCCGACAGTGCAAAAAGCGGTTGCAAAAAAGCCATAAACCGTTTGAAACTCCATAACTAGCGTATACGTCATCTCCTGCTTCGCCCTCTTATAAACCAGCTCAACTAATGGCAGAATAAGTCCGTACAAAACGGCCGCTAACAGCGTCAACATAAACCCCATCCAGTACATTCTATTGGACTCCCCTTTGGGGCGGTCGCTGCCAGTGTTGAGCCCCAAAATGACGGCCCCCGCCGTCAACAGCACCACGCCGTTAAGGGAGTACGGCGTTAGCTTATGCTTCACGAAAAGGTAAGCGAAACCGGCCATGAACACAAGCTGCGTCGCAAGGAGGAGCGACGAGGTTGAAACGGGGAGCTTCGCGACCCCGTACGCGTACATGTAGTTGTCGAGGCCCGTTATAGTGCCGATTCCTGCTGCCGCCGCGAAGATATGCGGCGTCATGAAAAATAGCTTCGCGGTTTTGCTGTGGACACTGATGGAGCCAGAATTAAAAAATAGTACAATTATTTTTACACATATTAAGAAATATAAATTAATATATTTAGAGCAACATTTACTAGTACTCATTTACCAAGACATTAATTATTAGTGTAGAGATATTGATTCGAAATAAAATAAGATAGGAGTATTGAATATACGTAAAAATGAAAGAAAATAATAATAATATATCAGATATAACTTTTTTTTTTGCAAAGACATAGTTTTTTTTTTTTCTTGAAAGGCGCAGAGACATGTAGTTAGTTTCACAGAAATTAAGAAATAGTTATCACAATTAGAGCATAACTTTTATTTTAGTCTTCCAATTTTACCCTTATATATGTACTCATCTAGAGATATTAATTTGAAATAAAATAAAATACATTAAATATATAGACAAAGATGAAGATAAAAAAGTAATATTATATCAAATAGTCTTCCCATTTTACCCTTATATATGTACTCACGAAAACAAACATGTTTATTTTGATTTATTATTAAGAAATGATGGTTAGATATTTAGGTGGGTTACAACATACCTTGGATCCTTACTGCGGCATCGGCGCAGGTAGGAAACAAGGAGGGGGATGAGGAGTATCGGCCACCCTCCCGTTTCGAGCCACGCCGAAAACCAAATCCGCTTGCCGCCGTGGATGAAGTAGAGCCGCATGATCAGAGGCCCGCCGCAGTTGCCGACGCCTAAGAGGATGCAGTTCAAACTCAAGAACATTATTTTCATGGCTTTAGCTTCCATGACTTTGATAAGCTTCTGGGAGACTTGTGATCAATATTTCCAACTGCTTTTTTATAAAGATTTTTCACTTTGCCTTTTTTGTTTTTCGGATGGAGAATGGAATGGTTTAGTACTTTAGTTGTGCTTTGGACTTGTGATTCTAAGAAGCTGATGAAAAGGGACTTATATGGGGAACTTAATTTGTAGTTTGCTATCTTATATAATTTGTAGTTTGCTATCTTATACTTCCTCCGTCCTAAATTCGATTGTCACATTTTCGTTTTGGCCGTCCCATATTTGATTACCACTTTCCTTAAATAAAAATATTCATTTTATCACATAAAATACTATAAATAACTCTTTTTAAGAGCAACTACCCATCATTTTTTTTTTCGTTCCCAAAGGGAATCAAATCTGAATCTCCCACTCAAATGAGGAGCTCAGTGGCCAGGTGGGCTAAGTCATCATTTTATAATTTTATCACATAAAATATTAATAAACAATTCTTTTTACCCCAATATTTTATTATTTTATCATTTTTTCTTAAAACCCGAGCATATAGTAATATGGCAATCGAGTTTCGGACTCAGGTAGTACTTTAATTTTCAGCTCCATTAATGATATATTTTGTGTCAATCATTGTAGCGTTTTGTATTTTTATATACAAGGGAAATTTGTTAATCCTTCTCTTCCATGTTATCTATCAATCATGTCGATCATTTCCGTTGTTTACTTTCTTTTCTTAGCCTATTAGGTGCATCATCAGGTGCGGTGCATTTTAGAACAAAGTATTGTATGCATGCAGAATATTTTAGAATCATTTAACATGTGGAACTGAATTAATATGTAACTTATTAATACTAAAATCGTGCAACTATTAATATACAGTTTAATATAAATAAATTGTATATTTTAATATAATAAATTGAATAATTTTAAAATATATTATGGAGTGTAGGACCTTGTGCACGTGAATATATATAGGCCCTTATCCTTATTATCACTTGTGTTAAATAGTTCTTACTTTGGTAAATATTAAGCCCCATTATCCTTACTAACTTCTTAAAATGCCTCTTTTTTAATTTCTTCATATATTTCTACTTAAGACTAATTAGAATGTATATTACGGCTTTTAATTAACAATATATAATAGGAGTATGATTCTAAAGTATATTAAATATGGAATGAGATCCCATATTTTATAATTGGTGTTCCACTTTATATTCCATAATATGAATGGATGACACGTGGAATAATAAAAAATATCCAATGAACCATCATATTCTGAGTCCATGTGTTAAAAATTCAGTAGAGTAAAATACCAATAAAATACAAAAAATGGAATAGAAGAATCGAACCGATTAAATATTGCGGCTTTTATGATGCGCACTGATCATAAATTACATTGTAATTTTAAATATTAATAAAAATTTACTTGTTAAAACATGAGAAAATAATAACTGTGAAAATAGTGACCTTTTGATCAGTGCACCTCTCTATCAAATTGGATTCTAAAGTGGCGAAATTTCTACTTTTTTTTGGTTCAACCTTGTTGAAAAACTCCGAATATGTGCTACCTTTTTCTAAAGAAGAAAAATTATTCCACTTTGGTTTAATCTTAAGTTGTTGTCAGTCATAAAGTGTGCCTTTAAACTTGTGATTCTTAGAAAACCCGGCCATACAAAAGATGTAAGTATATTGGTACATGGTTGGAGACTTGGAGTTGGCTATATAAAATTTTCTCAATCAAATTTTCTGTCAATGATTGAGCAATTAATTTTATTTTATTTTTAAATTGATAGCCAAGAAAATTAAGGCGAAATACTTAATAGTCCTTTTGTCTATATATCTGTCGGTCAATGCAATGGACTAATGGGATATGTTATTTAATTAATGCATTACTCAATTTTAATATTTTTTGGATTTTAACTACTACTTGTATATTTTTAATGAAGCTTTTTCAAATATAAAAAATTTACAACATACACACATATAACATGGGTAGGTCCTGCAGAACGTGTTTCATGAATCTCGGTTTGGTAGCTAGTTAATTAATTACAATTTACATAGTGTCGGTTCTCTCAATTTATAGTTGTAACTTGTAATTTTTCTGTGTGGGTATTCTCTCATATGATTAATATGTTCAGCCAAAAGAATGTAATGTTATTATTTCAGATCTGCATATTAATATTTCGTAAAGAATAATTGGATGTGGAAATAATTCACAGTTGAATATTATTCAAAGGATAAGTATTTTCTTTTTGTTGATGTAAAATAAGTGGTACTAGACATGCGTTGATTTTCTTCCACATGCTTGGTGAATAGTGTGGCCCCTAAAAATCTCGCAAATGTGTAGTTTTTCTCTCTTTTTTGGCCCACATGTGCACTAAGTACGAGATTCAAACAAAACAGAAAAGCAAAAGGTTCTCAAAAACAAAAGCAAAACCCCAAAAGTAAAACCGAAGTAGCGATTATGAGTTTGTAATACTCCCACCGTCCAATCTTTAAGGTTTTCTTTCTATTTTTTTTTTCTCAATCTTTAAAATTTGTTTCTTAAAATAGAAATATACTTTATCACTTTATCAAATCACTTTATCACTTTATCACATAAAATACTAATAAACATCTTTTCTACCCTCAACTTTATTATTTTATCACATAAAATCTAATAAACAACTCTTTTCTACCCCCAACACTTTATCACTTTATCATTATACCCATTATCACACTTTAAAAACCCTAAAAATCTACTAATAAATTAACTTTTTTTTCTTCCCACAAATTAATAAACAAAAACTGGATAATGACGACATTCTGGTATCTATACTGCAGGTCAATCGGATATTGTGCCCAAAAAATTTATTATTTAAAAATGATGAACTTTCAATGTGCACCTCTTTCATGACGAGCATTTCGAAGAGCATCACCTAAATTCCTCAATATGCAGTCATTGTTGAATGCACAGATGTTGTTAAATGGTCAACTTAAAATGATAGGGGTAGCTCCTAAAATGACTGTTGTGCTTTAAATGAAATAAGTGATAAAAATAATTTGGCAAGTCTAAAAAATTATCCCGTGGTGAATGACCCCAAATTGTTGGGGAACGAATTTCCTGAATTTATTTGGGATGAATATTTAAGAACAAATTTAATTCTAACAATTATTATTAGCATGAATTAATCATATATTAATTTAAATAATAATTCAACAACAAATCATGCATATAAATAGTTCACGTAAATCCTACGCATGCGGAATTACTACGAGTTTACGTGAACTTACCTCTTGGAATGACAATGGGCTCGTCGATGAAAACACACCAAAAACCTTTCCCAAAGATTCCCTAGTCCTTGCTCGACGACAATCCGGTGGAAGGATTCTCACCGACAATTAACAAAAAGGAAAAATAAAATTTGTTGCACCACTTTTGTGGATTTACTAATTTTTCTAGCACATGGAATTATACTTGGGAATGAAAGAATCATCCCCTATTTATAGATGGGTGGTGGTCGAAAATTTGGGGAAAAAACCAATGTGGAAAAATCTTTTCTTGATCTCCAAGAAATCTTGAATATATCTTTTATATTCTTTTCTCCATAATTAAAACATTCCACGAAAAATCCCACCTCATCTTGTTATGGAATTTTCGAAATTAAGGATCAAGATTCCAAGATTTGGATCTTCTTGAATTTATGAGATATACTTGTATTCCAAGAAATACATATCTTCCATAATATCCTTTCAAAAAAATCAAGAAAATCTTTCTTGCCCTTTATATTTCAAAATTTTTGAATTTTACTATATGAATAACCAAGTGGAAGATTTCTTGAATTTAATGAGATAATCTTGTATTCCAAGAATACACATCTTCATTCCATAACAAAATTCAAAGAAAATAATTTTTCTTCCCTTTTATTCATAATTTTCGAAAAAACAAGGAAAAATAGGCAACAAAATTTATTTTATTTTTAAACACCTTTTCCAGTTATTGGACTTTATGTAGGGCTACTTGGGGGACCTTTAGGAGAATTAAGATTGGATCTTCCAATGGATCTTGAATTATCAATATTGAGCCACAATATTATTCAAGCCCATAAATATTAATTAATCCCACTACATAATTAATATTGCACTATTCATCTTAACCCATATTATAGTCAATATGGCTCCCGGTTATTATTTCTCGTGTTTAAGATTATCTAGCCCATTAATTAATTCAAGCCACTGAAATAACTTTCCATTAATTAATATATTTTTATCCTTGGTAAAGGAACAATTCAACACTATTACTCATACCGGAAACTAGTTCCACTTGCAAGATTTGGTATGATAAAACTTATGAACCTCCCAAGGGGGAAAATCGAACAAGCGTACTTGCACACGATTCTCCGTATTAAATCTTAGCAACACATGTGACCAATAATATTTCCCAAGATATAAAGTATTGAATCTCGTTGATTCTCTACCCGTAATAAGTCAAAGCAATACCTACTAACCACACGCGATCCTATTTAAGGGAAGAAGATTAAGAAATAACGAATCATTGAGGTCTAATTCTTCCTAGTTTCGATCCAAGAATTTGTCCTCCCCAGAGTCATCTTGATGCACTAGACTAGTATATGCACTAGTGTAATCTCTTGGTCAAGACAAGTCAATCTCGAAATTACACTTCAACCTTTCACGATGGATTGTTCATTTCCATCTAGGTCGCGAATGGTGTACATTTGGTTACAAGGATCAAGTCAATTTAATCTTACGTGATCCGTATCACTAAATTAACTACAATGTAACACGCATTATATTTTGAACAGCTTATGCAAAGAAATATATGTAACATTCGATGATATTTATAAAGATCGATGATAAACAATTTAATTCAAGAAATAAGTCCGAAATTCAGGTTTGATTATACAAAGTAAAATCATACTTTCCAAAGATAATCCCAACAATCTCCCACTTATACTCAAAGTCTCGCTTTTAAGTATACTACAACATGTCTCGTGTATTAATTCTCCCAAGGGGGGCAAACCGAACAATGTACAAGCAAACGTTTTTCGCACACGATTCTCCGTATTAAATCTTAGAATCACACGTGACCAATAATATTGCCCAAGATATAAAGTATTGAATCCCAATTGATTCTCTACCCATGATAAGTCAAAGCAATAGTTACCAATCACACGTGATCCTATTTAAGAACGAAGATTAAGAAATAACGAACCACCGAGGTCTAATTCTTCCTTGTTCATGGTTCAAGAATTTGTCCTCCTCAGAGGTCCCATTCAAATCGTTTCACCATGCACTAGTGTAATCTCTTGGTCAAGACAAGCCAATCCGAGCCTTACACTTCAACCTTTCACGATGGGTTGTTCATTTCCATCTCTTGCCGTGAATGGCGACTTTTAGTTACAAAGAGATTTGTTAATTTAATCTTCTCGTGATCCGGTATCACTAAATTAACTACAATGTAACACGTGAATTATTGAACAGTTATGCAAAAATATATGTAACATTCGATAATATTTAAAGCATCGGTGATAAACAATTTATTTCAAGAATAAGTCCAAAATTCAGTTTTGATTATACAAAGTAAAAAGCATACTTTCCAAAGATAATCCCAACAATCTCCCACTTATACTCAAAGTCCGCTTTTAAGTATACTACAACATGTCTCATGTAGTTCCTAATTGCGTGACATCTAATGTCACCTACAACGAACCTAATAATTTCTCCCACTTATACTCAAAGCAGATGCAAATCGGCCTTGACACTCATTCCTTCCACATGTCTCTCGAATGTATTCAGAGGCGCACCCTTTGTGAATGGATCCGCTAGGTTGTCTTCGACGCTATCTTTTGCCACATCTATATCTCATCTCTTAACGATATCTCGTATAAGATGGTATTTCCTTTCAATGTGTTTGGTTTGGCTTTGTGGGCTTTTGGTTCCCTTGAATTTGCAATCGCTCCCAAGATTGTCACAATAAAAAAGTGATTCTAGGCAAATTCGAACCACATTCAAGTCCACTAGGAAGTTCTTGAGCCAAACCCGCTTTTTTTCGCTGCCTCGCCTATAGCCTACATATTCGACTTCCATGGTAGAATCTGCGGCGACGCATTTCATGCTTCTATGTCATGTCACTCCTCCCCATGCAAAATACACTACCGGAGGTAGATTTTTCCGAGTCTATGTCCGATTGGAAATCCGAGTCCGTGTAAATGAGGATTGACTATCCGACCGATAAATCAACATTCTATCCCGAGTTCTTTTCGATACTTCGAATATTTTTAATCGTCATTCAATGCTCTTTTCCCCAAGTTACTTTTGATATCTTGCCACCATGCAAACGGCAAAAAGATATCCTGGTCTCGCATAACAACATTACATACATATGGCTTTCGACAACCGAAGCATAAGGAATGCCTCTCATGTCATCTATCTTTTTTTGCGCCTTAGGGACATTTTCTTGATAGATGGATTCCATGTCCGAAAAGGTACGGCCTTTCTTGGAATCTTGCATCTTGTCAATCGTTTCAAGGCGACAAGTCATGTATGAAGCTTTATGATAAGCCTATCATCCTTTTCTTGCGATCTCGAAAGTGATCTTGATCCCAAGGATGTGTGTGGCTTCCCTAAGTCCTTCATATCAAACCTGTTTTGAAAGCCATGCCCTTACGCCCGATAACACCTTTACATCGTTCCCGATGATCGAATGTCGCCTACGATAGTACTAAGAATACCAATGCGCCCGACACGCTTTTTGTACACAATAACTTTTGAACTCGTTTTGATCGAACCCATAAGACTTTATAACATGATCAAAACATTGGTTCCAAGCTCGATGCTGTTTGAGTCCGTAAATGGACTTCATGAGCTTATAAACTAGGTGTTCTTGGCCTTTTTCAATGAAGCCTTGGGGTTGTTGCATATAGATCTCTTCATCAAGACTTCCGTTAAGGAAAAGCCGCCTTGACATCCATTTGCCAGATTTCAAAGTCGAGATCGCAAAGAATCGATAAGAGAATACGGATGGACTTGAGCATGGCTACGGGCAAAAAAATTTCCTCATAATCGATCCCTTCTTTCTGAGTATAACCTTTCGCCACGAGTCTTGCTTTGAAGGTTTCCACCTTCCCATCCGGTCCTCTTTTTCTCTTATACACCCACTTGCAACCAATTGGTTTGACCCCATTAAGTGGTTCGACTAGCTCCCACACTCTATTATGAAACATAGAACCCATTTTAGCTTTTCATTGTTTTTGCCAAGAATCTGATCATTGTCTTGGATTGCCTTCGTCATATGTCCATGGGTCTGATTCGTCTTTGTCCGAATCAAGTCCGAGGACTCTCCTATTCCCATGAATCTCTCGTCGTTTAACAACCCTCCCACTACTGACGAGGTTCCGGTTGTGTAAGTGTGTCGTTTGGTATATCATCTTGTATGATTGACATTGAGGTTAGCCCCTTAGCTCATTTAAGGTAATTTCACTTCGAGTCTTCTTTTCGCTCATATAGTCTTTCTTCCAAAAATCTAAAGTGGGTGCTTATGACCACCTTTTGATATTTGGGACCATAGAACATACACCCTTTTTGTTCCTCGGGTATCCCACAAACAACCTTAATTCCGATCGAGGATCCAATTTACCGCTTTCTTGTCCAACACGAGGCGGACACCCCCAAATCCTCATGTGTCTCATACTAAGCTTGCGCCGGTCCACAATTCTTTGAGAGTTTTGGGAACCGATTTGATGGCACCAAGTTCGAATAATGTAAGTCATTGTTTCCAAGGATGACCCCAAAACGACTTGGGAAGATCCGCATAACTCATCATAGATCTAACCATTTCCAAAAGAGTTATGTTTCTTCGCTCTGCAACCCCGCTTTTATTGAGGGGTTCAGGTGCAAATGAGGATCTGCAATCCCTTCATCGATATAAGTAGTTCAAAACTCATCGCCGAGGTATTCGCCTCCACGGATCGGACAAAATACTCATAACCTCCTTAAATTTTTTGCTTTGGTTGACATTGGACCACATACATCAATGAAAGTGAAAAATCTCAACACTTTTTGCTTTGCTCATATTCCATTGGCTCCAAATTCTTTGGCTCTATTCCTTGGCCCAAATGCCCTTGGTCATTTTACCCTCCAAACATGATTCGCAGGTTGGAATTGGTTCAACTTGGAGAAACTCCAAAGAACCTGTTTTTCATCAACCTTTGATCCTCTTTGATTTATATGACCTAATCTTAGATGCCAAAGAAGTGTCTCTGCGCTCACGCCGATGAACGTTTTCTTTTCTTTAAATAGTTGATGAGTTATAGGATGCATTTAAGGAGTGGTGTTCACGATTAATTGTATAGAGATTATTCGACAACGTTTCATGACGTATAAATTTATCAAAAAGAGAAATGGTAACAACTTTATTAAAAGTAACCGAATATCCATCATGAAAAAGTTTAGAAACCGAAATTAAATTCTTTATAAAATTGAACGTAAAGAACATCTCTTAAAATTAAAACTCGCTTTCAAAAGACACTTCTCCCATCGTGCCACTCTTCGCCCATCTTTTCACTCCCATAAGACGCCCGGTGTGATGAGGATCTCACTCCCACTGGAAGTTAACAACTAGTTTCGTGAAATTCCGTTTTCCATTCCCTGACCTCCAATGTGAAACAAACATGATCCACCATGGATCCCGTATTCACCACCCATAAATGGAAGGCATTCGCCACCAAGGCTTGGGCTCTTTTGCCCCAATATCGCCCGCTAAACAAAGTTTCAACAACTCGCAACGAGAATTCGATTGTTCATTTCTTTCCATTCTTTTTAAGTCCGGAAACAAATCGACCTCAATGTCCTTTTTGTTAAGGTGAGCCATCATCCGAGAACGTGCACGTTCCTCCCACCATTTTCATAGAAGCAAGTCCCCTTAGTTGACGCTTGTTCCATCCAAGACTACCTTTCTTCAGGTCCAACATTTCTTTGCCATTTGCAACACATCCGACATAGAAGTTCACTTTGCCATTTCGCGCCCTTTGTCCCTTTTTCTTAACCGTTTTACCACCCTTTTTCCCCGCTTAGGTGTGGAAGAACCCGTTTTGTGCAATTAAGCCACCAAGGCTTAAATTTTCACTTTTTAAGTATATTGAATATTTCCGGTCAAGAAGACTAAAGCTTGCAAAGCACATGATATCACAAGGTATCATCGAGAACTAAATTTTTTTAAAAAATATGAACACGATTTAACATCTCAAAATGTTTAAATAAGCCGTAGTTCGATTATTTAAACACATTCAAGCGTGTTACAAAACTTTTCTAAACCTTTAATATCCGAGTTAATAGTTTTCACTAAAATCGATTTGGGTCTTTAAGATATATGACATATCAATTTATACCCAAGTAATAATCATGACCTCAAGTTTATTTCAAAACGGTGAGCCATCATCCGAGAATTCATTCATATAAAAAGCTAATTGACCGTTCTTGGCGTTCCTTGTTGAAAAACTCCGAATATGTGCTACCTTTTTTCTAAAGAAGAAAAATTATTCCACTTTGGTTTAATCTTAAGTTGTTGTCAGTCATAAAGTGTGCCTTTAAACTTGTGATTCTTAGAAAACCCGGCCATACAAAAGATGTAAGTATATTGGTACATGGTTGGAGACTTGGAGTTGGCTATATAAAATTTTCTCAAATCAAATTTTCTGTCAATGATTGAGCAATTAATTTTATTTTATTTTTAAATTGATAGCCAAGAAAATGGTACACCTTTTGCCATTTATCTGTCGGTCAATGCAATGGACTAATGGGATATGAATTAGAGTTAGTTATTTAATTAATGCATTACTCAATTTTAATATTTTGTGGATTTTAACTACTACTTGTATATTTTTAATGAAGCTTTTTCAAATATAAAAAATTTACAACATACACACATATAACATGGGTTAGGAATCTCGGTTTGGTGAATTAATTACAATTTACATAGTGTCGGTTCTTCAATTTATAACTTGTAATTTTTTTCTGTGTGGGTATTCTCTCATATGATTAATATGTTCAGCCAAAAGAATGTAATGTTTTATTTCAGATCTGCATATTAATATTTCGTAAAGAATAATTGGATGTGGAAATAATTCACAGACATATTATTCAAAGTAAGTTTTTTTTTTGTTGATCAACAAAATTTTCACCAAGCAAATTGTCTTTAATGTATATTGAATAAACAAAACAGGATTAAAAGGTTGCCATAATATGGACATCCGTAAAATGATATTTTTATAATATTAATATTTTGGGTTTTAAATTATCTAAAGATGATATAAAAAAAAAAAGATGATTTAAAACAAATAAACAATAATATGCATAAGCAATATATATTTATTCATTTTTTTCATATTAATTTTTTTTTTCGATCATTCATTGCATCATATTAAAAAAAATTTAAATATGAATCAAATCATTATTTCTTAAACATGTTAATTAATTGCATTTTCCATTTCAAAAGTTTGAAATTTTTTTAAAATAATTTTTTTTAATTGTAGTCGGTTTTATTATTTAAACAAAAATGGTCGATTCAAGCATTTGAAAGTTTTTTGAAATTTTTATTTTCAAAATTGTATATTTGTTAAATATAAAAAAGATTTTGAATCTTTAATATTATTAACCTTTAATATCCAGATTATATAGTTGATAAAATTCTCATTGAAAAAAAAAAATATAAATAATATTTTTGAATTTTGTTTGATATTTTCTTCATTTTCAATTAATATAGATATTTATTTCGATTAATAATTTTTTTATTTAATATAGATTTTATTATTTGGTTTAATAATAATTTTATACCTAAGAATAATCATGATTAAATACATGACTATTATTTTAGATTGAAATATTAATATAATTTATATAAATATTGGGATTTGGAGAATTTCAATTTAGAGTGATATGGTAATACTTTCATTTTAACAAGAATAATCCATTTAAAACAATCATCCATTTAACAAGTAATTCATTTAAATAAGTTTCATTTAAATAAATAAAATATTTCATTTAAACAAGTTGATTTAAACAGTACTACTACTTTTCATTTAAGCAAGTAATACTTTCTATTTAAAATTTCTCCAAAAAACAAGAATTCAAAAACCTAAATAATAAAAAACTCCGAATATGTGCTACCTTTTTCTAAAGAAGAAAAATTATTCCACTTTGGTTTAATCTTAAGTTGTCAGTCATAAAGTGTGCCTTTAAACTTGTGATTCTTAAACAAGTAAAACCCAAGCCATACAAAAATATGTAAGTATATTGGTACATGGTTGGAGACTTGGAGTTGGCTATATAAAATTTTTTCTCAAATCATATTTTCTGTCAATGATTGAGCAATTAATTTTTATTTTATTTTTTTAAATTGATAGCCAAGAAAAAATTAAGGCGAAATACTTAATAGTCCTTTTGTCTATATATCTGTTCATTCAAAATGCAATGGACTAATGGGATACATTATTTAATTAATGCATTACTCAATTTTAATATTTTGTGGATTTTAACTACTACTTGTATATTTTTTCATTTAATGAAGCTTTTTTAAACAAATATAAAAAATTTACAACATACACACGTATAACATGGGTAGGTCCTGCAGAACGTGTTTCATGAATCTCGGTTTGGTAGCTAGTTAATTAATTACAATTTACATAGTGTCGGTTCTCTCAATTTATAGTTGTAACTTGTAATTTTTCTGTGTGGGTATTCTCTCATATGATTAATATGTTCAGCCAAAAAGTAATGTAATGTTATTATTTCAGATCTGCATATTAATATTTCGTAAAGAATAATTGGATGTGGAAAATAATTCACAGTTGAATATTATTCAAAGGATAAAATATTTTCTTTTTTGTTGATGTAAAATAAGTGGTACTAGACATGCGTTGATTTTCTTCCACATGCTTGGTGAATAGTGTGTCCCCTAAAAATCTCGCAAATGTGTAGTTTTTCTCTCTTTTTTGGCCAACATGTGCACTAAGACGAGATTCAAACAAAACAGAAAAGCAAAAGGTTCTCAAAAACAAAAGCAAAACCCCAAAAGTAAAACCGAAGTAGCGATTATGAGTTTGTAATATATATATATATACACGCGGTACTTATAATATTTTTTAATGAATTTTATTATATATTTTTTTCCAAAATTTTATAAAATATTTTTTTTATTTATAAAATATATTGTCTATATTCACACTAGAATATTATATCTTTAAAATTTGTTTTAATGTGTACTAAAATAGAAATTTATTTTTTAATCAATTATATATCGATTTTACTTTATCATTTTATCAGATGTCAGATAAAATATTAATAAAAACAAGTCGCGATTATGAGTTTGTAATAATATTATTACTGTAGTGTTTTCTTCCCACAAATTAATAAACAAAAACTGGATAATGCCGACATTCTGATATGTATACTGCAGGTCAATCGGATACTATTGTGCCCAAAAAAATTATTATTTAAAAATGATGAACTTTATCATTATACCCATAAATCTGCAGTTAAAGAGCATCACCTAACTTCCTCAATCTGCAGTCATTGTTGAATGCACAGATGTTGTTAAATGGTCAACTTAAAACGATAGGGGTAGCTCATAAAATGACTGTTGTGCTTTAAATGAAATAAGTGATAAAAATAATTTGGCAAGTCTAAAAAATTATCCCGTGAATGACCCCAAATTGTGTTGTTAAATGGTCAACTTAAAATGATAGGGGTAGCTCATAAAATCACTGTTGTGCTTTAAATGAAATAAGTGATAAAAATAATTTGGCAAGTCTAAAAAATTATCCCGTGGTGAATGAACCCAAATTGTGTTGTTAAATGGTCAACTTAAAATGATAGGGATAGCTCATAAAATCACTGTTGTGCTTTAAATGAAATAAGTGATAAAAATAATTTGACAAATCTAAAAAATTATCCCGTGGTGAATGACCCCAAATACTATTGCCCTTAATAATATTGTGATGATACACCGTTAATTTACCTAGTAGCATTAATTCAAGTTAACAATACACTTTATTCTTTCCGGCCTAAACTTTAATATTTGAAAATGACATAAGTTGTAAGAAACATAATTTTAAATATATTATTGGTTGATTGGTTGGATGTATAAGAAATTTAAAATAATAGAGTGAGAGTGAAAATGTGTGTATTTTAATATAAAGTAATTATTTAACAAATTTTAAATAAAAATAGGTAAGTACGTTGTTAAAAAAAATGGAGCCACAACTTGCTAAAAAATAATATGTAAAACTTTACATGAGACGCTTGAAATGACAAAATGTATTAAAACTTAATCGGGGACGGAGGGAGTATATATTAGAAGTACACTTGCGTGTGAAGGTCTCAAGGTGAAACGAGACATAACTTGATCATAACACTTTAACACTTTAAAAATCATAAATGTTAATTTATGCTAATTTAATTATACATTGTTTTATATATGAGATCGTCTAATACATGTTTTTGTCAACATATTATAATAGAATAGTCTCTACTTTCTACCCATGCCAACTTTTTTTTTTTAACAGAGAAAAAACAATAAAGGGGAGCACAAGGGGTACTCCAACCCTTGCAAAGTTAAAATACACCTTCCCTACAAAATTCATCAACCCTACGCCAATGTTACCAGTAATGAAAACACAATTATCTCGCCAAAAAGAGCTCACCACAACATTTTATAGGATCGCCTAACCACTCTAAAAATGACACCGCCTTAAACTCTATGAATCTAACAGATAACCACGACCATATTCTACCTTTAATCTCATCAATTACCTTATTAATTGGGGCTTTTATGTCGTTGAAAGTTGCCTCGTTTCTACAGTTCCATATCGTCCGATTTATGCAGCTCCAGACCGTAGCTCCAATCCTCTTGTGTTTTCCGCTACCGAACATCCTGATGAATTGAATGAAATGATCCTCTTAACCCATTGAAATACCTTGTTCCAGATCTAAGTTGCAAGTTGGCACCCGAAGAAGACATGCTACCAAGGAATGTTAATTCGAATTGTAGTATTTCCTTAAAATTAAAAAGAAAAGAATCGTGATCTTATATACCATTAGGATTACTGTCTATATATACACACACAATTATTATGAACTTATTAATTAGATGGGTCTCTTATGCATCAAGTGCACCGTGTTCTCGTGCGATAAAATGATTCATTTAAAAGATATTTGACTCATTGAATATATTAAACATATTCTGTTGATATATAAGTAGAATTAGGGTAAATGCACATATCTTAAATCCGTGCAACAGTTGTACACGAGAACTTGTCTAATTAGAAAACGGACATGGCATTATGCCCCCATTACGAAATCAGAATTAATGCACCCAAAACAATAGCCATGAGACACGTATCATAAAATATTTTACCCAAAATTGGCAAAAAAGTTTGTCTTGGCTAGTAAATGGTGAAATTCAATAGTGGAAAAAAAAAAAAGTTTTTTGAGAGGTTAGGTATGGGACTACGTCTAATTTAATAATAATAACATTTATAAAAAAATTGAAAAAAGCGTTTCAAAAAAAAAAAAAAAAAAATTGAAAAATGAAACACAATTGGAAACTATACATTTTTATTATGTAATTATTGTCAATGGTATCTAAATAATTTTAAAAAATAAATATTGTGAGTAAATTTGTTACAGCATTCATCACATTCACACTTTTCACTCTAACTTCGAACGTTTTTAAATTATTTCATTTGGATTTTTTGTAGTTGTCAATTATTATAAGAAAGTGAATTACTGTATTTAACTGAATTAATTTATTTAACTTAATATTATTGATAATTCAAAAAACATTTTAATTCTTTAAAATATAAAATATGAATAAAATAGAACGATTTGATTGAGAAATATATAAATAGTACAGTAACTATGAATGGATAAATAATTTAAAATGTGTTTATAAAATTTATGAAATAGTGAAGTGGAGAATATGCAAAAGAAGAAAATGGTTGAATAGACGAAAATTCATCCAATCATTAAAATTAAAGGTGCCCGTTCCATTTGAGTTTATCCCACTCGGCACTCGTCCATAAATTTTGGACAAAAAGTTTGATAAGAATTGTTGAAAATGAGTAGGCCCACAATATGAAAACACAAATTAAAGCAGGTGCGTAAAGGAAATTTATAATCAATTTAATTTATCTATGTCACTTTTTCGTGATTCTATAATTATTTCACTTTTTGGATTTTTAACACATGGATCCATAATTATAACGGTCCGTAGTCCGTTAGATATTTTTGTTAATTTCACATGTCATTAATCTAGACTATGGAACATATAATAGAATATTATTTTTGGAACAGATGATATCGTGTGATTTATAACAAGATCTTGGGCTTTATCACATCCTTATTTTTTCTAAATACCCTTTAATTTGGTCAAATTAAATTAAATCAACGAAAAAGATTAAAAGTACATCTCAAACTACTTTATATCGTAAAAAATGTTTATACTTTATAATTATATAAATCTTTCAGTTTAAACCTATTTTTCTATTAATTTTTTCATATTTTTAGTATGAGACGAATTGTGAGATAGGTCTAAAGTTTGTGTATTTTCATTATTTTCCTTTTTCATTTTCATTTTGATTAGTTTTGAACTTTCACATGAGGCATTATTACAAAAGAATACCTCAAACATGATTAATATATCATGCATATTTTATGAAAGACAAAGTTTAGTATGCAAATTTGTATAGATGCAAAAATTTTAATTTTCAACCAAATTCTATAATTGATTAATGTAATACAAAATTGAGTGGTTCACGGTTCACTCGGCCCGACTAGTTCATGGTTCACCCAGCTCAAATAGGTCATAATTTAGGGTCAATTATTTAGTGTTTAGGGTGTAATTGGTTGATTTAGGATAATTTTATAAATTTTCATCTATACAAATTTGCACACTAGACCTACTCTTTATGAAAATGAATCCTAACAAAACCACCTTATCATAGAGCAAAACTAAAAGCAACTTTCAAATATCAAATTGCAATTAAATTATCATGATGTTCCTTACTGTGGTGCGAGATACCACCTCAAAATTGAATACTCTTTCACTCTAGGTCGTTTATCATTAAGTATCAATTAATGATAACAAAACTAGCCTATCAAAAAGCAAAACTAAAAAATTATGTTTTCTATAACTCGGATGACGTGCCATGCACCTTCAAATCCGAAACATGGGCATCATGATTCTAATTATGTTTTCTACAATATGAATTGTTCGAATTACTTAATTAAATATTTATATTGTATGATTAATTATTGTGAGCCCTCCAAAAAAATTTGTTGAATCTGTGCCACAGCATCACGATCTGTGGATATATAGTGCGACTGTCACTGATTTTATTATTTATTTTAATACCAGCGATAGGCTCATGCACCCAGACTGAGTATCATTATAGGTACTGGTATGTATCATTACAACATTCACATTTCACAATCTCACATGCATGCAATAATTAGCTAGGGGATCAATATTAAACAAGCAAGTGGGAAATTTTGTATGTTTTAAGCCATGGAAAGTGGGTTCTTTATAAACAGCCGGATGGGGAAAATTGAAACATGATACTCGGCCCTATCTGCATATTATATAATGGACTAACATATATATGGTTACGATGAATAAAACACAGATTGCAAATTCATTATAAAAAGTATATATAATAAAATATAAATCACATCCCTTAATCAATTTCAATACAAGTTTTTATGTGAAACTTGTCCACCCTATATACTTTGTCAAACAATATAAATTCATACTAATGAGTACTCTATTTTAATTTTCTTACTTTTAATATATTTAATTGTATTTATTTATCAATTACATAGTAAAAATTATAAAATTCTATTCAAATGTGCTCCGGGAAATAAAGTATAACTCAAAAGCTTAATAATCACACGAAACAGAAGAATAAGGAGAATCGAGTAAGTCATCCACAAACAACGGAGGCTTCACCTAATAGTGATGGCTCTAATAAAATCGAGAGACCCTATAACAAATTTATGTACTACGACAACCAATTTCAATCTTTTCGTAGTACATTTATATGTTCACTCGTATTTTTAATACACGGCTTATGCCAACTTCATTGGAACTACTATTGAATAATATACAAGCCAAACCATCAATACAAGTAACATATTCCATATAATCACGTAAGTGATAATATTCAAGCCGTAGATGTTTGTATCTCTACATTCCCACCATTACTAGGATTATTGACGTTATTGCCCTCCAGCTTCAGCTTTTTTGTCTTCTTGTTTTGTTTTATTTCACCCAACATGTAGGAAATAAAACCCCAAAGAGAGAGAAAAAGGGAGATTCCCTTTTCTGCTTGAAATTTTTCGTGGTAGAAAATAATGGCCAAAACTTCCGTTACTGGAAGTAACACCGTTATAATGGTGGCTGATAATAGGGACGATGAGTAAAATATGATGCCAATTGCACCCAAGAAAAAACCCTGCCAAATTATGGCACTAAAAACAGCTACCACATAGTATTTTGTCTCCCCAAGTTCGTATGCTTTTGCTTCTCTTGGAATTGCCTGCAAATGTTAAAAGCATGTCCGTTAATTCAGATATTAAGGTGGAAAAAATTGGACTATTTGCACACCAAAATTGCTAAATGCATATTTACTTGATCAAAATTGGTCAAAAAAGAAAAATAATGTATACTTGAAATGATTTTATATCCTAAAAAATGTTAAATTTCTTTTTAAATGTTATAACTTTCATTTTATTCTATTTTTTTTATTTGAAAATGCAATAAATAAAATAATGTTATTTTCAAGATCAAAATTAGAAGATATCTAATGAGGTTTTTTTTTTAAGTAAATTTAATCAGGCTTAAAATAAGAGTATTTAGTAATTTTGTTGGGTGCATCTTTCAACAATCTAAAATATTCTACACAAAAATTTGTATAAACCAGAATTCACTGTGAACTATACACAATTATGTACAAAAATAGTCATTGTTATGCACAAAAACTATCACTGTAATGTAAAAAATCATCACTCTTTGAAAAATAAATATTTTTTAAACAGTGACAGTACTTAGATATAAAAGTGATAGAGTTCATGTATAAAGCTAGTTCACAGTAATATTAATTACCCAATAATCAAAACTCTTAAAATCATGCAACTTGCTTAAATTGAATCGTGTAAATATTAATATGGAAAAATAGTTACTCGATTTAATGTAAACAAATTGCATCTTTCAGCAAAATAAATTACATAATTTTAAAATGTTTTATAAATGCTCGATGCATCTGGATGCACATAAGATTCACAATATTTTGACATTTGTCGACACCCAATTTACCAGGAAGAATGTGGGCCATCCAATAAGATTCCCAAAAGTAGAATTATAGAAGATATTCTAGACATAGTTGGGCATCCAATCTTTCAATTTACCACCGTCGGAAAATATTTAATGATATCATAAAGTTAAAATAGGTATGTGCGAGATTAGTGATAAAATCCTGATTACTCAATATCTGGAGATCCACTAATTGTAGTTATTATGACTACATCAATTTTTATGAGACGTGTAATACTACGATTTCACCACCGTCCACTCACCATTACAATTTACGTATTCTATTTGAATTAAATAACGTGATCTATCCCAAAGTAAACATTCAAATAACGTGCAAGTAATAATATTGATGGGGGGTTCTATCACAAAAAATAAAATAACGTGATCTATCCCAAAGTAAACATTCAAATAACGTGCAAGTAATAATATTGATGGGGGTTTCTATCACAAAAAATAAAATAAAGTAAAATAAAAATCGGCTGATTATTTTTTTTTTTCGAAAAAAAAAAAAGCAATTACAAAATAAATTGCAGCAGCTAGCTAGTTGGAGGAGCACATTACATCTTCTATTTAAAATTTACTGTATTTTTTCTGTTACATCATTAGTATACTGTATATATAAAGAGTGGCATTATAATTGAAATCAGGAGACACTTGGTTCATAATTTAGTATAATAATAACAATGAATATAGATAGATTAATTGTGATGATTAATAAGAATAAAAAGTAATTATTCACCTTATTATATTAATTATTTTAAAAAGATTATGAAATTAAAAAATAAGTTAATAGTAATTATTTTATTTTAGTTAGCTATCTTCTCTTATAATCACCTCTTCTCAAAATTTTAGTGTTCTTCAATTAATTCCAAAATTAGATCAATACTAATAGTCTAATGCACCCGATCAACCTTTTACCTACCCCAAATTTGTACCTGTTTGGTGGACCGAACCCGCCGACCCTGTTGTTATGGAGTATTTCTTAGGCTGCGTTTGTTTTGGGATATAAGTGTGCGGAACAAGTCAAAATTTTAGAATATGATGATTTAAAATCCTTGATGAATAGTAAATGTGTGTGTTTATTTTGGGATTTAAGTAGGGTATAATTTAACTTTATATCAAATCAATGTTTAATAGTGATTGATTTTGTATTATTATATTATATTGAGAAGAGTAATAATAGATTTGCAGGTGTGAATTGAATGTGGGATTTGTAAACCAGATTCTAAATCTCAAACTCGTAAGAAACGGGGAGCGCAAAATCCTAAGTACATCCGTATAAATCTCAAAACAAACACAACCTTACTGACTTCACTTATATAAATAATTCATTTAGGACTCGTTTGATTGGGGGTAATGGAAATGATTAATGAGAATCACTTTTAATAATGTTGTTTAGTGAATATAAATAAGCAATTGATTACTCTTTCAAACTCACTTCAGTTGAAACACATTGTTCATATTCTAATCAAATAATAACAATAAAATTAATAATTTTAATAATTGATCTCTCAATAATACTCATTATTATCACTATTCTCTATTCATACCAAGTTTTAATTCCTTAATTTCTAATAAAAAAAAACAAGAAGAAAGTGTTGTTGTGTATATATATGTATTAGGCTATTAGCTATATATGGAGTGTAATCCTATCAATGTCGTATATACTCTTGAGTTTTGACAATTCGTGTGCATTGTGTAACAATGGGTTGATAGCATGGGCGAATTGCATGTTTTGATTAAATAAATCGTACATTTTAAAAATTCACTTCAATCACCCTATTCACATATACCACACTAATATAACACCAATATAATTGGCCCTACATGGTGGGCCCTATTTTATACTATCCATCACATGGACAACGTTAATTAGTTTACGAGTCACTCTCCTGTATGTACATCTCATCCATCAATCCAAATTTGTGCATTATAAATTCTAATTCCTAAACAATGAATCCTAAATCATATATAAATCATTCGAGCTGGATGAATCATGAACCACTTGGACCGAGTGAACTATGAACTACTCGGGCCGTGTTACGGGTCGGGTCGGGTATTAAAAAAAATAAAAAAAAATCTAAAACTGAAATTAAAATTAAAAAAAAATCAAAATTGAAAAAAGAAAAAAAAGTTAAAACTAAAAAAAATTAGAAAAAGAGATTTTAAAATTAAACTGCACATGAGAAATTGCCTTAGTTTACCCCTTGTTTACCCCCTTTTCAAAGTGATAAATACTATGTCCCATATTTATTCACCTCTTTTGCAAAATGGTCCGTTTCATATTTGTTTATTCTTTTTTATTAAAGGTAAAAAAGTGGCTATAAAATTTTTCACTTTTCGGTGGTAACATCTTAAAATTACATTTCATGTTATAATTTTTATCTACAAAAAGTCATATACTTTAATAGAAAGAACTATAATACCTTTAAATAAAACTCACTTTATCCCTTTAAATACTACTCCCTCCATCCCAAAATTATTTACCAATTTTTCTCAAAAGGTCCGTTCCAAACTTATTTATCCCTTTTTATAAAAGACAATAATGTAATTATACCATTTTCAACTATATCTTCCCAATATCTCAAAATTACATATCATCCCATTATTTTTACCTATAAAAAAAACATCTACTTTAATAATAAAGTAAAAAGAATTATAATACCCACAATTGAAAATCACTTATCACTTTAAATATTAATAAATAACCCTCACATTAAAATCTGCATTAAAAATAAAAGAATAAATAATTTTGGAACAAAATGAGTAATAAAAAACTCTCACAATAAAACCCGTATCCAAAATAAAGTGGTAAACAAGCACAGATGAGGGAGTGACTTACTTTGCATCGATCATGCCATCGACCATTCCTGCACATTATCCTGATGAAATATTCCTTGGGAATTGCCATTGGAATAGATGAAGCATTATATTTCTTTTATAAAATACAATGTCCCTTTCTTTATAGTTTGGTCATATATATCTTCACAACATTTTATTAATCCATACTAAGTTTTTGACTAATTAACGTTGCGACGCTTATAACAGAAACGATCAGTGAACAGATAACCAGTCAAATAAAAATACAATATAAAATTAATTATACTGCCAAAACAGAGTAAGTAAATAGTACCAAAAGTATGAAAATAACTACAATAGTCAATGACAAGAAAATTAGAAAATTAATATTATATAAATATATATGCGCACACGTCTAGGAGTAAATTAAAATTAGAATAGAACATTATAAACAAATTTACAACGTTTTAACATTATCATTTTCCACCTAAAAGTATATTCTTTCAGATAACTATTTACTGAATTCAACATGTATAAATTTAAAAAAATTAGACAAAGTGCACCAAATAGTCCGAGTAATTCATGTGCCGATATAAAAATGCAAGTTATACTATCAAAATTGCAAGTTGCTTTCACTTAAAAGTGCAATTTTTCATTGAAAACAATTGAAAATTTGCAAATATTTTTAGGAAAGCAACTTGCACGGTTCAATGAAATAATTTACATTTTTTAAAATTGCAATTGAGTTGTACAGTACGACGAAAAAGAGACCTAACAAATAAAAAAATAAAATTTTATATACACATGGTGCATCATTTATTTTTTAAGCATGCAACTTTTTTCACTAAAATATGCAACTTTTGTTTCGCCAACACAAGCTGCACATTTTGATGTCAAAAGTATTTCAGAGCACACAAGTTTAATGTTCCAAAAGAATTATCTCCAGTGAAACTTGTTCACGGTATAAAATTTATATACAATTGCATTTTATAAATTAATTTCACTACACTTATCAAATGATAGTATTATTCCACTTTTAAATTAATATCATAGCATTAAATATTATTAATATTAGTTTATAAACGCAATGATATCAATTTATATTTATAACGTAATTAACTGTATCAATTTCATGAGGCCAAAATTTGTGAATGAAAAAAGAGTTACTTACCTGAAAATCTTTATTAACAAGCAAGCCGACGGTGCAAAATCCGGTGGCGAAAACACACATAACCAACTGAATCTCCAGCACCAGCGTATACGTAATCGCCTGTTTGGCCTTCTTATACATGAGCTCCACCAGCGGCAGAATAAAGCCGTAGAGCACCGCCGCCGCCAGAGTCATAAAAAACCCCATAAAATACTGCCTATTCGTCTCCCCTTTCGGCCTATCCCCGTTCGTGTGGAGCCCCAAAACCAGCGCCCCGAGCGTCAGCAAAACGACGGCGTTTATCGAGTACGCCGTGAACTTCTGCTTCACCATCAGGAACGCGAACACCGCCGTGAACGCCAGCTGCGACGCGATGATCAGCGCCGACGTGGAGACGGGGAGTTTTGCGACGCCGTAGGCGTAGAGGTAGTCGTCGAGGCCGGTGAGGGGTCCGATGACGCAATTACAATTTATATTTTTTTTTTTGAGGTTGCTCGAAAGGGTTACAGAGAATAAGGCTCATGAGCAAGAGACATAATATGTCTGGAAATATCATCACCCACCCAAGCTTGAGGAAGGGAAGATTTGGTGGCCATCTTTGCTAGATTATGCGCCACTATGTTGCGAGAACGCGGGCAATGCCAGATACCTTTCACTGAGGTATTATTTTTAAGAACACGTGCCCTTGGGATTAGGTTTTCTTCATAGCCTTTAAAGAAAGTGTCTGAGTTTACGGCAGTCACTGCATCGTTGGAGTCTGAGAAAATTACGGTTGTTACTGCATTGGTAGAGTCTGAGGATATCTCTGTAGGTCCTTGAAGATTGTCAATCCAGAAGGAGATGCCACTAATTATCGCTTCTATCTCAGCTGCCAAAACCGAGCCTGGTGGATTGATTTTATGAAATCCTGCGGCCCAGATCTTTCCATCCGGTGCAAATATGCAGAAACCGGTAGCATAAGCCATTTTGGACTCATTATAAGCCGCGTCTACCATAATTCTATAGTCCGTTTGGTTATTTTCCATCCGGGATTGATCTCGAGAGTGATTAATCTTGGGACCATTACATATCAATTTCCTTCTTTCGGCTTGGAATTGTGCCAAGTAGGAGTCTGTCCAGTTGGCTTGTAAAGAAATCTCCTTTCCTGTGTAACGGCCGTTTCTGCTCTTTGAGTGGGCAAGGTCGCATCTTTCTTTCCAAACACCCCACAATTTGGTTCCGAATCTTTCGAGCTCTTCATTCTTCAAGATTTGGAGAAAGTGGGTGGTGAGGCTTTCCTTGGATGTCCCCCTAGTCTTTTTAATGGTCGGCCACCATTCCGTATCTTTCCACGCCCTCTTGGTCACCTGACAATATAAAATGGCATGATTAGTATCCGACCGATAAGAACCACACAACACACACCTGGGTTGGCATGGAACATGATGGGTTGCCAAGTTTGCCTCAGAAGCAATGGCGTCGTGTGCCGCTTTCCATAAAAAAAATTTGACTTTTGGTGGTATATTGAGTTTCCAGATAGTGGTCCAGTGAGAGGGTGTGGTACTGGTGGTGGCCTTATTCTTTTCGTCGCTTTTGAGCTTGAGGGAGATGGTGTTCCAATAAGCTGATTTAACCGTATAAAGTCCCTTCTTGGTAAGCCGCCAGAAACGTGAGTCTCGAAGCCCATACTTATCTATAGGCACTTTGGTGATAGCTTCTGCTTCATAGCTGAGAAAGAGGTCCTTTGCTTTTGTAGTGTCCCACCCGTTGTCGGCAGAAAAAAAGATCCTTAACATATATGTTGCTTGCATAGTCAGTGCATGAGGTGATTCTTCCCGAGACCAGATTGGGAATCCATGTATCTCTCCTCACATGAACATCTTTGCCGTTAGCTATTTTCCAGCAAAGGCCGTCTGAGATAACCGATTTACTCCACATTATAGATCGCCAAATATAGGAAGGGTTTGCTCCTATCGTGGCATCCATGATATCAGTATGTTTGAAATAACGGGCTTTAAAAACTCTGGCAACCAGTGATTCCGGGTTCAGGATCATTCTCCATATTTGTTTCGCGAGTAGTGCTTTATTGAAAGTCACCAGGTCTCTAAAACCCATGCCCCCCTCTTCCTTTGATTTTGTGAGAAGTTTCCACTCTTTCCAATGAATCTTTTTCTCGTAGGTGTTTTCTCCCCACCAGAACCGGGCACACATTGATTCGATGTCTCCACAAAGGGATGTTGGGATTCCTGAAACAGGACATGGCGTATGTAGGGATAGCCTGAATCACCGATTTAAGAAGCACTTCTCGTCCACCTTCGGTAAAAAAATTGTTTTTCCAGCTTGCCATCCTTTTTGCCACTCTATCCCTCAAGTATCCAAATTGAAGCATTTTGTTATAAGTTGAGAAAGTAGGAAGACCTAGGTAGAGATCGTGGCTTTGACTGATTTGAATGTGAAGACACTCCTTAGTGAGGGCAATGTTGGTTGGGTTAGTATTCTTGCTGAAGGAAAGCGCTGACTTATCATAGTTAATAAGTTATCATGAAGGTTTCTCATATATCTGGAGGCATTCCTTGATCGTTTGGACGTCCTCTTTGTTTGCTTTGAAAAACATGAGATTGTCATCCGCAAAGAAGAGATGGGAAATCATCGGACTTCCTCTTGCCACTCTAACTCCCGTAATTCTTCCTTCTGCAGCTTTGGTATTGTTGATTGCCGAAAGACCTTGAGCTACCAAAACAAAGAGGAGCGGTGAGAGCGGGTCTCCTTATCGCAAACCCCGAGTAGGAATTACTTTTCCTCGAACAACATTGTTGATTTTAATCGAGTAAGTGGGAGAGGAGACACAGTCCATAATTAGTCCGATCCACTTGATGTCAAAGCCCATTCTTCTCATAACTTTATGAAGATAGTTCCATTCCACTCGATCATAGGCTTTGCTCATATCTAGTTTCAGAGCGGCATAACCCTGTTCACTCTTATTATTTCTTAGCCAATGCATGCATTCAAAACCCAAAAGGATATTATCAGAAATTAGTCGACCTGGAATGAAGGCACTCTGGTTGGGGTCAATGAATTGTCCAAGGACGTTACGGAAACGATTGGTAATGGCTCTTGCAATAATTTTGTAGGTTACGTTGCATAGGCTAATCGGGCGATAGTCTTTCAGGGTATTGGGGTTTTTGGTTTTCGGGATTAGGGTGATTGTGGTAGGGTTATTTTCTTTGAACCCCTTCTTGTCATTAAGAATTTGGAGCGCCTCTTTTGTAATATCTCTTCCGATCTCCTCCCAAGCATTTTGGAAAAATAGGGTTGTAAAACCATCCGGGCCGGGTGCTTTTGATGGATTAAGATCGAAAAGCGCTCATCATCTTCGGTGAAGGGCGCCATCAAATAATTGTTCATCTCATCTGTGACAGAGGGAATAATACAATCAGTAATAAGATCAATATCCTCTTGAGGAGGGTTAAGAGAGCAAAAAAGATCAGAGTAAAAGTTAACAAAAGTATTTTCAATCTCCCTTTGTTCTGTCAAGAGCACTCCGTCGGTGTTGATAATGGAACGGATTTGATTATGTTTTCTTCGTTCCGAGGCCGTCTTGTGGAAAAAGGTTGTATTTCTATCACCAGAGTTAAGCCAATTGATTCTAGATCTTTGCTTCCAGTGGTTCTCCTCCTGGTTCAAGAGTTTTTCTAGTTTTCCTTCCAGAGACTTTACCCGAGCGATATCAATAGGTCTGCTTTCATCGTTCAAGTATTTATTAAGAAGGTTTCTAGTGGCTTTGATGTTTTTTTCGATGTTTCCCATGTTTCTTCCAGACCAAGCCCTTAGCACAGAACTAAGATTTAGTAAACGACCTCTCGTGTCTGTACATAATTCTGAATCCTTCCAAACTTTTGTGATAAACTCTTTGTAACCATCTTCTAGGAGCCATTTGTGTTCGAATTTGAAGCCACTTGGTTTTGCAAAGGTTGTGGTTGTCGTACTTAATCCCAGATTAAGAAGCACCGGACGATGATCTGATCCGTAATAGTCGAGATTGGTGGTGGCGGTATTGGCGAAGTTGACCATCCAGTTGCTATTGGCAAAATACCGATCCAATCAGGCTAGGACCTGATGGTTTCCCGTCCTCAAATTATTCCAAGTAAAGCTTGGTCCCCTTGCTTCCAACTCATGCAAATCAACCTTCTGGAGTCTTTGATGGAATTCATGCATATTTTTTAAGATTCTTGGAGGGCCACCGTTTTTTTCCTTTTCATACAGAATTTCATTGAAATCGCCCCCTACGAGCCAATCGTCAGTAGGGTTAGTGTAAGAATAAGCAATTTTATGCAAGAGCTCCCAAGAAATATGTCTAAGATTTTGTTTTGGATTGCCATAAAAATCCATAAAATACCATCGACAATTATTATGGACAATTAAACTATCAATGTGACCATGAGAAAAAGAGAAAATCGAAACATTGAAAGGTTCATTCCACATCAAAATGAGTCCACCACTCTTTCCCACAGGTTCCACACAAAAGCAACAAGTAAAATTGAAAATAGAACGCCATTTGCTAACAGTAGACTTGGCAATTTTGGCCTCAGAAATAAAAATGACATCGGGGGATTGGTCAGAGATCAGTCGTTGGAGGTTCTTGAATGCCCGTTGTCCCCCGAGGCCACGGGCATTCCAACATATGATACTCATGGTTCTCGGCGGGGTTGAGCCTTGTCAATCTCAGCCGATAAAACAGTAGTGGTGGAAGGGGAGCCGGTGTTGATTTCCTTTTGTATCTTCAGCTTCTTGGGGCCATCCGGAGTGAAGTAGTCTTGCTTGATAGTCCTTTTCATGCCTATCTTCAGGGTGGGATTGGTGATTTCAGTTCCGTCGGTAGTCTTTTTTCCTTTAGTTTTTCCACTGATTATTTTCATCTTCCCCGTGTGGGAGCCTTTTGGGAGTGGGGAGGCATCAAAGACAAACGGTTCCATAGGGTTACCTGCAAACATAGCCAAAAGTTCGTCAGTGAGGATAAGCTCGTTCTCAACAAAGTAAAGAGCTAGGGTTTGGTTAGGGTTTTCTGGGGAGTGGCTTGCTGGTTTGGGGAGTGAAAGAAGAGGGGGGAGTGTTGTTAAGGTTAAGGATAAGGTTTCAAGGGAGAGATGACAGATCTTTTGCATCCGTAATGTGATTTCTTTGGAGTGGGTATTCAACTTGGTCTTTGTTGACAGAGGGTTCGGTTTTAGGTATCTGGGAGGGTTGTTTGTTGACTTTTGGGATTAGAATGTTCCAGTTAGGATTGCTAAGGCCATGAGGTATAGTTTGGGGTTTTTTTGAGCTTGGTTCCCCCATATTCCAATCGACAAAAGGAATAGGGGAAATGTTCCGGCTTTTTGATTTGGATGAGGACCAAAGTGGGGCGAGGGGTTGTAGGGATGCTGAGGGAAGTACTTTTGGGGTTTTCGGGGTTTGGCTAAGCTGAAAGCCGGGTTTTTTGGCATTGAGTTTCTCAAGTTCGTTTATGATGCTTTCCAGAGTGACTGTTTTTTGGCCGTTGGCCCTCAACCATGGCCCAAAGTATCTGGTACCCTCCGGTTGCATGAAGATAAAATCCTTCTCTTGATGGTTGAGCCTCCCACACACGTAACAAAAGTCGGAGAGTTTCTCGTAGCGGAAGATCACCCTACACTCTGAGTCCTCAATGTTGAGAGTAGCCCATCGGCGGAGAGGCTTGTTGACCTCGACCATGGTACGAACGCGGACACATTCGCCCAAGGCGACCCCATCGTAGTCGCTCTTAACGTCCAGAATCGCTCCCAAAAGGCTTCCGAGATACTGAGCTGCGCCTCTAGTCATAGCTCTGATTTGGAGACCGCGGACTTGTATCCAGAACGGCGCCTCATTCAACATGATATCCGAAGGACGCTCGTCCCCCCTCATTTTGGAAAGGAGGAGGACCGAACCCCTAAAGTTCCAGGGTTGCCTATTCAGCACCTTGTCGCACTCACTGAGGTCCGTGAATTCGAAGATATACAGGCCCGCCCCAAGTGGTTTGATCTCGAGGGGAAGTTTCAGATCCCATATTTTTGGGAGGCTCGCCTGGAGATCAATGATGCTAGCAAATTTTCGCATAGCCAACTTACCAACCAACGCGTTGATAGGGGTAGCAAGATTTTCAGGTTTGATAGTGATTGGGGTTCTCTCCCCTTCAAAGATGGCAAGCCTATCCCAAAGGGCTATGATATCGTTGGCCATTTCAGAAGAGGGAAATGAGAGAGAACAGGGGTTAGACTCCACTTGAAAATTGGGACAAAAGGAATGAAACGCAGAAAACAGGGGGAGGAAAAAACTAAGAGAAAGGAATAATAATAAACATAAATGGAGATGCAGCCTGAGTATGTTATTAATGAAGATTGAGATGTGTAAATATTATGTGAGCATTGTGTACATTAATAGGCATAAAAGCATTAATTAGCTGTGCACCGGGGCACGTAAACGGCGCACTAGAGGCGGCGGAAAAGAGTGAAGAAAGTTGATAGGTTAGCACTGGGCGGCACAGATATCTCAAACGTCTCTAGCCAAGATTTGAAAATCCGATCTTGGAGAACGTTGAGCGGTGTTGGAGAAGAGAGAAATTTCAAAAATTTCTCACTCTAAGTCATTTACTCTCTCATTACAATATATATTTTGACAATGACTCAGTGTTATAATTAAACAAGTTATATATTTTAAAAATATATTATAAAATATACTGTACATATAAAAAAAATATAGTCATTTATTTTAATTTTCCAATAGACGATGAATTCTTTTGTTCAAGGAAATTGTCAAAACGTCGGTTTTTTGTTGTTTCCATCAACTGGTTTGAAGCTGATTATTAAATTGGGTATTGTCTTGAAAAGTTTTTTTTTAAATGTATTTTTCAAGAGTACGTTAATTTCTTATGCATTTATTCTACTATGTAATTTTTACACAATTAATAATTTCTAATAAAAATAATTACAACCAACAAATTAATAATGTTCATTAAAAATAAGAGAAAGTCTTGTGTGAAATATTAGACACTTTTAGTGTTATTATGTCAATCAACATAAATAAAAAAAAGTTGTTTAAATTTCATGTCGGGTCGGTGGTCGGGTCGGTCGTCGTATGGTCGGGTCGGGCGGGGTGGTGGGGGCGCAGGCGGTGGGTTCGAGTTTACATAACAACTTGATGTGTTCTTATATGAACAAAAGAATGTTCTTCCTATGAAAGAAAAAGCTATGTTTTAAAAAAAAACCGAAGTTGAAGCAGGACGACCCCAAAAAAAGGTTGGACCGGGGTCGGATCGGTTGGATCGGATTGAGCCGGTGTGACGTCATAATAAATATTTTATATATAAAGTATACATAATTTTTAAAAAAATCAAGTCCTACACACAAACCAAGACAAATAAACAATTACACTCTATAATATATATATATATATATATTATACACACATAAACTCTCTCTCTCTCTTTATACATATATACACACGGATATAATATATACACACACATAAATTTACACTCATAAATTATGTAGTGATGAGATAACATAATTAAATTCATACAACACTAATTAAATTAAATACACACATGATAGGTCCCACCAACCCCCATTTCTTTTTTTTTTTGAAAGGTAAAAATGAAATTCCATTAACTGAGTACAAGGGGTATTCGAACCCAGATCAATACAAGTTACAATTTAGCCGAATACATTCTAACAGGTGTAGGTCCCAAGCATGAAAAGGGGCACCAAATGAAAGCGGGTAATGAGACCTAATCCATTTCCAAGAACAAAACTTGATCCCATCAATCAGCTCATCTAAAGTGTACGAACTATCCTTAAAAATAAGTATGTTCCGAATTTTCCAAATCTTCCAAACAGTAGTCTGTCAAATGAGCCCAAAAAAAAATTCTCTTGACCATGCCACTCACGGATTCAACAAAGTCATAGAAGTGAGGTCTTGCAGAGGAGGAGTACAATAACAGACTGTTGAGCCATGATGAAATAGCACTTTGCCCAGATTTATGAGAGCCACCGGACACGAGAAGAACAAATGATTTGAGGATTCGAGTGGTCCAAGGCATAAAGAACAAGAGCCCGACCCCACTCCATCAACAAGCCCCCGAACCATAAGATTATCTTTCGTAGGGACTCTTTCACGAATAACTCTCCAAGCAAAAGATGAGATTTTAGACGGAATCGCCTTCCACCACAACTTATGCCAAGGAAAATAAATGTACCATCGTCGTCCACCGCCTCCACCAAGACATCATACATTGCTTTTGTGGAAAAAGAACCGATCTTCGAACTCCGCCAAGACAAGGTGTCTGCCACGTTCATCTTAACTTTGTACCTGAAAATCAACATCCATAAATCCACGAACTCAAAATAAACATTAGCATTAAGCTCTCGATCCCACTGCAACACCCACGACTCCCTCCCATAGTCCCACACTCTCCCAACCACCTCATCCTTTGGAGACGACAACTCAAATAAATTTGGGAATCTAACCGATAACTTACCACACCCCTCCACCCACGGGTCTAGCCAAAACCTAATACTACTCCCATTCCCTAAAGACAACAACAACTCACCCCTGAACAAACACCCTATCTTACTCCACCAAAGTTCATGCAAGTCTTTCCACCATAAGGACCATTTTTTTCTGACCCCACTGACCTCTGACACCCATCTAAAAGATTCATACCTAGACTCAATGACTCTGACCCAGAGAGATTTCTCCCCCGACACCCACCTCCACAACCACTTACATAACAATGCATAATTAAAATCTCTAACATCCCTCACTCCAAACCCCCCTCTAGACTTACTCCGGCAAACAAGACACCATCTCACCCAAGCTATCTTACGACCCGACCCTCTTCCCCCCCCATAAGAAATCCCTTTGAATTTTAATAATGGCTTTTATAACACACTCAGGGGATTTAAAAAATGAGAGATAGTAAACTGGCAGAGCTGAGATGACAGAGTTCAAAAGTACAAGTCGACCGCCAAACAATAGATATTGTTTTTCCCAACCTGACAACTTCCGACGAAATTTCTCCACTAACATTTCCAAACATCAAGATTCTGAAGTTAGCTCCAATTGGAAGTCCCAAGTAGGTGAATGGGACCTTACCAATTTTACAATCAAGGACTTGACCAAATTTTCCACTTGTTGAATACTAAGATGCACACCATGAATGGAACTTTTATGAAAATTGACCTTTGGGGAATGATTCAACCCGCTCTCTCAAGATCTATTCTTGAATATTTAAATACAAATTTAATTCATTAATTATTACTACCATGAATTAATCCTATATTAATTCAAATAATAATTGCAACAACATATCATGCATATAAAAAGCCAAGGTAAAACCTCGCGTCGAATCTACGGGTTTACGTGAACGTCACCCTCTCGGGATGGCAAAAAGGCTTTGGTCGGACGACGAACCAAAAGGACTTCTCAAGTATTCCCTTAGCCCTTGCTCGACAATCCGGGTGGAAGGATACTGCTGAACAATTAACAAAAAATGGAAAAAATAAACTTTCACGAACCACGGGATGTGGATTTGCTAATATTTCAAAGACATGGAATTGTATTTTGGGAATGAACTAATCATCCCCTATTATTTATAGGAGAGGAGGGCACAAATTTTGGTGGTTTTTTCAATGTGGGAAAAAGACTTTTTCTTGGTCACCAAGAAATCTTGAATATATCCCATATATTCTTTTTCCCATAATTAAAATATTCCACAAAAATTCACCTCCTATTTTTATGGTATAATTTTTGCAAAAAAATTGGGCAAGATTTCAAGATTTAGATCTTCTTGAATTTATGAGATATTCTTGTATTTCAAATCAAATACATATCTTCCATAATATCTTTTCAAGAAAATCAAGAAAATCTTTCTTTGCCCTCTATTTTTTCAAAAGTTTCGAAAATCTCTTAATGAATAACCAAGTGGGAGATTTCTTGAATTTAATGAGATAATCTTGTATTCCAAGAATACATATCTTCATTCCATAACAAAATTCAAAAAAAATCTTTCTCCTCTTTTTATTCATAATTTTTTCGAATTTAATGAGGAAATATAAGCAACAATATTTATTTTATTTTAATCACCTTTTCTTCCATGAGGTTATTGGACTATATGTTGGGCTACTTTCGGGACCTTTAGGAGAATTAAGATTGGACCTTCTAATGGATCTTGAATATCTAATATTGAGCCACAATATAATTCAAGCCCATAAATATTAATTAATCCCACTACATAATTAATATTGCACTATCCATCTTAACCCATATTACAATCAATATGGCTCCCTACCCATTATTTCCTCGTGTTTAAGATTATCTAGCCCATTAATTAATTCAAGCCCTTACAAATAGCTTTCCATTAATTAATATCTTTTGTCCTTAATTTGAGAACGGTTCAACATTATTATCCATACCTAAACAAATTCCACTTGCAAGATTTGGTATGATAAAACTTATGAACCTCCCAAGGGGCAAATCAAGCAAGCGTAACAATGGCGATTCTTCGTATTAAATCTTAAAAATCATCATGTGACCAATAATAAAACCCAAGATAAAAATGGAATAAGGATTGAATCTCTCTCAACGATTTACCCATGATAAGTCAAAGCAATAATTCTTGATCCCACGTGATCCTATTTCAAATTCTCGCGATGTTAAGGTTAAGAAACAACGAACCACCGAGGTCTAATTCTTCCATGTTTTCATTTTCAAGAATTTATCCTCCTCAGAGGGTCCTATTCAATCATCTCCTCATCTCATGCACTAGTGTAATCTCTTGGTCAAGACAAACCAATCGAGCCTTACACCTCAACCTTTCGCGATGGTTGTTCATTTCTATCTAGGTAAATGAATGGCGTACTTATAGTTACAAAGGGAATTTTTTAATTTAATCTTTTGTGATCGGGTATCACTAAATTAACTTCTGATGTAACACGTCAAATTATTGAAAACAGCTTATGCAATAAATATATATAACATTCAATCATATTTAAAGCATCGCTGATAAACAATTTATTTCAAAAATAATAAATTCTCCACGCCGCTTGAGATGCGGAAATTCGGTTCGATTATACAAAGTAAAAAGCATACTTTTCAAGATAATCCCCAACATGACCTTCAACCCCGAGGCAATTTCAAACAACCTCGAGAATCCTCTCAAGCATTTAGCATTCTTCATCGACGCTTTCCCCATCGAAATGGTATTGTCGACCAAATTGCAAGTGATTGATCAACACCTTGTTTCTTCCCGACCTCCAATCCGTTAAACTCACCCAACTCCGTGGGCTGAAATCTTTTCTCATCAAAACTCGACTTAAGCCTTTCATGAACGATCAAGAATAGGAAGGGGAAAGAGGTCCCCCCGCGGCCGATTCCTTTTTAAAATATCAAGTTGGAACTCACCCATGAACACTCCATTAACGATAAAACAAAACCCGCCATCAAATCGGAAAAAAAACGCACCCCTCATCCACTTTCTCCACTTCCAATGAAAAAATTCATCCCTCTCATCATATCGTCAAGAAATTCCCCACGAAAAAGAATCATATGCCTTCTACAAAAAAATCCACCTTAAACATGAAGCAAATACTTTCTCTCCTTCTTCACGAAATCTAGGGATTCGTTAAATGATCACAATACTATCGAGAATCGGTTTCTTCCCCACTAAAAGCGGACTGATTTTCCGAGATCAGAATTTATATCACCACTTTAGCCAACCTATTCTCTAGTACTTTACCCACCACTTTATACATGCATCCGATTAGTGAAATCGGAATTGAAAAAAAAATAAATTGGACAAGAATAGATTATGGCTTGCGCATCGGCCTTTTTGATTCTAATTAATGTAACAAAAGAGGATTTCCGTCTTTCACAATCCTTCCATTCTCATAGAATTCCTCCATAAACAACATAATGTCCTTCTTCAGGATCGGCCACATTTTCTTGATGAACTTAAATGTGAAGCCATCGGGACCCGGGATTTTATTCCCCCACCCCCCTAAGTTTTTGACTTGACCTCATCTTCATGAAATATTGCAACAAGGAAACCGTTGTCAATATCGACATTCTTTTAACCACCAACCCGCATGAAAGAAAGTCATGCCATCGAGTCTTCTAGAAAATGACTCTTGAAAAAATTGAAGACCTCCTTCTTTACTAAATCAACATCCTCTACCCATGATCCATCAATGACCAAACCATCAATTATGTTGGTCCGACCACGCTTGTTGAAGCATTTGTGGAAGAACGATGTATTTGCATCTCCTAGTCTAATCCATTTTTTGATTTTTTTTTTGAAACCTAATAAATATGACCTTCTTGAGTTGCCATAATCTAGCTTTCGCCTCTTTCATTTCCTTGCATTCGGCCTCAGTTAGAATTCTGCTTTCTTGACAACGATCCAGGGAATCAAATGTTTCACTTGCCTCTGAAATCTTTTTCCCAATTTCCCCAAAATTTTCTTGACTCCAAGTTTTAATATCCCCTTTGAGCAGTTTCAATTTATCTTTGACCACATAACTGCCCCACCCTTGACATTGGTAGCCCCCCCCACTTTTCTTCCATGAACGACATTAGCTCAGGATGCTTCAACCAGACATTGAAAAACCGAAAAGGCTTCGGCCCCCAATTCTGGTCACAATAGTGAAGAAAGATAGGGCAATGATCCGAACTGCCCTTGGACAATCCCCGCAACTTACAAGTACCCCACTCCGAACTCCAATCAGAAGTGACAAGCGCCCGATCGATATGACTACAGCATCGACCATCAAGTTTGGACCATGTAAACATCCTCCCTACTAATCCCACATCAATCAAGCCAGCTTCATTAATAAAGTCATCGAACCTCCTGGAATTAGAGCTCATATGATACACGATTATGCCCCTCCTTTCACTGTCGCTTCTTACCTCGTTAAAGTCCCCAATAACACACCATCCCGGGATTATTCAGGATTTTAGTACATATCGCATTCCACAGCATGCTTTTCTCACTAGATTCCCTCGGCCCATAAATATTTACAATCCCCACACTTTTTCCAGAACTTACCCACTTACCTTCTACCCCAATCACCCCCTGGATAGCCCAAATAACAATGGCCTCAAATTTTTCACTATTCCACATACTTAAAATACCCCCCGATTGCTCAATAGCATCAAAGGCCGCCCACCCTACCGTAAAACCCTCATCCCAAATAGAATAAGGATTGAACTCAGAATGATCACAACTCTATATTTCTTGAACACACAAAAAATCAGGATGAAACTTACCGATGAGACCCCGAATTTCTTTCTTCTTCTCGCTTCCCCCTACCCCTTTGATGTTATAGGAGAGAATTTTCATCAAATCACTGACAATTTGTTATCTTTCTTCCCTGCCTCTGCCTCCAACTCAATTTCTCGGATTCTCCTGGATACCATGCTTTCATTTTCAACATTTACTACTCCGAGTCTTTTCCCCAGCTCAATCATCTCCTCTGGTTGCATAATTGTTTCCACTTGGGGGCCCTTGTCGGCTTTAGGATACTCGTTGGATGGCAACCTCTCACTGATAAACACATAGGAGCTTTGTCGGCAATCTGCCCTTTTCACATTTTTGCGACTAGAATCACGAAGGCCCTCAGTGAACTTTGCCCACTCTTTTTCTTTCTTCTTTTCTAATCTTTTCCTCTTAAAATCATTTTTCTTCAACCGTTTTAAATGCCTAGATCTTTTTTTACACTTTTTTTTGCCCGAGCTTTCGATTTGGCCAAATTATTCTATTTCATAAATTCAAAACTATTTCCCAAACTCCCATTGCTCGATTCAAATTTACGACAAAAATTTAACCCCCAAATTCGATTATGAAAAAATGGGCGAGCGACAATCATGTGTTGTGGTCGTGTTCACTTATTTTTTCCAAATCCGCTTTGTTAAAAAAGTTGCAGACATAAAAATTGAGGATACCTTCTCCACGTGGCTTGAGATGCCTTTAGATTTGGTTCTGCCCACAATGAATTGAAATATTACAAAAAAGTATGACAACCCGGGATTTTTTATAAAATTCAAAAGTAATACCCCCATTTCCTTTCCACCTTCCGCCCACCGATCTCACATTATACTTTCCAGTTTCATAATTCATAAACTCTTTCTCTCTTTTATACTCTCTCTCTATACATATATACAAAGCACTCCATATATACAAGACATAAATTTGAGTCTTCCGCTACACATATATGATATATACACCCCGGATATATACACACACATAAATCGGCGGCTTCCAAAAAATATAAGGGATAAAATATTGAAACAAAAAATCTTCATGTTTAAAGGTTATGATTTTTTAGATTTTGGTGGTTTATTTATTGTTTTCTTTGTTATTATTTTACTTGTTGAAATGGATCTGTTACCATGAATTGGTGATTTTGGTGGTTTGAAGCGGATCCGCTTGGAGAGTGGCGTCGGTTAGTGTATTGGCGGCGTGGGGACTTGGTGGTGGCGGATCTAATTTTGGTGACAATTCACCCTTTTTTTTTTTTAAAGTTTTTTTTGAAAAATCGGTGAAAACCCGGCGGTTCACCGGTTTTTTTTTAGTAAGTGAAACGGTTTATTTTTTTTGAGGGGGGTCCAATATATGCTACGGTTCTATACACCTCTATTGGGCGCGGATTCACCGGTTTTAAATGAAGAACCAACCGGTCGGTCGGACCCGATTTTTAAACACAATTTAGATTCAAAAGAGTGTTATTACATGAACAAAAAACCAAAGACAAGCGTATAAACAAAAAATATGAACAAATGGAAAAAGAAATTTTTATCCAAAATTATAGATTTACATAACAACTTGATGTGTTACTACATTAACAAAATAGTGTTACCCTATGAGCAAAAAGAGTTTACTACATGAATAAAAAAAAAATAAATCAAAAAAAATATCATCAAGAAAAAAAAGATATTACTTACTACATGAACAAAAAAAATCAAAAAACAAACGCATAAACAAAATATCACAGAACAAAAAAAATAAATTTTAAAATAAATTCCCAAAATCAAAAAAAAAGGCTACGATTTACATAACAACTTGATGTGTTTGTACATGAACAAAAAGAGTGTTACCCTATGAAAGCAAAAATAGTGTTACTACATGAACAAAACCAAGTTAAAGCGCAAAAAAAAAATCATCAGCCGAACTAAAATTACGATATATCATAAACAATTTTATGTGAAAAATAGTTTTTTGCATATGATCCGTCACTAAATTTTTTAAACTAGGATATTTTCAAAGACACACTTTTTGTGTTGAGGTGTAATCCAAACACCACACACATATTCTCTCTTATATACAAACAAAAAATCCATTCAAAAATTAAAATTTGAACAACCCCAATTTCATCCAATAATCATAGAGTTTTATTGAAAAAAATATTAAATTGACAAGAAATATTATGTCCTTTTCCTTCTGCGATACATCAAGCTTTTTTTTCCGTTACTATACGAGACTTTTACGCTTTAATTAATTATAATTTTTTTTAATCCTTATTGATACAGAGTTTATGTTATTTGTACACTCAATTTGATTGTTTTTGTTGGATCGAAGATGGATAACTTTTGACATAATTGATTCAATCAACCAGTTGAAAGTTGTGGTCGCAATTTCAGATTTCTGGGTAAGTGTTCGTGATTTTAGGTGTGTTGAGTCCTCCTAAAGTTAAAACGTCAGTCAACGCCTGCCCATTTTTTTGGGGTAAGCGTGCCTCATAGATATAAGTTCGATTCTTTTTAATTTTTTCTCGATATGCCTTCATAATAATTAGAAACAAGTCCCAACTTAATTTTGAGATGGGAAAAAAAAATTCATTCATAAATGGTTTTTATGATAAATAAATATTTGGGCAACATTGCACAAGAATATTTATATGCAATATTGCATACAAGTTTTTGCCTAAAAATAATTAATAATTATTTAAAAATATATTAGTATAGCACGATGCATTTGATGCAATGTAGGAAAATCAACTTACAATAATAAAATTTTAAAAAAAAAATCGTATGAGACAGTCTCATGCATGATACGGAGTATAATCTAACACAAATCAACATTCACTTCTCTTAAAGTGTTAAAGCGTTAATGCCTAAATTATACATCGTCTAACTATGAGACCTTCCCACGCAAGTATGCCACTAAAAAAAATGTTACTACATTATAATTTCTCCAGCTAAAAAAATTTATGATAGAATATTAATTTCTACTAGAAGTATTTAGAATGTTTTCTGTTAATAAAGACAATTAACTAGAAAAGAATTATAATAACAAAATTCATATCATTATAGTCTATAGATCATTATTTTTTTTGTAGCAATATATACAAGACTTTGTACTTATTAAATTAGATCTTTCTACCAAAACTAATCAAATGTATGTTTTCATTGCTTTCAACTTATTCAGTTTTTACTCTAATATTTTGTTATTTAATTAAACACAAAATATCTATATATTTCTTACAACTTTTTACAAATACAGAACAATTTTACTATTTCCTTCCACAAGTTTTAATTGTCTTTCTAGAGAGTAATTCTTTATCCAAAATGTTGTCATTTAATTAGAGTGAAATACTTTTGAACAATATTGGGTAATTAAAATTGCCCAAAGAGAGTATTAAGCAATCTTTCCCACACATAATCATTAAACTAAATAAAATTCTCAAAGTAAAATTTCTCAATAATAAGTTATAATAGAGTTATATCTCCTCCATCCCCTTAACAAAAACTTAAACATTTTCTTAATCCTTGAGATTGACACACTAAAAAATATTTAAAAAAAAAATAATTTTTTGGTGTTTTGTTGACTTTTCAAAGAGAATGGAGGGTGGAGATTGTGAGGTGGAGATACTGAGGGTGAAGATTGTAAGATTCTTTGTCATTTTAAAATGTGCAAATTAATAAAAGAATTATGTCAACCAAAAAAAAAAATATCTCAAAATTCTTTAAATTTATAAGTTTATGGAGGACATTACAAGTTTTATCTTGTCCATCATTTTTCATGGCAGAGACGGTGGGCGTCCTAGGTATTGGGTACACTTTTAATTAATAATTAGTTAAATTTGAATGCGAGAGTAAATGAAAATATAATTATTCCACCAAATACTAAGTAGCTAAAATTATTATTTTTAGAGTTGATTTTATGAAAAAATCATTTTTTTGTTCATCTGGTTACTTTATATTAAAACAATTAATATTATTATTAAATAAGACAACTGACTTTATAAATTCAAGTTCATATGAATTATTTTTCTTCAACTGTTATGTATATATATACACTATTATTGGTGTGTATACGATGTATTACTATTTAATTAGTGAAATATTGCATTTGAATATAAAATGGATAGAGGTCAGCACAATGATTGGAGTTGGGAGTCGGAAAAAGTAATTCTCCATATGAAATGTGCATCACAGTGGGAGACTGATGTTTACGTGTCGAGAAATGCTTTCGAGCATATAAGTTTTTACATATTAGTAAAATTGTGTCAGCCTAATGTTATAAAAAAAGAGGCACATGGTCTCGAGACGAGATGGAACATAATTTGAATATTAATACTTTAATATTTTTTAAAAGTAATGAGCGTTAATTTATGTTAATTTGTATCTGGTCTTATATATAAAAAGTGGGTCTCATTAATGCATAGGAATTTCAAGGTCCAATTAGATCGATGCTTGACACTCATTATATAAATATTTTAAGAAGCGTGCAACTATACAAAATAGAAACGTGCAACTATTCCAAACTGAAGCATGCAACTATGTTTCCATATTATCAGTTGCACTTTTCTATGTGAATAAGTCGCACTTCTTAGCATAACAAGTTGCACACTTTTAAAATTCGACATGAATCTTTCTTTTTTTCTTGTGAACCCTAGATTTTAAATCAAGCATACAAACCTATTTATATATAAAATTGTCTCATATGAATTTTTATCAAAAAAATTAAAAGTGTGAACTGATTATGGTATTAACTTTTTCCTTTCTATTATTTTCTGAATAATTGGTTATATTAATCGATCAAGTGTCTTGTTTCTCATCTTTACTTTTGTAATTTCTCTCTATTGCTATCATTTGTAAAACTTTTAGTACCCATTATAATCACCATAATATAGTCCTTTTACCGTTAAAGAAACTATTGAATTGGGTTTATGCTCGGTTTTGGATTCAAGTTTATTATAATGACAAAGTATTCTATGCGTTTGTGTATAGTGTATTTCAAAACATTAATTGTTTTCATTGAGCTATACGTTCAACTGCAATCGATATATATATATTACATGAAAAAGTCTTGCATTAAGTTAAGGCATTTGAATTATGAGATTTTATTTCCGTTCGCCCGTAGCTAGTCTCTCGTCCTGGTTATGTCTCTATTAAGAAGGTCACTAATTGACTGCTCAAGGGCAAAATATATCCATCTAAATAAATGCCAAGAAAAATATTCGTCTCGTTAAAATCACGTTAAAGTACTGAACGGTAATCATATATTAATTGCTCTAGATCATGTAATAATAAAGAATAAGTAGTGGGAATTCAAGTTCAAGTGGACTATATTTTTTTAGAGTGGGGTCTTATGTGCACCGTGCACTTATAGTTTATTTTTTAAGCGTGCAATTATACAAAACAGAAACGTGCAACTATTTTAAACAGAAGCATGCAACTATGCATGCTTCTTAAAAGTCACTTTATCATTTCAATTACTAATACAAAACTCACTCGCAAAAATGCGTGTAAAAATTTAACTGTGCATAAGATTGGTGGATTGGGGGAGTATTAAAATATGAAAAAGAAAGTTTACGTAAATTTTAATTCAAAGAGATTTTTGTGTGTAATAAATGAATTGTGAGATAAAATAAATTTATCCCCTAATTCAATTAAATCCATCTTCTCGAAAATATTTTATAACTTTTTATTTTTTTTGACGCATGAATATTTTTTATTTTTTATTTGTTAAAGTAAAAGGGTGATGCAGACATAGAGGGGAGCCGTAAAAGTAATTAAAGTTCCTAGCTGTCATTATTTAATTTTAATTATAATAACCGGTCAGAAAAATATGACAAAGTATAGAGTGAACAAGTTTCACGGTGAAACTGGTTAAAAAATGTGACTTATATTACAAAAGAGTATGACATTTTACTATAAAGGGTGTGACTTTTTACTATAAAGAGTATTACTCATAAAAGTGAAAAGTGTGACTTATATTATAGCAGAGAGCAGGGGCGGATGTATTCAGGGGCTGCACTGGGCTTTAGCCTGGCCCAGTGCAAAGTCCAGTTCGAGCCCATATATTATGTTACATATATGCCTAAAATATTTTTATTTTAAACCCAGTCCACTTCCCAAAGTATTACAAAAGCTCAACTCCATTTTAGAAGACAAGATTCCTAATTATTTGAGTTCATTCCGCAGTTCATTTACAAAAGCTTTGGGTCCACCCCAAAATTAAATAATAATCTGGGAAGGCGCATCCACGACTTCTCTCTCCTATCTTCCAAAAATATAAAGTATAAAATATTGAAACAAAATCTTCATGTTTAAAGGTTATGATTTTTTTAATTAATTTTAATATTTTTGTTTATTTATTGTTTTCTTTGTTATTATTTTACTTGTTGAAATAAAGAGACTCATACCATGAATTGTCAATCTTATTAAAATTTGAAGTCATTTAGTATTTCAAATAATAACTACCGAAATAGCCTAGGTTAGTGTATTTGGCTATTTGGGGACTTGGGGTATTACCATTTTACCACAATTCAGTGGTAATTAGTTAAAGTTAGTTTGAAATAGAAATTCAAACAACGTCAACGTATTAATTCAGTTACTCGAAAATTAAAGCTTTCTTTTTTATTTTTTAATTAGTAAGTGAATCTCATCATTTTATTTTATTTTTTGACAGGAAATTGAATCTCATCATTAGTATATGCTACAAATTTAATTTTTTTATTAACTCGCTGTTTTTTTAGTTAATGAAGAAGTAATTTATTTTATTTTCACAATTTTAGAATTTTAAATGAAGAACCAACATTTTACAAAGTGTTTACCCTTCAACCAGAATTTTAGATGGATTATACGAATTTAGATTCAATTAGTGATAAATTATATATTGTGAAGTCTCATAGAACCGCAACTTAAGTGAACATTAAAATATTTTTTAAAAATATGAAATCTAATGTCTATAAGTGTACTTTTTAGCCCACCCCACTACTAAATCCCTGCTCTCTCCTGCCAGATTTGAGAAATCGTCGTAATGATAATCGAAGGGTCTTCATACATATATTCTTAAAGTGTGTGAAACATATTCTTTAAAATATCTTATAAAAAAAAAAAGGTTTTTACAAAGTATAAAAACAAGTTTTCACAAAGATACCAACTCAAAAAATAAATATAATTAAACAAATATATCACAGTGATACTCTTTATTCTATGTTATTATTGAATAAAAAAAAATTACTTACCAAAAAAAAAATTATATATATATATATATATATATCACAGTACACACCTCTTTAAAAAAATAAATTTTAAAATTCAATGAAATTATTTCTTTGAATCAAAATAAAAAGGCTCACGTTTACATATTTCTCTATTAATTTAGTACTACTCGTAATTTGTAAATGAAATTTAATTTTTTCAGTACCTCTTCCAAGTTCCAATAAAAGAAATATATTTTCTGGAATAATGTGCTCAATAGTGTATGATGGGATCAGATACATTACATGTTGCTCATTAGCTTCCAAATGTTGAGAAGATCCGGAAATTGAGTTCAGCCGAACCTGGGATTCTGGGTGGGATAACATAAACAATTTTATAAAGTAAAAATAGCATTTTTGTCATATTATCCGTCACTAAATTATTTTAAACTAGGATATTTTCGTCGACAACCATCAGCTTATTTGTCCTGATTAGACTAGTCACTCAAACTGAAACCTTTTCTAATGACTTTCTTAGTAATATATACAAACAAAAAGGTCCAAAAAGCAAAATTTTATAATATTTGTTTCAAATCAAAATTTCTCCATAACATATTCCTTTGCAATTTGCATGTATTTGTCATCGGCCCCGAGCACAAATTAATAATTTCGTTAGGACAAAAATTCCAAATTATAAATAACTAAATAAATGAGTCTATACAAAATCTCCTTTGAAGATTTTACATATAATCAACAGTGCCGATAGGTCTTTTATTCATTTTTTTTTTCATAGTGTTTTATAAAGAATAATATTTCCACATAATCTCACCTAATTAATACTATTAATTTGTCAACCTGGTCCTTCTGCTGAATATTTCAGTCAAGCCGAAGTTTTATCATATTAATTCATTGGCAATCCGTGTCGTACTATACGAGACTTTTACTACATTAATTATAATTTTTTTCTCCTTATCATATTATACAGAGAGACGCATTTATGTATTTAAGCTATACACACAAAATTTCAATGGGAAAGTTGTGCTGCATTTTTGGACGGTTCCAAAACAAAAACATAGAAAAAATCTGAACAAATTAATATGTATATGCTGAAATGGGAAATGTTCATTTTCGGCATGGCATATAAATATAATCAAAAATTCATATAGAGATTTTGCTTATCGTAAAAATGAAGTTCTGACGTTAAAGACAAATCACACTCATTCCTCCTAAAGTATTAAAACGCGTCAATCTTTAAATTATGTCTCGCTGGCTTGGTTGATTTGTGTATAGACCGTCTCATATAAGCGTCTTCTCTCATAAATATAAGTTTCGGAGCAAAATTAGTGTTTTAATTATAATTTCTCCCCAAATTCACATTTAATTCCACCACAAACAAGATTCCCAACTTAATTTTGAGATGGGAAAAAAAAAAATCTCCGAGCAAGAATTGTACGTTTTATGATGAAATAAATATTTTATGTGTGAAACATTGTAACGGGAGATTATATGAATGAGTAGGTCTTGTGTTGAACCATGAGAAATTGAGATGAAACTTAATTTAATAATAACGTTTTAATATTTTGAAATTAATGAACATCAATTAGTGTTAGTTTGTGAACTTTCTTACACAAGTTTTTCATACATGTTTTTTTTTTTCAAAAGCAAAGGAAGTTAGCTTAAAAACATCATTGAATCTGTTTCTTTATTTGATGGGATGGACCTAATGTCTCAAAATGATTAATTAGGTAAGTTGGGTCCTTACTCTAATTGAAACATTCATGTTGAATTAAATCCAAAATAAATAATTGGTGATGGGCTAAATTCCAAAAAAGGATTCGAAGCCCATTCAAACTAAACTCTATCACTATCTAGTATCTACCTAAGTGCACGATTTCTACCGAATATTCTTTTTTACTATTTGTGACCATATATAATTGGTGACCATATATATGGGTTAGTGTTTAAGGGCATGTGTTGAATCTCTACTCAACAAACTATAAATGTTTTTTTTTAAGTTTGTGTGATCAGTTCTTTTGAAAAAAAAAAAAAAACACTTATAACCCTTGAATTATGTTCTAAAATATGCCCTAAGTTAGGTCATTGCTCTTTTTTGCAAGTGCATCCCTCGATTTGTGTACAATTATGATATTAGCACTTTTTGTATATAATAGTAAAATTACAATATCATAAATATATAATAGCACCTATTTTACCACTCTTGGTTTTAGCTCCAAACTACCTTGATCGTTGATCATTTTTTCTAAATTGATCTTGATCGTCCAATCCCTTGCACCAATCACTCCTTCTTCTTTTTATTTTTTTTACTTTTTACCCTTTTTATAAATATAATTAATTCACACCATAATTATTGCTCATTACCTTCACATTCAAACTCTATAAATACTCATATAATTCTCATCTACCATTAATCGAACCACGGTGGAATTCATAGCTATACCACTTCGCGATTTGGATCGTCCTCATGTTGAGCTTTTGGATCGGAGATGTTTAAGCGAGCGATCTTGTGGTTCTTCTACTGAGTTGTGTAACAGATAAGGTTTTAAGTTTCCTGCCAATTGTATAATATATATATATATATATATATATATATATATATATATATATTATAGTTTTTTATGTGAATTCACTATGTCAATCCAAAAGCTAGAAATCGTCCTCATGTTGAGCTTTTGGATTGGAGATGTTTAAGCTAGCGATCGTGTGGTTCTTCTAATAATTTGTGTAATAGATTAGGTTTTAAATTTCCTGTCAATTGTATAAAAAAAAAGAAATATTAGTGTTTTTTTTTATGGAATTCAGTATGTCAATCCAAAAGCAAAAAAATATAAATCTTTCACCACATCCAGCATCATATCATCATACACATCCTTCAACAAAAAAAACCCTAAACATTTTCCAAAATCATATGCAGTATTATTATGTTACTAAAAAATCATCTTAAAACAAAAAAAAAATTGCAGATTATATTGATGGGTACTTTTTTTTTTTTGATTCTACAATATACTCATATACAGATGGGATTTGAATGAACTCTGTAACGGATGTGTATTGATTAATCCATAATCATGGCTTTCCCATGAAAATCCCACTGAAAGTGCTGCTGAAATATTCCTTAAGGATGAATTATGTAAAGATCAATTTATGACTAATATTCCTTAAGTCTCATGAAATTTATTTCGTTTGACTGAAATTATCATATACACTTGCGCCTGAAATTACTCCATAAAATTTGTCCTATTAAATTCAAGATCAAGCAGCCATTGAAATTGAATTTAGTAATTGAAACATACCAATTGAAATCAATTACATCGGCTGAATTTTAGTAAATGAAATTTACCAATCGAAATCAATTACATGGCTGAATTACATCTAAAATCTAGAATGTGCCCAATAATAAGGTATTGCCTTCTTATGGTTACTATGTGCCAATTGAATGCCAAATTTTTACTGTGTTTTAATTATGGCAGTTCCATTTTGTATGTTCTCATATTTTTTATGTTACGTGATTCTATACTTATATAGATAGATTCTTTTGTAAATTGATTAAGAAGAAAAAAAAATGATATTTTTAATAAAAAAATTTATTAACATTATAAGTTTATTTAGTTAATTATTATTTTTATTTTGCACACGTTATTCACTTTCTAAATGTGGAGTGCATGTCATCTACCTATAAATATATGGATTTCACATTTTTATTTCACACAACTCTCCATTATACTGGTAATGATCAATCTCTTTTACTATTTATTTGCAAATCATTTTATTTCTTTAGAATCTAATAGTTCAAGTTGTTTTTAATTTCAATTTGTTGAACTTCCCTCAACATGACGTCCGTATTATCGTTGATTAAACATATTAATGCTTCCAAAACGACATGGTTGCTAAAATTACGTTGTGTTCGTGTGTATGAATCTCCTGCTTACGGACCCAATAATCCTTTAAGAAATCTGGAATATGTATTCCATGATTCAGAGGTTTTTCGTATAATCAATCTTTATAATCTTTAATATATATATATATATATATATCATAGGAAAATTATATATAATTAAAGGATTATAAGAATCTTTGATTTTTTTTGTATAAGATATGGTTGAAATAAAGACAGGTGCTCAATTCTGTTTGATCGCCGGTTCGATTATGAAAACACTGCTTTCATTATGTAGATGTAATAGGCCGAGTCTATTATATTGGTGATATTGTTGATAAACAAGTTGGGTCAAGAACTACAAAATTGTTGGATTTGACCATAGAGGACAGTGTGTAAGTATTTTTTTTATATGTATATTAAATTTTTAATTCTTTTTGTTATTTACGTTTAATTTTTATATATATATTTAATACAAGGGGTTCATGGTTGAAAGTTTCCCTTTGGGGTGATTTCATTGATGAATTGAAAAAAGTGCACGCATCTGGATATGAAACTCTACCTGTACTTATTTTCAAAATGTTTCGACCAAAAGTTTTTAACGGTATGTTTATTGACAAATGTCTAGTTGTTAAAAAAAGTTTATATTAAAAATTGTACCTTAATTTTCAGGTGAAGTATCAATGTCAAATTCCTTAAATACCTCCCAAATTATTTTTGGTAATGACATTAAGGAAATTTCTTATCTGAAAAAGAGGTAAAATTATGTATGTTAAAAAAAATTTGAAGAGGTTTTTATATGAAATGCACGTTAATAATTCTTTTCTATTTTTTATAGTTTTGCTATTAAATCGAAAGATAAAGAAATATGTGGGTCATTTTCATGGTCTTCTCTGTATGAAACCGGTGAAGGTAGTGATGTTTCTAACTTTGATGTGAGTCAATTGATTGGATTCTTCGAAATAGTGTGGTTAGTGTTTATATAAAATATTATTATTTTTGTTTTTGAATAATATTAATTTTTATATTGCATTTTATAACTTTTTAGTCTGTTTAATTTTCAGGTTGGTATGTATTGGATATGTACTACAATAATTGAATTGGAGTCATATGATAACTGGTGGTTTTATTTCAGGTTGGCATGAATATATACGTACATAAATATATTCAAAAATATATAATTTGGATCTAATTATATTTTTTCTTTTTTTTAAGTTCTCTCACAAAAAACTTTCATGCAATTACATATAAATTAATTTGGGTCTAATTTTGGTCTAATGTCATGGAAAACCTAATTAATTGTTATAGAATTATTTATGTATATCATATATACATCTAATTTATAAAAATTCACAATTTATTAGAATAATTTAAAAATATATAAATAATATAAAGATTATATATATTTTTTATTTTAATGAATTTTTTACACAATCTTTAATGTAGAACCCTTACATAAATTTTAATTATTTTGCAAACAAATATGTCATGTATTTTTTTCTAATGTTTTATATTTTTTATAAAATTTATTTGGTCTAAAAAAATTACAATTTTATATACATTTTTTAGATAAATTTAATTGGTTATTCCTTAAGTTTAATTTATGTCAAGATCAATTGCGGCTGAAATATTCCTTAAGGATGAATTATGTAAAGATCAATTTATGACTAATATTCCTTAAGTCGCATGAAATTAATGTCGTGTGGTTGTAATTATCATATACACTTGCGGCTGAAATTACTCCATAAAATTCATCCTCTTAAATTCAAGATCAAGCAGCCATTGAAATTCATTTTAGTAATTGAAACCTACCAATTGAAATAAATTACATCGGCTGAATTTTAGTAAATGAAATTTACCAATTGAAATCAATTACATTGGCTGAATTACATCTAAAATCTACGAATTTTAGTAATTGAAACCTACCAATTCTTACCAATCAAGCAACTTTATATTGGGGATGAAAATAAATTATTTTTCTTCGGACAAATATGGAATGTGATATATGTATGGTATATCCTTTTTGTGTTTATCATGTAATATCATACCCTAAATTATATTATTTTAAAAAATGGATAGATTTTACTCAAGGTTAATATCATATAGAAATTAATTGCTTCAGATTTACATATGATTAATTTCAGCATATCTTTTTCTTTTTTTTTTTTCGGAAATTTTTATATCCAGCAAAATATATATGTATATATCTTTGATTTCCAACTTCCAGTTGAGATGCAAATTTCCTTCATAATTAGTACGCTATCAATTAATATAAGGAAATATGCTATCAAATTTCAATTCCTAGAATTAAGCCTAATTCTAGATTTTTTTTTTACAGAAAATTCTAAAATTTTTACCATATAAACAAATAAAGAATTTGAATAAGTCAAATCTGTATCATATGGAAATATTCGATTTCCAATAAGTAACTTCTTCCTTCATATACTCACCTGACCGCCATGATCTTATGAACAAAATATATTCTTGAAATCACTTGATATATGTACACACAACCAATCACTACCTCCTTATCAGAAAAAACCATGACCGATTTTTCTTACTTCAGAAAATCTTATCCATCTTGGTGTCGTGCACGGATCAACTCAGGGAGGATTCACCATCATTTCATTGAGGTGACTCTTCTGTTGAAGAATATGGTCGAAAATTAAGTGCTTTGTATGATTAGTTCTCGAGTCAACCGTCATATTACTGAATCTGAAAAATCCTATTGTTTTTTGCGAGGATTGAGACTTCATTTTGCAAGCTTCATCAACAACCGCATGTCGACCAATCCTCTTCCGAATTTCAGAACCCTCTTACATCAGGCGAAATAGTTCGAACATATGATCATCTCAATGGAGGTTAAGGCTTCATCGCCGGCCGATTCCTCCGCAGATTGTGGAAACCCTAGCCGTGGTGGACAAGGTCAGCATTCAATTTATTTTTTCAACATCAATTTTTTTTTCCTTTTACGGATTTTATGTTATTTTGGACGTCGATTTTGATTATTTTCGTCGCAACTATATTAATTATGGATATCTTATGTTTTTGTTTGAAAATTGTATGTTATTTGTTGTGTATACTCGTGTGTCTTCGTGGGAAATAGAATGGTGTTTAATGGGGGATAATTTGTGTTATTTAAGATTTTTTTGTACATTTATATATAGTGAAATTGAATGTGTGTGTATGTTTTTGTCATATTATTAAAAGGTAATGCTATCAATTTAAAATTAGTATTAGAATGAGGCAATGATATCAAATTTGTAATCATATCAAATTATTGGTTAGTCTTGAGCTATTGATAAATTTGCTACTGTACTATAATTCTCATGCAGGCTTATTTGGCCTCTATATATATATATATGTAAACTTTTGTATGCCTTATACCCTCTATAAATGAAATTCCATTTTTTCTAATAAAAAAAAAATTAGGATGAATATTTCAGCACATAAATTGACCAATTTCTACTTGCATTTGAATGTGTGTGTATGTTTTTGTCATTTTATTAGCAGGTAATAATATCAAATTCTCCATGGATTAGTTATTAAGGTTTTTTTTTTCATGCTTATTGTGTACCAACTTGCAGTTTGCTTCTGTAAAAATATAATTAATCAATCTTAATTTACCCCTAATTTACAATGAAATTTTGAGAAATCTATAATATCTAGAAATCAAATTGAAAGAATAAGAATTTAGAATTTTTTATTTTTTGAAAGCAAATTGACAATTTATTTAGTTAATAAAGTGACTTTAGACTTACCATTTATGTATATATTTTTATGTTGATTGTCAGAATAAGCGTGTATTAAATAGTATGGTAATTGATTATGATAATAAAGGTATAGTAATTTGTTGTGTACTATGAAGTTAATCCTATTATTAATTAGTAAATAATACTATATTTCTCCCTTTTAAGAGAGACAATTTAGTACACAAATTTAGGGATTAAAAAATTATATATGTGGTTTAGTGTTGTGTTAAATAAATGAGTTTTGATTTGTTTTAACATCCGTTTATGATTAAAAGTAAAGAAATTTTTTAATATTATTTAAGAAGTAATAGTGTTCCACATGTTAGATTTTTGGTGGATTTTTATTTTCTAATAGTTTCAGTTTATTTTCTAATGTATTTAGTGAGGCATTGATCGTTATTTTAGTTGCAACAAGAAAGTTTCAACACTGCATCGAACAAACCAATCTGCCAATTAATTCATTTTTATAATGTTCACAATTAGGTCTCAATATTAATATCGTTATTGTTATTATTATATTCTTCCATTAGATATTAATTTATTTTATTTTTTTATTTTTTTAATGTTTAAAAAATATTTTCAGGTGGCTATATTACGATCCATCTTACAGGCCTTCGTCAAATCCGAGATATATTTTCTAATGGAACCTTTTATAATGAATTTCTTTTGTATTATATTGGTTATAATAGAATGGTAAGCTATGTACTTTTTTTTGTGGTGGATTGTTTTACAATAATATATTATATCATGACTTTTTATAGTGATCGATTTTTTTTTTCTTATTTCACAGAATCTTCCTCTTACCATTGCTCCTCAAAGAAATTATACTATAATAGATTATTTTCGGCGGTTGTGGCGTGAATTGTGAATCGAATACAGATGTTAATTTTTTTTTATGTGGACAGGGTTGGGAAAATCTCATTGATTCTTATAAATTGGGATGTGGTGATAAAATCTTTTATCATTTTTTCGTTGTGAATTTTCTGATCTATTCGTTCAAGTGTTTGACAAGAATGGTGATCTATGTCAAGCTCAGAATTTTATTGAACGTTGTACATTTAAACTTATGTTATATATATATATATATATATATATATATATATATATATATATATTATTTACTTATATATTTACAATAATGTTTTTTAACTTGAGGTTTTTTTCGATGTTGCAGCCTTTTTCTCATGGGTCGATTATGTTCCAGAATTCACTGCTCCCTTTGAAAGTAAAATAATAAGTTATATTTTTAACTTGATTATATCTCTCATTAAAATATTAAATTTAGATTTAAACCAATATTAAAATTACAATATTAATAATGATTTAATTTAATTGTATATACATATATTTGTAGTCTAATATGATTTATTTTTTATTCTTATCAAGCCTATACCTCAGTGTTGGGGCAAATCCTTGTGTAATTTAATTCCTAAAAGTTGTCTATTCAAAACGTCTACCGGAAGTGTAGTTTATGGTCGGTGCTTTAAGGATGGTGAACAATGGGTACTGACGTGTAATTGGGAGAAATTTTTTACCCCTTTCTCTCTATTGCTTTGTGTTTTCTCGCTCACCATTTTCTACGATGGAGATTATACCTTTGTCATGCATCCATATAAATTTAATGGTTGTTCAGCCTTTAAAAATGGTGTAGATTCTTACGAAGGTATTATATAGTTATAATTAATTATAAGTTGTATTTTTAGTTTTGATTAATTATTTTTAATTTTGCTCTAAAATATTTTTTAGATGATTATGGATTGAACTTCAAGAAACTCGGAATTCGAACTCGTGCATCTTTGGATGTATTGTATGTTGAATTAGGACTTCAAACTCCCGAGGTTCATCAAGCTAATTCCTTGGATGACAAATGTGATGTTCATACATTGGTTGATTTAGATAATGAAGGTAAATATATTTTTGTGTTGTCTCTGATTTGTATTAAATATTTATAAAATTTAATTTGTTATGTTTTTACTAATATATGTTTCACAGGTATTGGACCAAACTCATCGAATGTTGTTGTGGATGAACCCTATGAGCTTACTGTTGATTGCTATCAGTCATATGGTTAAGTTATCAATTAATATCTAAAAGATTAATTATAATCTACAAATTAAAGTGATACTAAAAGTATATAATAATCCCTCCGTCCCAAAGTCGTTTACCCATTTGCTTTTGTTACGAGTTTTAATGTGGGAGTAATTTATTAGTTTTTAAAGTGATAAAATAATTTTTGATTGAGAGTATAGAAGTCAATTTTACTTTATTATTAAAGTAGATGACTTTTTGTGTGTAAAAATAATGACATGAGATGTAATTTGAAGATGTTGAGAGGGGATAGTGGAAAATTGTGTAATTATTTCGTACATTTTATGGAAATAGGTAAATAAGTTTGGGACGAGCCTTTTGGAAAAAAGTAGGTAAAACAACTTTGGAATGGATGGAGTATTAAATTAATTAAATATGTAAAAATTAATAACTTCTGTGCAATGCACGGGCTGACAAAATACTAGTTTTATCTAAAAGCAAGTCACTAGTGAAACTTGTTCATAGTGTGAAATTTATATCATTATACTTATAAATTAATATCATAACACTTGTAAACTGAAATCATAGTATTACATACTATATGTATTAGTTTATAAAAGTAGTGGTATCAATTTATAAGTATTAAGATAATTGGTAGCATGTTATATTTTAAATTTCGCGCCAATATATATATTTGAGACACACTTGCATGAGACCGTCTCACGGTGAGATGGAATATAAGTTGAGCATTGACGCTTTAACACTTTGGGAGAGGTGAGTATGATTTGTGCTAGATTGTATGCCGTCTCATATGAGTTTTTGTCTATATATATATATATATATATATATATATATATATATATATATATATATATATATTAAATTGAAAAATAAATAGTTTTATAAACTATTGTACATGTAAGGGCCCGTTTGGTATGATTTTAAAATTGTAATGGTAATGAGTATAATTGAGGTCAATCACTAAAAGTTATTGATTGCATTGTTATTATTTGGTTAGAACATCAACAATGAGTATCATATAAGGTGGATTGAGTGAGTGAGAGTAATCAATTGCTTACTTCTATTATCTTTACTTATTTATCAAAACTACCAAGCAATATCAATAAAAACGATTACTTGTTCATTACCCACCTTCATTATTTGAGCCAAAAAAAAAATCCAGTGTAAATAATGTAACTACGCCAAAAGAGAAGTTTCATTTATTTCAGAAACATCAATTTCTTAGTGTGAAATTATGGGAAAAGATGAGATAATTCTAAAAATGAGTCCACTGCAGCTATGATTGACCTTAAATCACATATATAATCTATTTCGTCTTATTTAATCCAAAATGTTTTTCTATATTATTAGTTGGAACTTGGAAGATGATATATATGACTTTCTAGTCACCTCTATTGACTATATATGACGTTCGATATATATCTCCATCGATCATTGACTCAAGCAGTGTATAGTGTAATAGTATAAATTAATTTGATATTTTTTTCAATGATTTATAATGAGATATTCTCTTCTGAGTAAAATTCAACAAGTCATTCGAAGAAAAAATTCAAATTGGATATAAGAAAAATAATATAATTGAAATTGAATCATTACTTTAGAAAAATTTCAATGGTAGACTGCTAGAAATTCATCCATTAATTTGAAAAAGAATATGCTAACTGGACTTTTGCATATAATATTATTGAAATTGAATCATTACCTAATTAATCACATATTTTACTTATCCCACATAAAGTTTGTCTATATTTGTTTTTCCTAAAAGAACTTAATGAAACGAAATGTTGAACCAAAACCCACGTGCTTGTGGGGTTGAACCTCCACCTCGAGGTTCGTGCTAGTGTCTATCTCTGATCTCTCCTATTGTGATAATTTGAGAATTCATTTTAATTTAAATAGATAAGTATAAGTTGACAATTTCAGAAAAATATGTGAAATGAGACGATGATAATCCATAATAAAACCAGAGTTCCTGATTGTGTTAGTATTCAAATGAGAAGTAAAAATTAGTAAATTAAGAAATATCAAATTGAATTAGTAGCATACATTTAATAAGTAAGATCAATTAATTATGATAATACATCTAACATTATTTACATCTCACATAAAAAATTGATCAATTTTTATTTTAACTTATCCAGTCTACAAATTCTCTTAAAATTCGTCTATCCAAAAAAAAAAAAAAAAACTCTTAAAAATTCATGCTGATTGGTGCAACTGATCCATCAATTCGTTGGGCTTAGTTGATACGCTCATTCCAAATACAGAATGAGAACGAATTCCAACAAGGCCTATTGGAATTGGGCTTTAATTTTCTTTAATTGGCCCAACTTAGGCTTGGACTTCTTATTGGCCCAACAATTATTGTGAAGTTAGAATTAGAGGATTGTAATGAAAAAATCTTTAATTTTTTGTATGCCCTTTTAAATACTAAATTAATAATTAATAATAAATAAATAATATTGAGCATTTTGAAGTTAAATTTATGAGGCGGCTGCTCTTTTCACCCTTCTTCTGGCCTTTCCTGGCCCAACTCTAGGCTTGGACTTTTTCTTGGCCCAATACTTATTATGAAGTTAGAATTCGAGGATTGTAAAGAAAATTTCTTTAATTTTTTGTGTGCCGTTAAAATTCGAAATTGATGATGATAATAATAATAATAATAATAATAATAATAATAATAATAATAATAATAATAATAAATAATACTGAGCATTTTGAAGTTAAATTTATGGGGCGGCTGCTCTTTTCCCCCTTTTTCTGGGGGACCACTAGGGATAATGATGCCTTGCCTCGGGTTTTGGACCGGCTCTACCCGCTTGCCGTCTCGTGAACCCGTGGGTTTTAACTCGCCCTGATATTTAATTTTTTTTTCCTTTATTTTTTTATTAACTACTCCTAATTTAATATACGCTATTTTTTAAATACATATCGTTCCTAAAAAATAAACATAAACTAGAATCATTAAATTAAAACAAACAAAAAATACATAATATCATAATCAATATCACATTAAAGAGAGCACAAAAGGGACTACAGTTACTCATTATTCATTAATCAAACATATCTCATCGAAATAGACATCTTATTATACTGTTTTTTCTTATTACAGTATTGTTATCTTATTAAACTACTATTGCATTATTACTTAATACATTTAATATGTACTATATATACGGGTCGGTTTCGGGGCGGGTTTACCTAATACCATGACCCGCCCCGCATCCGGCGAGTTTTCATTTGACCGGGTTTTAATCCGCCCCGTAACCCGTTTGATCGGGTTTAACCCGCCCCATTGTCATCCCTAGGAACCACATGAGAATTTTTCTCAAAAAAGGAAAAAAAAAAATATATTGTGGGTATGATTTAATGAGTTATCATTATATTTTTTCCGAAACCTAACCAAATGTAGAAAACTAAAATAGTGAACTGAATTTCCAGTTAGTTAGCATAATTTTTTTGCATCAAGTTTGTTAGAATAATGGACACACAAACAATCAAAATTATAATTGTTTTCTAATAGAGTATGTTTGTAACATTAATGCACTCAAAAAAAATGTTTCTAACGTGCGTAAATATGAACTCGCGGTAGGTTCTAGCTCTCTAAATAGGAGCTTGCCTAATTATCAGTTAGTTAAATTTCTCTTTTAATTTGAGAGTTGACTTTAAGGATTTATTCAAAACACCTGAATTTAATTTAAGGATTTATAAGCAATTGAATTTAAGTAATAAGCATGCAAAAATTTAATAAAATAAAACCAAATGCTGATTGAAAGTCCTTCTTTGGGACAACACACAAAATTAAACCACATTATAAGTACAGACAAAATAGTTAGTAGTACACTTGTTTCATTAAGATGTTGTTTTCAATCACTCACGTAGAATTGCAAACACCCCTTTAAGAAATTAATGAAATCGTTTGATAACTAGGTTCATAATTATTATTTCAAAACTAATTGAGTGAGACCATAACATATATTCCATTGGGATGGAGCTCAAATTAAATTATATTTGAAAAAAATAATTTAAGGTACATGAAATAATTCGGTTTCATTTAAAAGTCTGAATTTGTAGAGAAATTTGAAATTAATTCATTTATTTAATCTTCTTAACACCTCCCTTCATTCGTGGAACGTGGGCGTGAGCTGAAGACTCGAATACCATGAAAAAAATTCGTCTAAATATCTGAACCTGTAAAAAGGTGTGAGATTAAATCGTTTATTTAATTTTGCTCACAGTACAATTTTTTTTTTATTACTCTAAAATACAATTACACTTGTACATTAAGAGTGGAAAAAAATATGTACTTTTTAATACTAATGAGTCAATCAATTTTGTGCATTAGTGCGACGACCTTGTATTTTTAACCATTCAATTAGTGATACAATTCCATATAAATCTTTTATCGACAATTGCACATATATTTTTGTGTTAATTAAAATATGAATTAAAGTAAAATTAAAATAAGAGAGGTCGCAATATAATGAGAATTAATTAGAAAATTAGTTTGATGGTGACTACCAAAAAAATCTCAAGAAACGAACAAGAAAATGAAACAAAAAGTTTTGTGGCACAATCAATTCATGCCGAACAAACCGGTTCAAATCAAGGTTCCTCGGAAGAAGCTCACTGCAGTACAACAACGTCGTCAAAGTCGCCGCCGGTTCAGCCACCATAAACGACGTCGTTTTCACCACTGATTCCACCATCATAGCCACCAAACGCTGCAACCAAGAAAAAAAAACTCAACAATAAGTCCAAATAGAAAAAACAGAGTTCCAAGTGTACAATTACACATACATACCATGGGATTAAGCCGTGGAAGACCGAGAATGAAATTGAACAAGAAATTTTGGTTCTTGAAATTCAAAAAAGATTCTTTATTCTTTATACAAGTTTTATTGCACGAAAACCAAGTTAATTTCTTGCCATTTGCTGCAACCAAACACACAGATTTTCAATTAGCAGCTATTTTCTCTGTTTCTATGCAGAGTTGTGAACGATGTGCATTGGTGAGGGTATTCTAGAGAGAGAGAAAGGAGTGAGTGGTTTTGCATTGAAATCCCATTAATTAACAAGAAAACATTGGGCGTTTGTGTGTGTATGGCATCGTAAATATCGATGCCATAAAACTTAGGGGACACACAAGAATATACTTTCCTAACGTGTCATTTTACCTACATGCGTGAATTTGGAATTTGTTTTCTTGATAAGCAAGCAATTATTGTTATTGTTATTCTAATTTCCAATTAAATTTTTGAAATCAATGGTTTTTAGATTTGTAACTTGTAAGAGATGTTCTTGTATGTGTGACGGACTCATTTACTATACTATATGATCCGTGGACTTGTATGTTGTAACCTTGGTCCAATCATGTTTAAATAAAAGCGTGAATTGTAATTTAGATGGTGTTCAATTTTAGTTCTATATTTTATTACTTTTTAATTTGAGTATTTTTAATTAAATATTGACACTAAAAAGACTTGAATTAAAAAGAAAAAAAGTACAAGATTAAAATTTGATACACTTGAGAATCAAAAGTGAAAAAGGTAAAATATATAGGATCAAAATTAATAGAAAAAAAATCAAAATTAACACCATATATACAGATATATATGAGGTTGTAGTGCACGGTGCATCCATTGCAGATATATATTACTCTAATTCAAAATAGAGTATACTAATTGTCGTAGTTTTTACATTAGTATACGGATGACAAAAAATTGTGTGATCCTGAGATCATGGTGAACTATTTTTTAAATACTATTGTTATGTAAAAAAAAAGATTATTATTTAAAAAATAAGTTTCATTTTAAATAATGATAATTTTTATGAATAATAGTGATAGAGTTCATGTATAGACTTAGTTTATGGAAATTTGTAGGTTCAAAGCAAAGGCAAAGTGTACGTATTTTATATTTATATTTACAATTCGGCTTGAAAAAGATTAAACGGCCAACTGAACTGGCTAAAGTCAAAGTATATAATAAAATGATATGTCACTATCCATAACTAACAATTAATTAATTTTCAGATAAATGGAAATAGACAAAAGTAATCTCCATAATATACCTTCTTTATTCTCCATAGAATTAACTAAATCGATTTAACATTATACTATTTAAACATGTCTAGGGGTGTTTGCAAAGTTAGGTAGAATATATTTTTCTTAAACTGCCCCTTCACACTTTTAAATTTTAATTACCACTTCAAAGGTGCAAGTGGAATTTGCAAACATCTCTATAAAGCGACCCAATGAAAGTTAGGACATCCAAACCTCCACCCATGATGAAATAAAAAACCATAAAAAGTTACTTTTGGTGGTAAAAATAAGCAATTTCGTACATAATGAGATGAGATTCTAGTTAAATCAAAACGTAAAAGAGTAACACTGTTATAAACTAAATTTATACCGGAACTATATTACTATTATACATAAATTATATCACTGTTATATATAAATACTATCATTGATGTTAAAGAAAAATATCACTCTGATCACTATCACTGTTTTTATCTAAGATGAAAATATTTAAATTAGATATGAAATATCATAATTTATTAACTAAACAATTACAAATCTAAAAATCATGTTTAAAGACTTATGTATGATTCCTAATTATTTAGATGTACTGTTTTAATAGTCAATATCAAGAAAAGAAGCGATCAATTTTACGTACATTAAAATAAAATATAAAATAAAATATTAAAATGGAGTTCGTCTCATAAGAGCTTTAATTGATGGATTTTATATTTCAAATCCTATAAAGCAAGATTTAAATATTAAAATAGAGTTTATTTCATACATAAGATCATTTCACACACGACCTTAGCATATTTTATCGCATATAAAATATGTATATTTTTAACCACGCACTAACTTATATATTAATTAATGAAATATGAAAAATTATAGTAATATATTACATCCTCCAATGTTACTCTTTAAATGATAAAAAGACATACACTTCGGTTATCACAATTAATATTTTTAATAATATATAAGTCATATTTCTTAATTAATTTCACAAATTTTTATGTGAAATTTATTCACCGTCACTTTAGAAAAAAAAAAAAAACTTAGAGGTCCATATACCCCATCCCACTTACTCATAGATCCGTACAAGAAAAAAAAATTACTCATATGTCCAAAAATCCTATATACAATATCTATAATACCCCGCTACTCCTTATCCACCAAATCAGCCGCTTCACTTTTATTTCTCTTCTCTCTCTCTCATCTCTCACGACGCTCCACTCCCTTCTCTCATCTTTCTTCTCTCACCGCGGCGCCGCCCTACCACTCCCAACCCCACGGCGCCGCTGCGACAGCCTCCGCTCCTCCCCCCCCACGGCGCCGCCGCGGCCCCCATCCCCAACATAGAAAATCGTCGCCCCACGGGATGACGCCCTCCCGGCAACCAAAATCAGAACGGCGGCGCCGCCCCACCTCTAAAACTCAAGCCGCCGCTCCGACGCGTCGATATCGGTAAGTGTCGTCTTCTCTGGCCGCCGATTTTCAGATCTGTTCGAATTTTTCAGATCCCCTTTTGTATGTGGTCTTTGGGGGTTTCGTACGTTTCCCCCTTTTGTCGCCGTCTCGATGTGGTGGTCATGTGGTGGATGGCTTGGTGTGGAGGCGGTGAACGAATTGAAGAAGAGTTTTTTATTTTTTTTTCAAGACTTTGATAAATACTAGTTCATTTCTCTTTCTCTATGTCTCTCTCTAGTCAAAGCAGCTGAGCAAGTTACTGTAATTGTTTGCTAAAATCACTAGATGGTGGTAATTCATTTGAATAGTGGGCTTGCATTTTGCGTAGTGGCTGTCATTTGAAGATGAACATGTTCATTTGATTTGATGAACATGTTCATCTTGTGAGGATATATAGTGTTTGAGATTGTAATTGTAGGTTTTAAATATGTAAATTTATGATAATTTTTCAATTTTTGATATGTAAGAATTTTAAATATATAAATTTCAGTATTTTTTTAAAATTTTTGATATGAAATATTCAAATTGTAACATTTTTTTAATGAACAAGTTGCAAATGTGAATGATTGATTTGATTTAAATTAAAAGTGTAAGAAGGAGAAAGTGACGCAAGTTGGGTTGAATAAGGACTGATTCCACTTTGTGCTGACACAATGTATATAGGGAGTGGTGCAATTTCAGTTTTTACTTTTTCTCTGAGCTTCGTAAAACTTAAGGGTAATGTAGTAACTTAACAATTGTCTTAAAGATCTATTAATAATTATTTTAAAAGGTAAAACCTAAGAGTAATTTAGTATACCAAAATGGACCAAATAGTACTCTCGAAAAAAAATTGTACACCTTCGGAATTCAAAATAATATGACCTAGCATATGATAAAATACAAAACTCAACTGTCATTTCCTACTCATTTAGCACGTAATGCCGATTTGTAAATGATTTCTGGCATTTGTTAGATTAGTAGACTCTCCAAAATGTACACTTTTTATTAGCGGGCTTTGTCTTACATAAATAAGTGAAACTCGCAATCAAAACATTTTAAGTGCACTAGATTTATTAATACTCTCTTTGTCCCAAATATATTGGCTTGTTTGATTTTTTATACAGATTAAAAAATTGTATTAAAAAATTAAATTAAACAAGTCAAATTTTTATTATATCTCTATTTAATGATTGTTATGGTTTTCAACATAATTAATGCATAAGGTTAAATTAGTAAATTAATTAAAAAAAGTTACTTTATTTAGAAATAAGCATATATATTTAGGATATTCATAAAAGGAAAATAAGCCTATATAATTAGGACGGGGGAGTATAATTTTTTCAGACAAGCCCAAGCTGAAATTTTAAGTCCGTTGGCTCATCTTCTTAGTCATGGCGGGATTCTCCCGGGTAAGAATGGTTGTTTGTATGCTACTTCTCTTTGACTTTGTATTGTGTGGGTGTTATGGAATTGGAGAAATGTTCGTATTTTTAGAAGTGAGGAGGTTGTGTTAGCTAAAATTGTTGAGGAGATTAAATCTAGAATGTGGAGCTGGTTGTCAGTTAGGATTAGTAATATCCGAATTTTTTCTTACTCGGATTGGTTGTGGAAACCGAGAGAGGTGTTAGGTTGTTGATTTTCACTGGTGTGTTCTCTGGTTTCTACCATTCTTTGTATTCTTTCGGGTCTTTGACCCTGATTAATTTATACTTCTTTTATTGTCCAAAAAAAAAGTGTGTTAGATTAAAAAAAATTCGTATAATTAAAAAAAAAAAGAGTATTTATGATGGTGCCAAAAAAGATTATCAATTCATTACTTCATCCTCCAAATAAGAGCTCGTTTGTTTATAGCCTATTTTAGAACTCTAAAAAGTGTTGTATAAAGTTGAAAGGTATATAAATTAGTTAATGAAATACTCACAAATCTGAGATCTTGTTTGGCATCTAAATCAAGTCTTATAATTTTCTAAGAATATTAGTATTCTATATATTATAGCCAAAAATTTGATAAATGAACCTTCACATATAAGACAAGAAAAGTGGGAAAAAAAACACAATTTTAAATTCATTACTTATAAGATGTCAAACATATATGCATCACCTTATATTATTTATGAGTATTAATTGTTAACTTTTATGCTTTAGGTCATCACCTTTTATTATTTATGAGTATTAATTGTTAACTTTTATGCTTTGGGTCCTACATTGTTGTTTTTGTTTTCCAAAATCTGAAACTGTTAATTAACATATTTTTCAAACTCAATAGAAGTCCCAATAATAATTAACAAGATATTAAAAAAAAAAAAAAACGTACTTGTAATGAAGAAGTAGATGCGGGAATGATGCATTGTTAATTATAAAGTCAATCATTGAAGGGCAATATTCATGCATCGCATTTTAGAGCTTAATTTAATTAACAAACGACAATGGTCCATCGACTATGATGTTTTTAACAAATTAATTGCCGGAAGACTTCCTGATAGATACAATTCAGAATAACAATTTACTAATAGGTACAAAATAGTTGCATATACGTAGATACATTTACACTTTTGCATGCAACTTTGACTATATATACAATTTTGTTTGTATTTATTAGTAATTTACATTAAAAATTTGTATATATTAGTAATTTCTTTCATTAATTGTCACAGTTTGTCCCATTGGAAGAAGATTGAAACACTTGTGCAGTTGAATCGATTGAAAAAGTGTAAGCAGCGAGTTTAGATTTGTGTTATTTGATTGTTGTGTTTGGTAATTCGAACACTTGATGTATCTTTTCGAAGGGAAGATTTTGTGAGAATGTTTAATGAATTATCACTACTTGATCTTAAAGTGTTATTATATAAACGCAAATGTGTTACTGTATGGAGAAAAAAGTGTTACTGTGAACATAACAATACTCCCGCAATTTCATTTGATTGAGTTACATTTTACGATATATGTTAAAATAATTGTAAATCTATCTACTACTGCCCGTTACATGATGGAATAATTTATAGTATAAATTAATAATCAAATCATTAAAATGATCATCATGTGGACATAAGAAATTTCAAAACCAGTAATATCTTGAAAATATATATGCTAATGTTATCAGCCTTGATTCCTTAATTTATTTATTTCCATTGTAGTCTTATTTATCCAGATTTCTAAATATTTTGTTTCCAAAAACTCTGAATAAACGCGAACAACCTCATTAAAATTTTTAACAGAGATTTACTGTGTCTACATTGTTAACATTTAACATGGTCTATATATATGAAGGCAAAACATATTTTGATGGTGCTGATATTATATATATTTGCTGTTGCCATCAAGTGATTTTGAAGGCATACTTTAATTGATTCGAGTTAGTGAAATTTCAAAGGCTTAATGTTTGTTCAATAATCTGTGTTTCACCATAGTTCTTCAGATAATTTACATTCTAATTATTATTTATCTTCTTCGCTAGCTTTGATCATCTAGCAATGCCAAATTTGATTTAACCTTTTATCTTTAATATATAAAAATTAATAAAATTGTAGTACGTATAATATGTAGTTTCGTATTTGGTCTAGAATTTTTTTTCTAACTCTTTATATCTCTGATTGTTCAATCATCCAAGAATTAGCAATGTCGATCGATATCTAGCTACTTCTATTTTATTTAAAAACAAAATTAGCTAGAGTCTCTGATTCTTATGGAGATTCTCATTGTTACCCATCGAAATTTGTGGCTGGGCTACTCCAAATTTGGTTCCAAAAAAAAATATATTTATTTAACAATAATAGTGATGCATGTACAATTAAATACTTTTTTCGTCCCAAATTCGAAGACACATTTACTGTTTGCACGGAGTTTATAAAAGAATTGTTTATTAGTATTATTTGTTTTTTTGATAAGGGTTAAATGATAAAGTAATGACATATGGTGTAAATAAAAGAAAATAAAGTTAACTTTTGTGTGGGAAAAATAATGGCATTATGTGTAATTTTTTAGATGTTTAGAGATAAAGTTTAAAGTAGTGGAGTTGCTTTATTTTCATTTTAGAAAATATGACTTTGAATTCGGAACTAACCTTTTAGGATAATGTGATTTCGAATTCGGGACGGAGAGAGTATGTTTTAGAAGAATGATAAAGTTTAAAAATGTATCATTGCGAAAATTATGATTATCTGAATCAATGTAAAATATATTATTTAAGTTTTTTTTTTAAGATTTAACAGTATTTTTTTACACTATACATCAATTATATATGTGCAGATATGTGGAAAAAATTGGCGTGCGGAGTATCTATTGCTTGTTTTCTGGTGGCTTTCAACCTTTCAACGATTATGAATTCCTATCCTGGAAATATTCGACTCATCAAATGTGAGCTTATTTTATTTCTAATGATGATTAATTATACTTCTCGTTACCATAAAACAATATATATATATATATATATATATATTATTTACAAGCAAGTAACTTTTAAATCTATTAGATTAGAAAAGAGTATACAATTCTTTTGGAATTACAAATTAAGGGAAGAAATAGTGATATCTAGAGTTCAGTACAATGCAACATTATTTATCACTAAACTACGTTATTTCTATTTTTTCAGCGATTAATGTCGTTTATGATTTTCTATGAAAATAGGACTAAAATTAGACAATTGATAAATTGTGAGACAAAATTGAAAATTCCAAATTTTTTGAGACCTTACAAAAAAGTTTAGAATTGTTGAACGAAATTAAATTAAATTATGTGTAAGTTAGTGTATAACTGAACTATAACGATACCATCATTTATTAACCAAATGTTAATCTTTTATGTATGATATTGTACGAATTTGATCATATGTTCGCAGGTAGGTAAAAATTTATATCTCCACATATGCAAATTCTCCACCATCATTTAATTAGTTTTTTAATTAATTCAATCTTCTCATTTATATATATTTCATATTTTACCCAATTTCATTAATTATATCAAAAAAAAAAACCCGACCCGGACCCAACCCGGCCTGAACCCGGCCCGAGTGGTTCATGGTTCACCCGGTCCGAATGGTTCATGGTTCACACGGTCCGAATGGTTCATGGTTTAGGGTTTAGGTTTAGGGTATAAGGTTCATAGTTTAGAGTTTAGGTTTATATAATTAATGAGAAAATTAAATTAATTAAAAAAATTAATTAAATGTTGGTGGGACCCTTGCATATGTGGCGTGCCAGATAAGCGGTGGACATATGATCAAATCCATGATACTGTATACGATAAAATAGGACATTTCAAGTGGTAGGAACACAACTGCTAAGTACCTTGAAATAATAAAATATGATATTTTTTACTGAATGATAAATTATAAAAAAAAAAATGATATTGTACATATTACACAAGTTCTTATATACATATTTATTGTTTATCAATTTATTAACAAAATTTTGATTCATCAATACGATATGATCTGACCTGATACTATTCAGAATTTTTCAGATCATTATGTGGAAATCAAGAAACCCAAGCCAACTATTCATAACTTCTCCAATTTCCAATCAGATGTGCATGACATAAATGGCAAAGTAATAGTCCACAATTTTTCAGATATTCATTCTGTGGAAATCAAGAAACCGAAGCCAATTATTCACAATTTCTCCAATTTCCGATCAGATGTGTATGACATAAATGGCGACGTAAGAATCCACGGCAATTCGTCCACCGTTTTCGTAGCTTCAAACCAAAAGCAAAATTGGACCATAAAACCCTACGCTCAACGATTGGTCACAATCATGCGAAACATAACAGAGTTCACAATAAAAACGGATGCACCCGATAAAATCCCTCCATGTAGCCGGAATGTTGATATTCCGGCGATGGTCTTCTCCGGGCGAGCTCACGCCGACAACCATTTCCACGCGTTCGCCGACGTCCTCTTCCCGCTCTTCTTGACTTCCAACCAGTTCAACGGAAACGTGATCTTCCTCGTCACGTACCAAAACCCGCTCTGGCTTTCAGCTTACGAACTAATACTTAAAAAACTGTCGAAATTCGACGTCGTGAATATCGACGAGGAGCATCGAGTGTTGTGCTTCAAAAGAATGGTCGTAGGCCTCAAGTCCCCCGTAGCGTTGTTCGTTAGTCCGAACGAATCCACAGGGGCTTCGGTCGGAGGGTTTGCGAAGTTTGTGCGACGAGCGTACTCGTTGCCGAGAGAGTCTGTGCACGGTCGTCGACGTCAACCTCGCATGCTGATAATCTCGAGGGATTACAGTCGCAAATTGACCAACGAGCAAGAGATTGTCCACGTGGCTCGGGGATTAGGGTTTGATGCGGCGTTGAGTCAATTGTCATGGAATGTGTTGATAACTGCGGAGCTCGTGAACACATTCGACGTTATGGTTGGCGTGCACGGGGCGGGGTTGACGAACATGGTTTTTTTGCCTGAAAACGCAGTCCTTGTACAGATCACGCCGTACGGGGTGGACGTGGAATCTCGAATTTGCTTCGAATGGCCGGGGACGCTGATGAATTTGAGGTATTTAGAGTATAAGGTAACCCTAAACGAAAGCTCCTTGTTGGAGAAATTTCCAATTGACAGTGTTTTTATTAGGGACCCTGAGGCAGTTAAGAATAGAAGTTATGGTGAATTTCATTCTGTGTATTTGACTAGTCAAGATTTGAAACTTGATTTGGATAGGTTTAAGAAAACCCTGTTGAGAGTATGGGAAATTCTTGATAGTTAGTGTACTAATTAATTTTTTATGCAAGTTTGATGCAAGGAAGGCAGTTTGGTTCCTCTGTTCCAACTTTTATGTTTAATATATATATTACACTTATTCAATTATTGACACATGCTTCAATAACTTCATTTTTTTTTTCTAATTCGTCACATGAACTTGTTTTTCATGCGAAGAACAGTTCGTCTGTTTCTTTTGTTTGGTCGTCCCTCCCTGACTTCCTATATTCTTAACCTAAAGTCACAGATGAAAGGACGGTATACTTTCTTGAAAATGGAAGAGGTATGATCATAAAGAATGCAATAATCTAAATGAATATTAGGATGTAAATAATATAAATAATGGTTTTCCATTAGAACTTCTAATTACAGCACTAGTTTGTGTTTCTTCAGCAACAGGGTAATAATGGATATTGCTTATGTAATCATGTGAAGAGAGAATGCAACAGTGTGTGTAATTAAGAAACCAATGCTGGCTGATACTATATCAGTTCACCTTTCGACAATTGGGACGAACCTGACCCGAAGGTGCAGTGTGAGGCTTGAGGTTGGAAAGCTTGATCATCGAAAGGCCCAAGTGGTCCTGGGAGAGATTAACATCTGAGGCAAATTCTTCGAACCAAGTGTTTTGTTACTGCGCCAGCTTTCATCTGCTGATCGACAAACAGTAATCCATTTCTTTCCAAAAGACTACAATAGTACACTGCACCAAAACCCTTCCCAGTTCCTTCATAGTCCATTCTAGTTCCTGTTCCTGGATCATCAGATGGTAACGAACTTGTTAATGATGGTGAAGGTGCTGGTGTTGATGGGCTTTGGTTGATGTTGCATTTTGATCTCAGGACTTCAAGAAATTCAGCACCTATGGAAGGGTCCGGTCCATTTCGTCCTGTGATGTTATGGAGCCGGTTCAACATGAGTGTGCAATGAATTGTTCCTGTGCTATTGGCCCCTGAATTGCAGACAATGAGAAAGAAGAAAATACTGTTTAATGCACACGGAGTACAAATTAATGTTTGACATGCATTGAAAAAATTTAATGGCGTACCAGTGCTAACAATCAAAACTAATAAAGGAAACACTAATACAGACTTGGAAAGCAATGTATTATGTGATTCTTCAGGTTCCAAATGTTGAGGGTAGAATACACTATACAGCTAAAGCAAGAGTTCTCTCGGTATATTTTGGTCTTAAAATGTATTTCAGCAGTTCCAGAATTGCCAATTTGGCTAGATTGTCATAATGCTACAGTAAAGCTGCCTTGGCAAAAAGATACAACAAATAAATTAAGCACTGTAACTAGTAAAACTGAGGGGTTCACTTTCATCAAATCCTCTTGATGGAAATTTATTAATTGCTTTAGAATGATCATCATCAGGAGTAGGAAGCTCATTTGCTGCATTAAGTTTATAAAGAAACTGTGCTGTTCTTCCTACCAGTTAACAGAGGATAGAATGGGCCACCAACCTGGAAATCATACGATCATCAGAATGCTTTACACACATACTAGTTACGCATGCACATGCACAAAGGAGAGAGAGAGACCATGATGACAGCTTCTCTTGCAGCCAAAGCAAGAGTATCAGCACAAGAAACAATTCCAGAGCATAATAGTTCGAGTTGTGATTTGACAGTGTCAATTGCATCCAAGCCTATTAACGATTGATTAGGAGGAGAATCATTCTCACTGTCAATTCCAGGAGCAGGATCCAACAAAACTGAGGCATCACATTCCTAAAAAGATAATTTCAAAAAATTCCAGTTAAATTTGCATAAATCAAAAGCTGTTTCAGAGAAACCACATGAAACCCCTAAAATCTAGAAAAATTCTTCCAAATACAAACCCCAACTCCATCCAGTAACATCATGAATTTCTTCATCTTCAATTGAAAAATAGACACATGAAATAAACCATACAATACAACCAAGTGCAAATTAAATGAAATAGCCCATGCAAAACTGATTGGAATCAGAAAACTTCAACAACAGCCACTTGGTGAAATCCAAAAGGAAAATAGATCAAATTCAGCACTTAAATCCATCAAATGTACAAAAACAGCTCCACGAGAAAAAGAAAAAGCATAATAATCACATCAAACATCAACGTTCTTAAAATTAAACAAGGCAGCCACCTAGAGCTTAAGGTGTGTGACGAACGCTTAAAATCATTATACTTAAATTATGAAAGTATCAATTAAATAAAAAAAAAACACAAACAATGTTAACGAAATATCAGCTCTGCTTAGCTTCCCAATACTATATAATATATGCATCATCTTCAAGCAGCAATCACTGTTACCAGCAGTAGCATACATTCAGAGACTTTGCAAAAAACAGAATCAACTACAATATATGATAGAAATATAATTCAAGAGCTCAACATTCAAACAACTAATTCTAGCATACCAAAACGTGAAATAGATCAGATCATGCATTTTATATTTGTGGCACAACATTTGTAATAATTTCTACCAAGTTTATATCTGTACCTTTTGCTTTGACGCCTATATCCAGCAGCATAGACACGTTAGCTGAATGAGATACGAATCCCCTGTTGTACATTTCCTCCAATAATGGCAATACCTTGTGCACCTCATTTCTCTTCAGCAGACTCTGAACAATAATAGTGTACGTCACATCATCAGGCGCACAACCTTTCTTTTCCATCTCATTAAGCAAACATATTGCCTCCTCATCAAGCCCTTCTTTGTAAAGTGAGTCAATAAGGGTGTTATATATTTCAACATTGGGTCGCAAACCTTTGGAAGGAAGTTGGTTGAAAACATCTCTTGCATCATCAAGTTTTCTGACCTTGCACAAACCGTTGATGAGGATGGCATAAGTTATTATATCTGGATTAACACCTTTATCTTCCACTGTCCTCAAGAACGTGAATGCTTCACCAATTTCTTGATTTCGGCACATACCATCTAAGAGGATATTGTAAGTGTATAAATCTGGATGTATATGCTGAGCTTCCATATCCTTATAAAGCTTCCAACCATCATCGAATCTGCCTTCAGAGAAAAATCCATTTATCATGGTACTGTAGGAGAAAAGTGTATGCTTTAAACCCATAGGAGGAATCTCCTGAAACAGGCGCCAAGCTTCACCTACATTTCCATTCTTGCAGTATCCCGTTATCAAACTGTTATAGCTAACGATAGAATGCTTAAGGCCCCTATCTACAACAGTATCAAATACTTCCTTCGCTTTACTCATGCGACCTTGCATACTGTATCCCTCTATCATAGCACAGTACGTGATAATGTCTGGACAAACATTCATTTTGACCATAAGTTCCAAGACAGACTCAGCCTCTCTCATCTTTCCTTGTTTACAATGCACATCCATCAATGTATTAAAAGTACTTACATTTGGAGGTACCTTGTGATCTACCATCTCAACTAGTAGCAAATACTTCACCTCATTCCATCTGCTAAAACTGCACAAGCCACGAATGATAGTATTATATGTGACAACATTGGGCTTAACACGCTTGCCGGGCATTTCAGATAGGAGATGCAGAGCATCATCAACACGCCCATCTTTGCACAAGCCATGAATTATAGTGCTATATGTGATAACATCAGGCTTAATACCCTTGTTGGACATTTCAGGTAGGAGATGCAGAGCATCATCAACCATCCCATTCCTGTTCAATCCATCAATCACGGCATTATAAGCTTCAACAGTTGGTTTGAAACTATCCCGATCAGATGCCCGAAGCAAATTAAGGGCATTAAGAGTTTGCCCCGATTTGCATAGACCATTTATAACAGAAAGGATCATAACATCATTAGGCTGACATAGTTTGAAAGCCAAAACCTTATTAAACAAAGCTTCTGCCTCTTTGAATTTACTAGCCAAATATAGCCCCTGGAACAGAGTGCTGAAAGTTGTGGCATCTGGTTGGTAGCTCTGCTTCAAGAAGCTGGCCAAGAAAGCAAACCCAGAGTCTACCCGATTCAATTGGCAGCAGCAATTGATAATGATGTTCATCGTGAACTCATTTACAGGAAAACTCCTGTGGCGCATTTCGTCGAACATGGAGAGGGCAACACTGTATTCTTCCATCTTAGCAAGAACACTCAATAATTTGTTGTATACGAGAAATGAGGGTTGGGGGAACATGGCCACCATTTCGCGAAACAAGCGAATACCATCTTTTGCTTCCCGAATCGTGCTGAAATCTATTGTGGGAACGCGTGTAAAGCGCCTCTTTTCAGGAGCGAGATTGTGAGATTTAGCGGCGAAACCTCTACGAATCAGCAGAATGGCAGCAGAATGAGAGGCCTTCCGCATTAGGTTTTCCATGGATTGAGTGAAGAAAGAATTCAAGAACAGGGATCTGAGAGTTTGATGCCTGTGAAATCAGGCAGTTCGTGGAGTGATTCTTCTCTTGAAAAAACTTCAGAATCAGAAGTTGTACATGGTCGTACCGTATATCTAGGAAAAAACTTTTGTCTTATTGGGCTCTCAAGTCCAAAATGAGAATGGGCCCACTAATGGGCCGTAATAAAGCTATTTAAACCTCTCTTCTAAATTTACAATGGTATTTTTCCCTGAAAGTTGAAATTACAATGGTATTTGTATATTTGAAATTCCATGCTTTCAATTTTTATTTGGTAAAAAAGGTAAATGTGGAGCACTAAAGTAATCAGCCCAAATAAATTCTTAAATATTTTTTGATGCATTTAAATCCTTTCAAATGTTTTTTTAGGTTTAATAAACTCTTAAAAGTGTTTTTTTAGGAAATAGGTCGTTTACCTCTTTTCAAAATTGAACGTCTCCCGCTGATGCTTTGCTTTCACACGATTGATCCGACTGACTGACCTTGCTTTCACTCTAGCTACCAACTCGATAAGTCTTAGCCGAAGCTCCAGGCTAATCATCGGCTTGGCCTTTTTTGGTTTTCAAGAGGTGTCAAACCCGAAAAACAAAGATACTTGGTCATCCCCTTAAGAGATCCCTAAAGTCGATACATTTCTATTAACAAAAGAATTATATGTATATATTCTTTATCAACTAAGGTGGTTAAATAATACTAGTACTCATTTCGTTTCAAACTTGTTTACCTTTTTCATTTTCGGCACGGGTTTTAAAATGACAAAATGAATTTTAGCTAAGAGTATTGTAGTATTTTCTATTGTATTATTAAAGTAGATAACTATTTGTGTGTAAAATTAATGATATGAAATGTAATTTTAAAATGTTACAAGATGATGATTGAAAATGGTGTAGTTACTTCCAATCAATCATATTTTTCCTAATACTATTTCTGAGACCATGCTATGCAGATGTAGATGTAGGAAGTGACACATTGTTACAAGGTCAAGAGCTAAGAGATGGAGAATACCTTAATTCAACAAGCAGCACCTTCAGGCTGCAGTTCTTCAGCCCTGGAAATTCCAAGAGCAGATTCTTGGGCATCTTTTACAAAACACAACTATCTGCTGATGAATCAAATCCAGTTTGGGTTGCCAATAGGGATGCCCCGGTTCCAGATTTATTCGCCATGCTTATAATTGACACGTCGGATGGCCTGCTAAAGATCTCGTACCGCGGGGGGTCCACCGTTGTCTCGTACTCCCCAGCTTCTAGAAGCAGCAACAGAAGTGCAACCATCTTGGATAATGGAAATTTGGTGCTGAGGTCAGGGAACCGAACTGTGGCAGAGCTTTGATTACCCAACTGACACTTTTCTCCCTGGAATGAGGCTTGGAATGAATGTCAGAACATGGGTGAAGTGGTCACTTACTTCTTGGGTAAGCGAAGAAGTACCTGCCTCAGGGTCGTTTACTTTGGGCATGGATCCGAACGGGTCGACCCAACTGGTGATCTGGTGGCAGGGAAATGTGTACTGGACGAGCGGAGTTGGAAATTATTTTGGTTTACGCGATGCGTATGGAAAGGAGCTTAGTCTTACGTATGCTTCGAATGAGGATGAAAAGTACTTGACATTTTCGAAACAGGATAATATGAGGGTAGAAAAGGTGAGGATAGACTTTAGAGGCGATATTGAGATAGGGGTAGAATATGAAGATGGAGAGTTTACGACTTCTTCTTCTTCTCCACGCTGTTCTTTCTCGAAGGATCCGATCGATTATCCAAGATGTGTTATGGACATGAGGTCAGAGTGTAGGAATGCAGACCTTAAGTTCCACGCAAAGAGAAGATCAACGGTTGGTTATGGCTATGGACGCGACGAAAACCAACACATGAGCCTCTTTGATTGTGAGGCTAAGTGCAGGCAGAATTGCTCATGCATTGCTTTTGCCTTGATGTACGACAACGGGACTGGCTGTGAGACTTTTAACAAAGATATATGGTTCATACCACCAGAATCGAGAGATTCGCATACTGATGAAAGGATGGTATTCTTTCTTGAAAAAAGGAGAGGTTTGCCGATTAAACTTGTTTATAATCTTGATTTCAAAGAGTGCAATAACTGCTTCACGCTTTCTGCTTGTCTTAGATTACAAAATTTTAAAATTCAAATGTTTTTCCTCAGCAACGCAGTGGTGGATTTGGCTTATTGATGCGGCTGGTGGTACTTTTTTAGTATTGAGCATCTTCTTTTGTGTGATATGGATTAGAAGAAAGAGTGAGAACTAGCTCATACCAAGTCATGTCATTTGTTTTCGATGTGTTGAATCTATTTTAATTTGCTTTTGATAGCAAGTTTAGAAAAAGAGAAGCAAGCAAAGAAGATGGTGTTAGATGAGTTGGAAGAAACAGACATAACCTCATGGGAAAACACTGGAGCAATTGATAGGAAGATGAATCATGTTCATCTATTTAGTTTCGAGAGCCTAGAGATGGCCACCAACAATTTCTCGACTGAAAGTAAGCTTGGAGAAGGTGGCTTTGGATCCGTTTACAAGGTAAAACTTGTCAAAACTGGAATTTATACAATCGTGTAACGTCTTCTATTCAATTTTTTACGTGCCATCTTTTTGTTGCTCTTCTTTCTTCTATGTGTCTTACATGTCATTATCTAAAATGTGTGTGTTTATATAACAAACTATCCCAATCGGGCCTAAATCTACAGGGGAAGTTGACAAGTGGACAAGAGATAGCTATAAAAAGACTTTCAAGAAGCTCAGGACAAGGAATGGAAGAGTTCAAGAATGAGATCTTGTTGATAGCTAAACTGCAACATGACAATCTCGTCAAAATTTTAGGCTGCTGCATGAAAGGGCAAGAAAAGATTTTAGTGTACGAGTATATGCCCAACCGAAGCCTGAATTTCTTCATTTTTGGTAAGTAAAATTGGTTACCGTTGATTATGTTTGTATGATAGATGATGTGGAAGAACATATAACAATATGCATGTAAAATATTTTGTTTGCTCAGATCCTAGCAGAAGAGAGTTGATAACATGGGCCAAACGAATGTGCATCATTGAAGGAGTTGCTCAAGGATTAATATACCTCCATAAGTATTCGAGATTGAAGGTGATTCATCGAGACTTGAAGGCCAGCAACATCTTGCTTGATGGAAACATGAATCCCAAAATTTCGGATTTTGGAATGGCCAGGATATTCGGGAAGCAAGAATCTGAAGCAAACACAAACAGAATTGTCGGGACACAGTAAGAAATTACATTGATCAACAACTTTAATTGATGCAAAATACTTCTTACGTATTTCATTGTTACCATTTATGATCTCTTACAGTGGCTATATGTCTCCTGAGTATGCCATAAAAGGCATATTCTCCGTGAAGTCTGCTGTGTTCAGTTTCGGAGTTTTGCTTCTTGAAATTGTGAGTGGCAAGAAAAATCGTGCCTGCTACCATTCTCAACGTCCACTCAACCTCATAGGCCTGGTAAGTGACGTTTTCAGACTGTTGAGATTTCCTGTTACACTTATGTGTCATTTATGTAGATAGTGTGAAATGAAATTTCAATAGTTCTTCAGATTGCTACGCTAATTCAATTCTTGATTTTAAATTGCTATGTATTTGCACCAGGCGTGGGAGTTGTGGGTTGAAGGAAGAGCTATTGAGCTTATTGATCCAACACTTGATGAATATTCTAATCATAAAAGTGAAATAATAAAATGCATAAACGTTGGCCTATTGTGTGTTCAAGATAATGCAAATGACAGGCCATACATGACTGATGTTATTACCATGCTAACAAACGAGTCTTTACGACTGCCAGAACCAAAACAACCGGCGTTTTTTATTGAAACGAGTGAACGAGAGGATGATAAAGAAGTGGATGTAGAAAATCTCTGCACAAATAGTTTGTCAGTTTCAGTAATGGAAGGTAGATACAGGCTGTTTTACATGATTTGTGTTCCAAACCTTGTGATATTTGTGATCTTATAACTATTAATGTTCGATTCTTGCTCTACTTATTTTGTAATAAACTCAGGGGGCATTATAATCGTGGCATCAGCCTCCAAATCATATTATTAATGTTATTTCAAGTGCTAGATCTAACATGTTTTTTTCTGTTAGTTTTTATACTAAGAGGAAATTTTTCCTCTTCTGTGAGTAAATTAGAGCTTGTTTCACACGTAATCAAACAAACTCAAAGATTGAACGATAATGTGGATGGAGGAAAATTGGACTAACCATTGGATCATTCAAAATTGTCAATTTAGTTGTCATTGTCTGGAGATATTTTGTGCCAACTTTGCATTAATTTTGGTTTTCATGGTTTTGTAAAATAAATTAAATTGTTAATTTACATATGTAGTTATTTTATGATTTTTTATCATGTTTGTTTTGAAATTGCACTGCGCATTTAAGGGTACATTGAACCAAATCCAAATAGTGCTCAAATCCATCTCAAACTCCGTTCCTAATATTCATATAATCATCTTCATTGAAGTCATGTGGCATCTTAACTTTACAAACTCTAAGGCTGCATATAAAGGATTCAAAATCCATAAAAAAGTATATTCATCATATTCTAATATATTTGGAACTTGAGAGTGATCACTCTCTCATTTTTGGAGTTATAGAAAAATGCAATATTATTATTTTTAAAAAACGAAGCGAAAAAGTCCTAATCATGTGAAGAGAGAATTCAACAGTGTGTGTAATTAAGAAACCAATGCTGGCTGATATATCAGTTCACCTTTCTACAGTTGAGACGAACCTGGCCCGATGGTGGGTCAGAGGCTTGAGGTTGGAAAGCTTGATCATCGAAAGGCCAAAGTGGTCATGGAAGAGGTTAACGTCCGAGGCAAATGCTTCGACCCAAGTGTTTGTTACTGTGCCAGTTGTCATCTGCTGATCGACAAACAGCAATCCCTTTCTTTCCAAGAGACTACGATAATACACTGTACCAAAACCCTTCCCAGGCCCCTCGTAGTCCATTCTCATTCCTGGATCGTTGGATGATGACGAAGTTGGTAATGATGGTGATGGTGAAGGTGATGATGGGATTTGATTGCTGTTGCATTTTGATCTCAAGACTTCAAGAAAATCAGCATCTATTGAAGGGTCCGGTCCATTACGTCCCGTGATGTTATGGAGCCGGTTCAACATGAATGTGCAATGAATCGTTCCTGTGCTATGTGCACCTGAATAATAGAAAATGACAAAAAAAATCCTGTTTATATACGCGTATCAAATGACTTCGCTAATTAACGTTTGACATGCATCGAAAAGATGAGACATCAATGAAATTGGGGATCCTAACCCTTTTAACTAACTCTGAGAATCAACATAATGGCTTGCCAATGCTAACAAATCAAAACCAATATGGAAAATTCTAATACAGAATTGGCAAGCAATGCATTTATGTGATTATCCTATGCAAAGGTTGAGGGTAGAATATAGCTAAGAGCAAGAATTCTCTCAGAAAATTTTGGTCAATGTGTTTCTGCAGTTTCAGAATTGCCAATTTGTCTCAATTGTCATGATGCCACAGAAAAGCTGTCTTAGCTAAAAGAAACAATAAATAAATTAAGCAGTATACCTAGTAAACTGACTGTTTCTCTTTCATCAAATCCTCTTGATGCAAATTTATTAATTGCTGTAGAATGATCATCATCAGGAGCAGGAAGCTCATTTGTTGCATTAAGTTTATAAGAAACTGCGCTGTCCTTCCTACCAGTTAACAGAGGATAGAATGGGCCACCAACCTGAAACTTATACAATTATCAGACTGCTATAAACGCATATAGTTACACACGCATGCAGAGAGAGAGCGAGAGAGAGAGACCAGGATGACAGCTTCTCTTGCAGCCAAAGCAAGAGTATCAGCACAAGAAACAATTCCGGAGCAAGATTCTTCAAGTTGTGATTTAACAGTGTCAATTGCATCAAAGCCTTTTAACGATTGATTAGGGGGAGAATCTTTCTCACTATCAATTCCAGGAGCAGGATCCAACAAAACTGAGGCATCACATCCCTAAATAAGATAATCAAAAACCTCCAGTTGGATTAGCATAAATCAAAAGCTGTTTCAGAGAAACCACATGAAATCCCTAAAATCTAGACAATTTCTTCCAGAAACAAACCCCAGTTCCATCCAGTAACATCATGGATTTCTCCATCCTCGATTGAAAAACAAACACATGAATTAAACCACACGATTCAACAAAGTGCAAATGTAACCAAATTGCACATGCAAAAACTGATTGGATTCAGAAAAGTTCATCAACAGCCACTTGGTGAGATCCAAAAGAATAATAGATTAAAGTCAGCATCTAAATTCCGTCAAATGCAAAACAACGGCTCCACAAGAAAAAACAAAAGCATAAACAACAACAAAACTAAAGTAAAAGAATAGAGGTTCACCTCGATGAAGCAGTCATGGAAGAAAAGCCTCAACAAAGCAGGAGCCACATCCTGACGCACATTAAATAAATTTTGAACAGTAGATCGGATAATTCGCTCCGCTAGGGGGCAGGATTCTCTGTAGTAATCATATTTAAGCGATTCATTGACAGAATTACCACCCGAGACACTCTGCTGGAGCTTTCTCTCGACCATTGGAGCCCTGAGAAGCGAGCATGAGTAGGCAGATGAGTAGTCGGCGCTATGAAACGAACTCTTAATACTGGTTTCAGAATTCTGATTCTCGAGAGTGATCAATAGGCACAATAGAAGAACGAGAAAGCTCAGATTCTTCGACAAATCCATTGTGATCTCTCACTGTATATATGTATGTATGTGGAATTGCAGAGATTTGAAAGCATCTGTGAAGGCGGGGAGATGTAAAACGCGGGAGATGACTTTTTTTGTTAAAATGATGTAAATGCCCCTGCAGCTTGGGGCTCTGTTTGGATGTAGGAATCAGCAGATCCGCGTTTATGAGGTCGGGGATGGGAAAAAGTGCCCCGTTGATGGGGCGGGAACAGGATCATATTGGGCCACTGCTATTGGGCTTTTCCTTTTTTTTTCCTACATTTTCACGATTAGGCCGAGTGGTATTTTCAGCTGCTCACCGATTTTGTTTTACTTATAACTCAAGCTTCCTAACTTGGATTTAGTTGATTCTTTTTCACATGGTTCAACCCTCTTCTCAAATCTACTTCTAGATCAAAACAGTTTTTCCATTAATTCTAGCTCATTTTCACTCGTTTCTACAAAATAAACAACACACAACCTTTCTCCATATTTAAATTCAACTAAGTGAAATTAGTGCAATAAAAATAAGAATTCCTATCAAATTGAGCATGAAAATCATATAAATACGAGCAATGACGACACCAATCAATAAAAGACAAGATAATAAAATTACAAAGAAAATAAAAAACAAATTACGAGAAAAATGTAAAAATAGTGAAAATGCATGATCCAAAAAACAAGTATTTATCGTATTTAAAAATAAAGAAGGTGCAGATCATGAGTCAATCTCTCTCTCTTGAAGACAGAAACAACATTTTTGGCCATGGCCAGAAAAAGAGAAACAATCCCTTGTGTCAGGCAATGAAAAGTTAAACCCTCAAATCTCCACTCAATCAACCACAAAAGAGTAAAAAAATTAAAATCTCACAGATTCTGTCAGTAATCTCTGCAACCCCTAAAATTCAATGATTCTTGATGAGGACCATAATGTTTTCAAGATTTTCTTTAATTCAATTTCCACAAAAGAAATCAAAATACGGATGCCCATCATCATCATTCTCATTCCCATTTCACATTTCCAGTTCCTTTGGCCTATTTTGATGATACATTAATTCTGGATCATTCTTTTGTTGATCATCGTCGTCATGGACTCCAAACTTTCAATATTGCACAAAACTATATAATTACACACATATTATTGGGAATAAATCAATTTTCTTGATACATTCATAAATTGAACATTTTAAGAATATTATATCATTGTATATAGTGTTGTAAAATTGACTTTGGTCAAATAATTTCCGCACACTCAATCTGAACCGCTTGATACTATTGTATAATGAAAATCTCAACTATTACCAAATACATATGTGTTAATGATAACATATGCAATGGATTTTTAACTTTTGTTTAGATGTGTAACATGGGTTTTAAATTTTACATGTCATATATATTACAAATTGGAAATATCATTGACATACAATTTAATAACATGTTTATGTAACAATTTTCGATCAAACATTCACACATATCATTTATTAATATTATAATAGAATTTGAAAAGACTGTCCCTGGGTGTTTTGACAAATAATTGATTACGTACCGTTTGGATAAGGTGGGAAAAGACTCTATAGTAGAAAATCTCAACTACTAACAAATACATATGTAAATAAGCCTTTGTCTGGTCTTATGCTTTTTGAAACCAATTTTTTTTCTTGCCTTCAATGTGTTTAAAATTAAATTACTCATATTATATTAAAATCTGCCCTTTTTTTTATTTTTAAACCCTGTTTTTTTTACATTTTGTCTGCTCCTTTGTATTTCCATTTATTTTCCATTTAATTATCTTCCAATTTTAAAATAATTGAAAACACCAAAAATTGAATCTTTTTCATTTTCAATTTAATAACCCATTTATATGTAACGAATTTTTGATCAAAACAACAATGGATCATATTATTATTGTTTTGAAAATAATAGAATTTGAAAAATATCACACTTATTTTTTTTTATTAAATCTCTCTCACACACACACATTTTCTTGGTTTTTGGATAAGGATTGACATGTGGCAAACCGGGGGAGGGGGACATTATTCTTTTTACTATATATATTTTTTTAATTGCTGCATAATATCTTAAATTCTAGATGTAAAGTGGACCCCACTTTTTTAAAGATTAAAACATAACGTCATAGTCAAATATTTATTGTACTTTTGCATATGCCGATTAGTACAGTGAATAATCCTTTGGAATTAAAAAAAAAAAGTTAACAAGCCTTTTGTAAAAAATTGACTCCAACATTAATTTAATCTGTTCCTTTTATATTCCATCTCGACCCTCCATTGTATTAAAAAATTATACATTTTGATTTTATCTCTAAATGGGTTAATAAAATTATACATGTAGATGATATTGTTGAATTTCTACCCTTGGTGCTTCATCAGATATTTGGTCCATCTAATGAGCAAGCAAAATCAAAGCCTAAAAAACAATATACTTTAATACTGTATTGTTTTGCATTAATCATATATCATTCCCCCATTAAATCATCTGTAAAAAGTTTAGAAGCGTAGGAATTGAGTGCCACCATACAACCTAAACAAGAGGAGTCTATTCTATTCTCATCTACCGACTTCCTAACATCTCCAAACAAAGATTCCAGCAAACACAGTCCCCTCCTTTGAATTCATCAAAAAACGATTTACAATATTTACAACAAAAATAATTAAGAGATGAATCAAACATTAAAATACCTGTATTTTGGGTTTGTTGTTTGCTACAATGGAGGCGCCGATGGTGATGGTGCACCAACAAGAAAAGGTCGAAACACAAAACGGGCGGGAATTACATTTTAAAGCAAGGGCTTCTAATTTACTGATCATTTCCAATGCAAATTGAATGTCTATCTTTTTATTGGCTGCAAAAAACATACACTGCTCTAATTAAAAAAATAAATAGTTCACCCGACTCGAATGGTTCATGATTTACCCGACTCGAGTGGTTCATGGTTCACCCGACTCGAATGGTTCATAATTTAGGGTTTATGGTTCATGGTTTAGGGAATAGTTGGCATGACACGTCATTAATCTGGTTCCATAAAAAACCAGATAGTTGGTTTTATATCATTACTCTATATATATATATATACATATAAACGCACCATCGATCATCTCAAATGAGCATATGACAAACAATTCAATTCATCAAAAAACGATTTACAATATTTACACTCTTCCAACAAAAATAACAGATGAATCAAACATTAAAATACCTCTATTTTATAATATATTTAGGGTTTGTTCTTTGCTACAATCGAGCCGCCGCCGCGCTGCCCGTTAAAGATGGTGATGGTGCACGAAGAAGAAAAGGGGGTGGTCGTCTGAAGACAAAAGGGCCGCAGGCGGGAATTTAATTTTATTACTCTTGTTAAAACAATTACTGATTTCCAATGCAAATGGAATGTCCATGTTTTATTGGCTGCAAAAACATACACTGCTCTAATTAAAAAATAAATAAAGAGAATAATGGGCCCACTTGGCCAAAACCTTATTGGTTTAGACTTTAGAGGAGGAGGATCGATGCATGATTAAGAGGTGAGAAATTGAGAGGACTGATGAACAAGACAGAGAAAGAGTAAAACCTTTTTTGCTTTGATATTTGAGAATTGGATTTGCTTCCATCTACATCCAATCCATTGCTACTACTAGTTGACATCTAAGATTTTCAATTTCACGTGAATTAAATCATCTTTTTTTGAGAAATTACTTGGTTCAAGAGTAATAATTGTCCGGTATATATGTCTCTCTAAAATGAATTAACAAAAATAAAAAAAGCAACAAGTATCACATAAGGAGTTTGTATGACTTATATTATTTGAGAGTATTAGTCGTGATAAGTGAAAGATAAATTACTTATTACTATAAAAAAGATATTACTCGTGATATTGAAGGGTATAACTAATATACAACATGAATATTAATAGTAATAATTTAAACATATGACTTGCATTATAAAAGAATATTAATCTTGATAACAAAATCGTAAATATGAAATTAATTTTACAGTGAATATTGTAAATTTCACATAAGACATCCTCAATAAAAAAAAAAGTCTTAGACGTAGATGATTCATGGCGCGAGTTGGTCAAAATTATTGAATAATAAAAAAACAGATACAAGTTTTTTTTTCGACAGGAAAACAGATACTCCCTCCATCCCCCACCAACATGCACACTTTCTTTTGCACACAAATTAAAAAATATTAGTTTTTTATTGTTTTGTTGACTTTTCAAATGGAGATGAAGGTTGGAGATTGTGAGGATGTTTGTCATTTTAAAGTGTTCAAGTTGATAAAGGAGGGACGAAAAAAGAAAGTGTGCAAGTTGTTAAGGGACGAAGGGAGTACAAGTTAATGTTCATGGAAATAATAAAATGAGAATATATTTAATTTGAATCAGCCTGGTGGCCAGTTTTTATGTCTTTATTTTCATAATAACTTTTTTACAGTTATCCGGAATGTACATGCAATTTTTTTTCATTATTTTTTCAGTTATTTTCCTTGTCATTGGCTTGCTACAGAATAAATGTGTTGATTTTTCCTCCCAAAATAAGTAATCTTTGCAAACACCGTCTTTATGTTTTTAAGTAATTTTATACTTGGGGGTTCGCAACTCTTTAAGTAGTAGATTAAATTGCTTTGATTTCAGGTTGTTTTCAAAATCTTTTAAATGAATGTTTAAATTGATTATTATGAGATGTCATAAATATATTACTATTTCAAAAAAAAATTAAAAATATATATGTGTATATATATTTTTTAATTTATAATTCTAACCTCATTTTTTTGTTATGGTCTAGTTTAAGGGGTGTAAATTTTGCTTCAAAAGTAATTATTTAACTAATTTTTAAAATTTTGATCAAAATCAATATATTTCAAACAATGTCTACTTATTTTTCTATTTATTTAGAGAAAAAAAAGCACAATCAATTACAAACTCTCAATTAAAATATAACTTTTTACGTTAATTCTTGATTATTTGATAGCAACGGATAGAATTGTAAAAGAAATGGCGAGTAATATATTTTTATTATACTTCATTACATGGCTATTTTATTAAAGAGTTATTATCTCATGAACCAAGTCTATACTATGAACTTTGATTATTTATCTCATTTCATTCATTTTCAACATATTTTTTTAAACCACCAAACTTGATTCGTATTATATCCTGGGTAGAGTCAAATACCATGAAATAAAAACAAATTTCATAGCATGAACCAAGTCTATACAAGTTTTTGTCTTTATTAAATTACACATTAATTTAGTAATGTTATGCTAAATAATTGAGGGAGTATAGAGTATGTATATTGTGTATGATTATCGAGGTAGTTATTAATGATAAGTTGTAAATTCTGGGGAACAAAATTAATTCAGTTTTCGGCTAGTAGAACTTGTTGTGCACTGTTTATTAAATGCTTTCTGCATTTCCAAAAAACCTGGCTTGCGTTTGTATGGAAATAAAAGGATTTGAAATTTATCAAGCTTTTTTTCGAAACAAAAGGAACAAAATGAAACGCTGGAAGTTCGAATTTAGAACAATGAATTTTAAATGGGTGTATGCAATGGGCACTGTGCATTTCATAGTGTATTTTTGCATACGATTTGTTGCATTGAAACATACAACTTATTTACATTGAAACCTGCAACTTGTTTCACAAACACAAATTGCATGTTTCAGTGTAAATAAGTTGTATATTTCAATGCAACAAGTTATATGTTTTAAAAATAGACTATGAAGTACACGGTGCATCTAGGACGAGGTGATGATGTACTACTAGAGCGGATATGCGGTAGATGTATTGTGGAAGCAAATTAAAACCACCAGAAACTTAAAGCTTGGAGGTTGTGCAATACTCTTAACAGCAAGTCGTGATATATTTCTTATGCTTTTAGTTATATATACTTTAATTCATAACGAATTGTCTTAACTGAAAAATCTTTAAAACTTATTTATTTCCTTTATTTATTCATTAAAGAACTGGTTATGCGAGCATACGAGACTGGTTGCGCAAGATAAGGAAGTTTTATTTTCTCGTTTCCTTGAATGGGATTTGAGGAAGTTAAGGAAGAGGATGAAGCGTGATAGTCTTAGAGATCTGTCTTCAAACTACGTAAATGATTTTGAACTCTGTAGGTCTTTTTTTTTTATATGAACCGTAACTTATTTTACTTTCAAATTATTGACAAAAATGACATGTCCATAAGGTGTTAATAAAACCGACAAGAGACAAAAAGGAGGCATTCAAAGAGTTACTTAATGAGAGTGAGATTGGATCAAATGTGCAGGAAAAAAAAAAAAAAAAAACGAGATGACGAGATGGTCAGCGACTATGAAAAAAGTGATAACAGAGAAAAACATACTGGGCAGGGTGTTTTTGTTGATGATGTCCTTTTTAGAAAACTGGTAAATGATGAACTGATAGTGAATCTGTCAAAAATCGATGTAGCTTCGTCTTCAAAAATTCCAGAGAAGACAATTTTTGCTGAAAATGCGGCGAGGGATAGTGTTCTGGCCTTCTCGTTGGGGAAAGGCGAATCGGTTGTTACACCTACTTCAACATTTTGTTGCGTCAGTGGCCCTTCGTTTAGTCTTCATTTATCACAAATGAATAACGCAGAAACAACCAAAGTTAGCGTCATTGTGAACAAAGTGATCAGTGATTTGAGAGATAAAGATCACCACGAATCTGCTAGTAACACTATGAGTCCTGCTACTGAATTCGATGACCTGATTGACATTGAAGACTATCTCTACCGATTCTCTAACCTTGTCAACGACGCCGTGTCGCTTCTCCTGTAGGGGTTGATCACTCTCTCTGAGGTGATTTTCGCCTTCGTGTGGGCCTTGTCGCAGGCTTTCCGGTGGAGGCTAGTGGTGCGAACGGTAGCGCCGGAGAATCTCCTGGCGGACGAGAAGCTGTCGCGGGTGGACGTGTTCATATGCACGATGGACCCGAATGAGCAAGTGGTGGAGGCGATAAACACAGTAATATCGACGATGACGATGGAGTACCCGCCGGAGAAGCTGATGGTGTACTTGTCAGATGATGGCGGCACCGCCGTGACGCCGTCTGCGATGATAATGGTGTGCTTGTTTGCGAGGTCTTGACTGCCGTTTTATAGGAAGTATGAGGTGAAGACGTGCTGCCCTGAGGCCTTCTAATCATTTGGTGATGCTGAGAGGGAAAAAAAAGAGCTTGATTTATATATGAATCAGTATATGAGTCAGGTTTGACCCGAGTTCATAGTATGAACCGAGTTTACACAAGTTTTTGTCCTAAAATTTCGAACCTTAATAAGGATGGATTTTGAAATCCATGGATTTCACACATAAATTATCATTCTCCAATGGATTTACAAATACTTAGATTTGAGAAGTTAGTTTAAAATGGAGGGATTTCAAATCCTCATTAAAACTTAGTCATTTATAAAATCTCCTCATCTTCACTCTTCCCCCTCTCCCCCTTCACCCTCTTCCCCAAGCTCTCACATCTAAGTATTTATAAATTCATTGAAGAATATAATTTATGTGTAAAATATATGAATTTCGAAATTCATCCATCCAAAGAGAGTCTAAAGATGTTTATGGTAAAATTCGTTATTGGGATGCGGAAAACCTCCGTTTATTGGCGGTGGACAAATTCGTAATTTCAGCTGTTATTGCCTATATATGAAACCCGAGTCCAGAAGATTTCAACAAGCATCTCGTCAATTAAATTGTTTTTTCAACCGGGTTAGGGCATCTCATTGTTCCCTTTGATAAGATTAATTTTGCGATCAAGCGGAACCCTAACCCTAGATTTAATCATGTCCAAGCAAGGTAATTGATCCTCAAGAAGTACAGGAATTTTTTTGTAGATTAATTAATATTGGAATATTGTTCTTAATTTAGTAGTATATATTTCTGCCCTAGAAAAGCTAAAATTGTTGATTCTGTGTTGTCTTTTGTTTTGAATCTTGAATCAGGAGGAAAAGCGAAGCCTTTGAAGCAACCTAAGGCTGAAAAGAAAGAGTATGATGAGGTATCAATTTACAGCAATTAGTTTGTTTGATTCCGAAATTCGGGAGTAATGATTTCATTATAATATTATGATGAATATCTTTGTTAGGATTTATGATATTCCACATTGCTTTGTTATTCGGTTCAATATTCTTCTGTGAGAATTAAGGTGTTAGTGATGATTGCAGTTTGTGTGTGTGTGCGGGGGTTCTGCTGCATATCAAATATTTGAATTATAGCCGCATGATGTTGAGATTAATCTTCCTATCTATTTTTGCTCAATTGCAGCGATGGTTTAGTTTTGAAGTTTGAAAGTGTGCGAAGTAGAATGAATGGGACAGATTCTTTGCATTTTTTTCTTGCAAGTTCGCATTATTTTCTTATGTAGTTGAAGGTCTAGGAAAGGGATGTGAAATTGTAGGAAGTAAATTGAATGGGACAGATTTCGTGCATTATTTTCTTGCAAGTTTGCATATTTTTCTTATGTAGTTAAAGGTCTAAGAAAGGGATGTGGTACGTATATACCTGATAACCAATTACAACACAATCCTGAACCCTTTATCCATGACCAAAAAAATACATATAGACCCAAGCCCATTGACAACGGTAATAAGAAGATTATGATCGTGAGTGTATTGCAGAAATCAGAATTTTCCCTCTTTCTCTCCCCTCTGCTCTCTTTATTCTATCTCTGCTTCTCAGAATTCTCCCCTCTTCTTTAAATCTCCCTTTCTTATCAGGAGCTTACACCTGTTTGAAAGGTGGGTTATCCTCTGTAATAGGATCTTATCAGAAAGTAATATATGTAGTCACGTAAGTTACTCATCATATTTTTTCCTTGATATAACATGTGTGTGGAATATTAAGAATGATGAAATTAGGAAGAACTATATAGTGTGGTGGACTAATGGCCTCTAGTGTAGAATACTTTTGTATTTGTTTATGGTTTCTTTAGATCTTTTTTTGGAACACATCTATGGTTTTTATTTAGTTCTCTTACAAAATATTGCAACCTTGCAGTTCGACAAAGCTAACATTCAAAAGAAGAAAGAAGAAGAGAAGGTAAAAACTTTTTTTTGTCTGAAGGTTCACCATACCCCAACCCAACCCCAAGAAAGTAGCTGATCTATCTTGCTGCTAAACTCTATATATAATATGGTTTTCATGTTCTTGCAGGCTCTTAAGGAGCTCAAAGCAAAAGCCCAGCAGAAGGGGTCGTTCGGAGGTTCTGGTCTGAAGAAAAGTGGCAAAAAATAAGTCATGATAAATTAGCAAAAAGACTTATTGTTGCAGACTGTATTATTGTGTTATTATATTGTCGTGTTCTTCAATCTCTAATGCATGCAATTTAACACAGTTACCTTTTCTTATTGATGGGTTGTTAATACTGTGAGAGCTTATGGATATAAGAATGTATATCCAGCGTTTTATTTTTAAGTGATTTCTTCGTGTGAATTTATTTTTACTGCATGATCCATCATAGATGTGTATTACATACAATGAGCACACCTATCTAGATGGAATGGCTGGATCTAAATAATTGATATTGCTTAGTTGATTGGTTACAAATTAGTGGTTGGATCTAGTCCACTTGCCTCAAGAATTCAACTACATAGTTTTTCCAAATCCCATGATGCCTTTGTTCTTATTCGTAATGTTGTTTTTTTAGATGCTATGCATCCAAATACATGTTTCAATTAATATGGAAAACTAAATGAAGAGTAAAATCTTGAATTTGGGGCACTGTTATTGCAAAACAGATAGTAATCATACCTGCTGTGGGAAAAAAAAATTTGGCCTTGTCTGCTATGAAAGAATCTTCTTAAAATTTATGTTAATAGGGTGCTGATAATAATGCACACTACAGAAATTTGAACAATTTTGATTGAAGATTGCGAATGAGAATGTTGCAATTCACAATATCGACAAATAACAGTCAAAACCACAAGATAAACTATGCGAGGCAGGCAGGAAGATTATAAAGCCTCGTTCCCGATTCAGATTGCATCCAGTTGCATCAAGTAATGCATCCAAGATTTAATTTAATGACTCGTACATTCTGAAAAGCAAAACTGAGTGAAGCTACTGATTGGGCTCGTCTGGATCCTCGTTCTCAGGATCTTCCCCTCTTCCTCTTTTTTTTCTTCTTCCTCGTCTTCATCTTCTTCAGGAGGATCAGCTGGCATCGGAGGTGGTAATGGAGTTTTCATAGGGCTGAACTGGGGGAAGATGTCCGGTCTCCTTCCAGGCTTCGGCCTATCCCACTCCTGAAACGATTACAAAGTTCATGAGAACAGGCAGATTGAAATCACATTACTAAAATATTATGGCGACGAGCATGTTTTCTCTTTGATTCTAATCAAACAGAACCACATGCAGATGCCACTTCAATTAACAATTAAATAGTATGCAGAAATGTTAATATAACCACACACCAATGCTAACGAATCATTAACCAAATGCTACTAAATCAATACTCCTCAAGATTCCAAGATTTTAAATATGGAATTTCACTGCTTGGAATTTCAAAACAACAATTCACCTAATAGTCCAGTTTCCATTTCTGCTATCCATCGTGCCAGTTTGAATAACTTCATATGGATTTAGCAACTAAGTGTACTTATGGATGACAAAAAACTGATTTACAGTATCTAAGGATATTATAGCAAAGCTACCAGAACAGAGAATCACCCATCTCAATTCACTTTTCACATCACGTCAACAAGTCGAGTGATCTATCATGAAATTCTGCTAAATTCTTTGGACTCGAATTCACATAATTGTTGTGTTACTGCTAGCTATTTAATGGTAAGTCATCAAAACAGAGAACCCAAGGCCACAAAGATTCAACCCACTTCTCTTTCATCAAAATAATAAAGTCAGGAAAAATCTACCAGCTGTTTCTGCAATTTCAGACTACCTCAAGCTAGTCCAGACTTTTAAGTTGCAAAGCTTTCAGAAGTATATAATTCAAGAAATGCAGCTGATATCAACCTTAAATAACAATTCAGATACCAATTCTACGAAAGAATTATGTTTTCACGCCATTATAAGACCCGCAAGGCAGCAAAAATAATGCAAAAGATAGAGCAGCCTATTTCAGCAAGAACTCTTAAAACTTTTGGAAAGGTTACTCTTTCTGTATGATGACCAGCTGATCTAGAGAAACCTACTTTCTATGATTCAAAGCAAGGACCAAAGCGGAATCCAGGGTTCTTAGGATGTAAAACAGAGTCAATACTGTCTCATCATATTAGTAATAAGCAAGCTATTGGTGACTATATTGCAAGAAATAAGTAATCCCAGTTAGTAATTTGTCTAACCCCCTCCAGCACAGTACATGCAACCTCCTTATTTGCAATTTAAACTAATTTCAACACCATGAGCCATAATATCCAAAATGAAAATTGCCTATCTTATCGGGCCACGTCGGGAAACTATTCTTCAAATTTCATCTCGGGATAGCCAGCTATGGCACAGCTACGTATATGATTTAACAAGTTACTCAGAAGTTAGAAGTATCACAAGAAGCAATTTATGATTCATTTATCTAAATTAAGCATTTCTAAAACTTTTAAGTATCTCCCATACTTGTTCGGTTCTTACATTTCCTCACAAGGTTTATAGGCTTCATTCTCTCCATAAGCAATCATCGTCGACCTCAAAGCTCAATAATCACAATTCAAATTATAAACAATACAAGATTAGGCAAATTAATCTAAAATTAACCACACCGCTGACAATTTTCTATCTACAATCCATAACAAAAATTTAAAAACAAATTAAAGACGGCGAAAGGGGATAAAACAAAAACTTACGATGGGAAAATCAAGGGGGGAACGGCGAGTCATCTTCTCTTCATCGGGAGCCATACCGACAATCCACGATCTCCGGCGTCCGCATTTCGAGTTAGAGCTTCGGGTTCTGCGGAAACAATTGAGCGGCGGCAACAGAGAAAGGGCGTTAGCAGAAGAGGTCGTAAATGATGAAGATGAGGTTGCAGCTAGGAACAGCTCCGCTCTCGGAGCAGAGCCCGATAGACAGAGGAGAAGGAAGAATACGCCATACGCGGCGGCGCGTGAAGCTTAGTTATGTAGTGTATTCAACTTCCGGATGTGTTTTGAAACACTTAAAATAACTTTCAAAAACGGTTATTTTCAAAAGAAAGATTCATCTGAAATTTGTTCTGAAAGACTCTCTCGCTTGCCGAAGAGAGAGGGATGAAAAGAGGGAGAGAAGAGTCCAAATTACAGTCGGTACGGGCCTGGATCGGATTACTGTAATGGGCTTATTCGGCCCAGTTTTGACTGTTTAGGCCCAAGTATATCATCGCTTTTCCGATTTTTTTCTTTTTCTCAAAATAGAAGTGTACATTGCTCCCTTCATCTCAATTATACATGCTTATTTCCCCTTTTGAGGATATCTTCTTCTTTTTTTTAATAACTCGCTATTCGATTAAAGTACCGACTATTTCAGAATATTAAAACTCACCGTCCACTAGTGGAGATCCCATTTCAAGTAAAAAATAAACTCTGTATGGACTGATCCATTTCAAGAATTAATCACATCTTAGAGGGTTCAAATTTAAAACCTAGAGATTAATACATTTTTAAATCTCAAACCTATACCATTAAGTTTATCATTGAGTTACTTTTTAGAATATCTCATTTGTACAAGCTTGTTTTGATATAGAGTAATTTTTTTTAATTAATTAACTAATATAATTTTATGCATTAATCATGTTAGAAACTTAACAATTATTAAATGAGATTATAATAGATATTTTACTTATTCAATTCATCTTTTCAAGAAAAATAAAAAATCAACTCAATCGCCTGTGACCTGTCTATATAATTGAGACGGAGGGAGTAAATATTTCAAATGAATGTAGATTTAGAACTCATTTGATTGAGAGTAGTGAAGGTGGTGTTGGGATTATACTGAAAAATATGCTTTTTACTTTGTATAATCGAAACTGAATTTCCAGACTTATTTACTGAAATAAATTGTTTATCACTGATGCTTTAAATATGATTGAATGTTATATATATTTCTTTGCATAATCTGTTCAATAATTAAGTATGTGTTGTTACATCAGAGTTAATTTAGTGATACGGATCACGAAAGATTAAATTAACAATCCCCTTGTAACTATAAGTCGCCATTCACGACCTAGATGAAAATGAACAACCATCGCGAAAGTTTGAGGTGTAAAAGGCTCGAGATTGGTTTGTCTTGACCAAGAGATTACACTAGTGCATGGTGATCGACGCTTGAATATGACCTCTGAGGAGGATAAATTCTTGAATCGAACAAGGAAAAATTAGACCTCGGTGGTTCGTTGTTTCTTAACCTTCGTCCCTTAAATAGGATCATATGGGATTGATAACTATTGCTTTGACTTATCATGGGTAGCGAATCGGAGAGATTCAATACTTTTTATCTTGGACAATATTATTGGTCACGTGTGATTGCTAAGATTTAATCTGAAGAATCGTTTGCAAAATGCACTTGCTTGATTTGCCTCCTTGGGAGGTTCATAAGTTTTATCATACCAAATCTTGCAAGTGGAATTAGTTTAGGTATGGATAATAATGTTGAACCGTTCGCTCGACCAAGACAAAAGATATTAATTAACGGAAAAGCTATTTGATGGGCTTGAATTAATTGATAGGCTAGATAATCTTAAACACGAGAAATAATGACCGGAGCCATATTGACCGTAATATGGGTTAAGATGGATGGTCTGATATTAATTATGTAGTGGGATTAATTAATATTTATGGGCTTTAATTATATTGTGGCTCAATATTAGATATTCAAGATCCATTAGAAGGTTCAATCTTAATTCTCCTAAAGGCCCCCTGAGTAGCCCAACAAATAGTCAAATAACTGAAAAGGTAATTAAAATAAAATAAATATTGTTGCTTAATTTTCCAACCAAAATTTCGAAATATATAGATATGTTGGGAGAAAAATTTTCTTTGAATTTTGTTATGGAATGAAGATATATATCCTTGGAATACAAGATTATCTCATTAAATTCAAGAAATCTCCCACTAGCTTATTTATATAGTAAATTTCAAAAAGATGAAAATATATAGTGGGCAAAAAAATTTTCTTGATTTTCTTGAAAATATATTATGGAAGATATGTATTTCTTGAAATACAAGAATATCTCATAAATTCAAGAAGATCCAAATCTTAGATTCTTGCACTAAATTTTCGAAAATCCATATATTAGAGGAAGTGAGATTTTTGTGGAATATTTTAATTATGGGAAAAAGAATATAGGAGATATATTCAAGATTTTTTGGTGACCAAGAAAAGTCTTTTCTCACATTGATTTTCTACTAAAATTTCGACCACCCTCCCTCGTATAAATAGGGGATGATTAGTTCATTCCCAAGTACAATTTCATGTGCTGGAAAAATTAGCAAATCCACAAAGGTAGTGCAACAAAGTTTATTTTTTCCTTTTGTTAATTGTTTGACAAGTGTCCTTCCACCTGGATAGTTGAAGCAAAATTTGGGAATCTTGGGAAGTCCTTTTGGTTAGTCCGTCCAACCGAATTCATTGTCATCCCGAGAGAATGCGTTCACGTAAACCCGTAGATTCCGCGTCGTGTAGGTTTTACGTGGCTTTTTATATGCATGATATGTTGTTGCAATTATTATTTGAATTAATATATGATTAATTCATGCTAGTAATAATTAATGAATTAAATTTGTATTTAAATATTCACTCCGAATAGATATGTGCAACTCATTCCCCAATAGGTGGGTAATGAACTAATGTGAATAAATGAAGAATAATTCCCTAAAATCCTTCAACATCCTTTAAAATTGCATTTAGATTAAGAGGGCTGAAGGGACTTGGGGAATGAATTCAAGTAGTGAAGTTCAAATTACATGAAGTTTCAGTAAATTAAGGGTTTAATTTGGGTAGAAGATTTGATGTAATGATTTAAATTAGTTCAAATTAGTTTTTTTTTTTTTTTTTGAAAACAATTAGTTCAAATTAGTTGTACATAATTTTATTTTAGTTTTTAGTTTTTAAAAAAAAATTCCACAGGTAATGGGTCACTAAAGCCCATGTATCAGGCCCAGTTGTACCCATATAAAAGCCCAATGACGATATTTTCTTCGTGTGTGTAACTTTTGACATAAAAATTGTTCAACCAAACAAGCCCTAGAGAAAATCGCCATTGGTAATTTGGGCAATTCACTAATACGCACTCCATTGCTCTCACTCTGTGAAAATACAATAGGCGTTGCTTTGTGGAGAAAATAATGGCCGGAAAGCAAGTATCCGGTGACGGGTTGCCGCCCAGCCTCGCCGGAATGTCCAAAAACCAGCTCTACGACATCATGTCTCAGATGAAGGTCCAGATTTTGTTATGTTATACAATATTCACGCTCGTATATGAACACGGTCGATTAACTGTTGTCATTAGCCAATTCCGTAAATTTTTATGTTATTCGAAAAGTGAAGGTTGAAAATTGAATGTGCCTTCGTGCAGACATTGATAGAGCAGAACAAGCATCAAGCAAAGGAAATTCTAATTCAAAATCCAGCTTTGACCAGAGCTCTTTTTCAGGTATGTTTGATTTAGGGTTCCTCCCCCGATTATTTGTTTTACTTTTAGATTATACTTTTTCGCAATGACAATTATTCTGTGATGTTAGGGCTTTATATAGGTAGTTAGGTTAATGTGAATTTATAATGGTTTTAATTCTTTGAATGGATCGTGAGAAGTAGACAAACTCATCCTAAGAAGTGTATTATTCTTAATTTGTTGTTAAATTGTTACGTCAAGCTATTGAATTTCATACTCAGAAAAATTAAGTTAGATTAAATTTGCTACAGTCGGATGCTGAAGAAGATTTGGATGGTTATTAGCTATTGGTAGGAGGGGTAGTCTTATGAGAATGCTCATATAAGTTTTAAATGCTGGAGCATGTGCAATGTTGCATTAGAATGTCCTTTGGCAAGGAGGTATGCTGTGTTATACTTATTACCAAGAGAACGGTTGAAATGTAAAACACACAATACAATTTGTGATCCTTCGTTCTCATGTTCTTGAGATACAAGAGCTAAATAATTTAGTTTGCCATCCTTTTTTTTTTTTTGGTTCTGCTCTAAGTTTTTACCTTTATCTTCATGCACATATTGTCTTTTCAATCACTGTAATAATTCAATTGATCTCTTTACAAGTACTATATGTTAAAGTTGCTAAGGTTGTAATTTAGTTAATAATGGGCTTTAGCATTCTGATATAAAAAGGGATAAATTGATATTAGTATCATCTATAAGTAAAGATATCATTTCAGTTTACTGATAGATGGCCAATAAAACATCATTTTTTAATTATATTACTATAATAGAATGGATAATTCCTACACACTCATGACCAGAATCTGAGATATAAAGTTCATCACATATGAAGTGATGCAGTTACCTAATATCAAGTGGAAGAAAATCGCTTAAAATTGGTAATGGTATCAATGTCCTTTGTGGATGTAATTATCATATTTCAACATTCACATGGTTTTGTACTATCTTGTTGTCTATGGTAATTTTCTTAGATTTTCATGGATTTATTCCAACTTTCACCTGATTTTTCACCATTTGCAAGGAGGAAATAATTTAGACTCTGACATATTTTTCATCGTATATTTTCGTTAGGCACAAATTATGCTTGGAATGGTGCAGTCCCCGCAAGCTGTATGCTTTCTTCACCCAATCATACCTTTCTTGCTAATTTATTTCTAAAAAAAAAAAAATCTGATTGCTTGACCTTTGTTTAGTCACTGGCCATTTCATCTACAGCACCTCAGAATCCACAACCACCAGCTGTGCCAACTCAGCAGCCTAATATTCAGGCATCAGCACCAATTTCAGGCCCGATTGGTCAGAACCAGATAAGGAAGCAGCAGCCAGCCCAAATGATGCCAAACATTCAGGCCCAACCTATTCCTCCTACAAAGCCTCAACCCGAGCACATGCCATCACACCCCTTACCTCTTCAGCGGCCTAAGGGACCTCTTGGTGGTCAATCAACACCAATGCCTATACCACAGTCCTCACAAGTTCCTAATTTGCCTCAGTTGCCACAGCATACTGGCCCACGGGCACCGCAACTTCACCACCCTCCTATGCCTTCACTCTCCACACAACCACAAGCATCTTTGGCAAATACTGGCAGTCAGTATATGCCCCTACAACCACCTTTGCCGATGCAACCAAGACCACCAATGTCTGGCTTCCCTCACCAGGCTCAAGCTCAGATGAGACCAAGTGTGGGCTTTCAGCATCCTACTGGACCACAGATGCATCATTCACAACATATGTATCATGTGAGCTTACTATTGGTGCTTTTCTCGTTTTCTTTCAAAATGCTGCCAATCTTTTTTTTTCTTTAGATTTTTAATAGTTTAATTTCAGTCAGGTGCAAATTCTCCTGCTGGACCAGGGTCTTCGTATATGCAGGGACAGCTGCCACTTCCAAATCAGCATTTGCCCCCTTCAGCTTACCAGGTTTGCATTTTTATGTTGTATATAGCTCAATGTCGTGTATTATAAGATTACAACATTGCTTTCTCGTTATATTTATGAAACATCTCTTATTCCTGGCTATTTTTTTGTTGTTATTTTCTGTGGATTCCATCCCATGGACCTAATGCTCTCCTCAGCCAATTGGGAGGCATCCCTGCTAAACATGCTTATGCCTTATGTGCTTGTAGTTCTGGCCTCTTACAGTTGTATGGTATCTAATATCTCGTTTTTGTATGATACGGACTATCTCCCATGTATACTATATTCTGACCCAAGGTCCGTAAGATGGTGTGGACCATGTATTAATTTTAGCTTTAAAGTTCTATTATTCTCGTGAACAATATGTAGTCAGCATCTTCGCTTGCAGATGCTTAATATAGGATATTATTAGCCCGGTTTTGCTGTCGGAATCAACTTTTCAGCGCTTATTTCTTTCTGCATGCTGATTTTGGTTCAGTAACAAAATCATATGTATTTTTCTTGTTAATCCAGGGAGGAAAACCTCACTTGGGAATGGATTTCAACCAAATTGGAAGTTCCAAGCAACCAGATAGAGGGTCCAATTGGATGCCTGGTCATCCTGATAATACAATAGGTCCAGGTCCAGTTTCAGGACAACCATCATTTCCTGGGCAGGCGGGCCCCAGCGTTCAGCCTCAGCGACCACCATCAGTAATCATTCTTCATATATTTTCTTATCCTGATATGAATGAAATAAGCATGATTTCCTTCTTGATAAATCTAATCTTGGTAACTGTGCAGTTGACTCCTGAGTTGGAAAAGGCACTACTACAGCAAGTTATGAGTCTCACTCCAGAACAGATCAGTATGCTACCCCCGGATCAAAGAAACCAAGTTCTACAATTGCAGCAAGTGCTTCGTCAATGAAACACATGGTGTATGTGTGCTCGTTTGTGATTTTCCGTCTCTACTTGCTGCTAATGCTGCCTCCATCACTTCTGGTGCCGATTTTATAACTTTCCATAGTGGACGGCGACTGACATGATCCCTTTTTGTTTGTTATCTTCATTTCTTTGACTTGCATTGTGCCTTTTGGATTGGTGAACTATATAGCCGTTTCTATATGTACACTAGCATTTACTTTTGAGATGAAATTGGCCATATATGGCTTTCGATGTCGCCGGTCTCATTGTATTGAGAGTTTGTATTGATGAACTTCATGTTTGACTGGATAACAAATGGAAATATAGATCTCAAATCCAGGCAATAGCCTAGATTCTAGTTTTACCTTATTTTGTTATTTTTGGCTAAATTTTAAGGTTTGAATCCATATATTTTGCTTTTCTGACTAAAATTTTAAGGCTTGAATACATATCCAGTGAGAAACTGAGAATGACTCCTAGAATTCATAAGTTGTTGGGGGAGCAACATTAAAAAAAAAGTCATTTTGGCTTTAGAATTCACATGTTGTTGGGAGCAACATTAAAAAAAAAAATATATTTTTTGGCATTCTCACTCGAGTTTGCAAACACCTCCCTAATCTTGCTCACTAATTGATTAATTATGACCAGATAGAAACTCAGAATTGGTTGGCTGCAATTTCAAATTTAATTGATAAATTATCGCGAGTGCATTTCATAGCAATTTTATAATGAGTAAATCTCTTTTGAAACTTGTTTATAAAATGAAATTTATATCATTACATTTAAAAGTTAATATCACTGCACTTATACATTGATATCACTACTCTTATAAGCAAGTTTTACAAGAGAGTTTGTATTTTATAATTTCCCAAACCAAGAAGTAGTTTCAGTTCTGGGATAAACCGTAAGACCATCTTATGCTAGAGAATAAGTCAAATGCAATGCAATAGTTGTACAGAAATGGATATACTTACAACTTACAAGGAGTGATACAAAATTATAGAGACAATATTTTAAGTTTATTGTGGCTTTCTCATTCTGTGAGTAGTACACGGAGCTCACTCCTTGAGCTTCCAATCATTCATACAGATAATCGCTGTACAACGCCTCAAATAAGCAGAAATACAAATTTCTGCTTTTACGAGGGATAATGTATTATACACATTCTTTCTCAGTCTTGCTAGAACTCCGATAGCTCTGCGTTTGCGTAGATAGACGAGGATTCCGAACGTGACTTATCCGGATGACTGAGTTTCAATCGGAATCTTCATCATCCTCCATATCCCAGTCATCATCGTCTTCAGAATCCATCTCCGAACCTTCATCTTCATCCTGCACATGTGGAAAAAAGTAGAAGGTCATCATTCGAGAAATGATTAGACATATAATTTCAAAGACTATATCCAAGTAAAATACGACTTACTTCATTCAATTCTGAAAAATTGTTAAACTGGTCATGGTTCTCTGAGTGCAGAAGCGTGCTGTGTTCCCGATTTTCAGAATCACCCTAATAGAATAATGACAAATGTAAAGCCTCGGAAAATATAGAAGTAATCCATGGAGAATGTATTCTGGTACTTGATTCGAAAATTATGTCAAGAAGAAAAATGTATTTGAATGGTCTGTCGGAATATATTCTTGGGACACAATTTTAAAGTGCATTGTGGGAGAATGAAAATACAATTCCTAAAAATATAAAACGCAAAACATGTTTTCATCTCTAGAGAAGGAAAAACGGATGAATTGAAATGAAAAGAGTGTAAATTTCCAACAGTTAATGCACATCCAAAGGAAAGTAACAATATAGAACTATAGCAAATAACTCAACCAGCCTAGAGAACAGGTAAAGCAGATCCAAGAACTGACTTTTGATATATATATAAGAAAAGAATATTATCAGACCAGTCTATCTAAGTAGAGATGTGTAACTTACTATTTCCTGCTTGAGTTGCTTAATTGTATTCTCCAGTTCAGATATGTGCTGACTGAGAGCCTACACAACATTGTAAAAGACGTAAATTAGTATACAGACAGAAACTAATAAAATCAACAATTTTAAATCTCACAGTTCAGCAAGATCGATTATTAAAGTTCACGTTTGAACTGAAATATAAAGAATGACTCACTTCATATCGCTGTAAGGCCACCCTACGTTTAAGTGCTTTTGCCTTTGTCAGAAGGTTTCTTGGTCTAATAGTGATAGGTCGACGATAATTTTTGCCACGATAGTAAATCAAGGCATGACCTTTTGGTACATGGTCAATTGACACGAGTATTCCATCACTCTCATATTCCAAAAGTCTTGCTGATTCTTCAACAAAAGCAAGTTCTTTTTCCTTGGATATTAATTTTACGAGTTCTCTATGTTTCCAATGAAGATGCATGTTTTCAATAACACCATCAAAAACGCCACGAATGCCTGGGAGACACAAACAAAACATGAGTTTTTTCTTGTATTATAGAATATATATTTTATATAAAGCAGTTTTCATTTGATCAACTGTACTCTAAGTTGAAAAAACTAACCAAGTGGCAAATATGCTTTCATCCGTAATCCAACCTTACGATACATAACTCTTTCCTCATCTGTAATTGTCTCCTGGTCATCCGAAGGATCTACAGGAACCCAGGAAGCCACTATTTTAGATAGCAATTTCTCTGCTTTGAGCTTCTTTGCCTGAGCCTGTAAATGCATTTAGTCAGCGGACTTGACAACTAAGGTAAACCAACAGCACATGGAACATAATGCACCAAAGGTAACAAGCACCAGCTGATCTTTTAAACTCGATAAGCATTAAACATAATTCAGAAACTCAAATGAAAAGCCAAGCCAAACATATCGAACAACGCAACACCTGTTAAGTATTATCCAAAACGAACAGTCTAGGGGGTGAGTGGGATCCATGCACTTATTATATAAGAAAAATAGCTTCTACCCATTTAATAAGGAATGAATTTTTACCCAATTTTGACCTAAAAGACAAATACCACTGACATAAAAACTGAAAAAATTATTTGTCTCGCAGCAAAAATCTTGTCCCCGGTACAAGATTATTTGCCACGATACAAGAAGTATGTGTACCGAGACAGTTTTAAACATTCATACTATGAATACTTTGTCGTAGGTGCCTGTGCTCCTACAAGATCATTTGCTCCGAGACCAAAAAAAAATAAAATATTTTTTAAAAAATTCGAGACATAATTCAAATATTCATACTTTGTATACTTCTCATAGGTGGTCCGATATAAGCTTATTTGTCCCGAGACAAGGATTATATGTACTGAGACAAACTTTTGTCATTTTTTTTCATTTCCAGGTATGTTTTGATGCATATTGACCGTCCCAATACAAGAATCAATAGAAAATAAAATCACCAAAAGTGAAGTACTTACTTAAGTCTTGGAAAGAGATGAAGAAAGTCATAAATATAAAGGAATGAGTAGGGAGTGTATTTAAGTTCAACGATATTTTCTCTCTTTTTTTGGGTAGAAAAATATTTTTTATAAAGTGGGTAAATAACTCCTTTTGTAAAGAGGATTGGGTAGAAAGACCCATTTCCTCTTCCGGTTAATCATGCACCAAACAAGAAGTACTTACAATTGCTGCTTTATGTTCAAGTCGCCTGATCACTTTGGCACGTTTGGCTCTGGATGCCTCTTCTATCATCTTCTCACGTTCTTCAGCAGATATGTCTACCCCCCATCGAGCCTGGGCTTCATAAAACTCCGCCAATGAACCTGCCAATGCCTCCTTTTGTTCAGCCACAGGCACTCCCGTTTCATTTTCTTCAGCCAGTGGCACTGCCTGTGGTCCTTCCATTTCCTTCTCTTCAGCCACCGGCACAACTGGTGGTCCTTCCATTTCCTTTTCTTCAGCCACGGGCATTGCTGCTGGTCCTACCCTGACTTTCTCTTCAACATCTTGTATTTGCTTAGTAATTTCCTGTCTTTCTGCTAAAGCAGATGCTACAGTAGGGGGGAGAAAATCCTTTCCACGGTACATAACTATGTAATACTTGTTCCTTAGAAGTAAGACTCCCCCTGTCAAGTTCTACAACAGACAAGGAGAGGAAAATAAATGACTACGTACGTGATGTCATAGGCAAATCCTGAACACCATTAACATCTCATGATTAAGATGCAGAATTTTGAGAATAGTGAAACTGAAAACACCTTGAACGACTTTCTCGTTAAGCACTAATGCAAACCGTAATACCTCCCCCACCCCTCTTCTGTAAAATAATTGACAACGTACACCTGATGTATAATTATGAATATAAACGTGACGTCACAGGCAAATCCTGAACACCATTAATATCTCATGATTAAGATGCAGAATTTTGAGAATAGTGAAACTAAAAACTCCTTGAACGACTTTCTCGTCAAGCATTAATGCAAACCATAATACCTCCCCCACCCCTCTTCCATAAATGTTTCAGCAGATAATGGAAATCTGGGAAAGGTAATTCACACAGAATGGTATCCACTTTCCCTTTGTTGGTGTATGTATGCTAAAAAGCTTTTACCAGTGGGAATGAGACAAACAGAAAATGCAACAACGTTAAAATTACAAAAATATGTATTAAAATGTTAACAATCCAGTTCATCTAGTACGATATTCCCTGGAATATACAAATGAAACATTCATTATAAGGGATTTCCAACCCACTTACTCGATATGCACAGGAATGCATATAACAGCAGAAAAAGATTAATATCATGAAATAAGTTATTCAACACACACACATAGTGTGCAAAAAATGTGCTTACCTTCAGTTCCTCAGCCATTATTTTATTATTAGTATTCTGGATTCCACGCTTCACAGCAATTTTCACAATCAAACTCTTCTCCCATAGTTTAATTATGGATTTTGCTAAACCTTGATGATTTCTATTTCTTCCTGGAAGATAATCAGTAAAAACTTATTAAACCAGACATTTTTCAATTTGAAATACACGGAAGGGCTAAAATTACCGAGGGCAAAATGGGAAGGAAGTGACTTGGCAAGCTTCCGTAAATTAGTCATCTCGGCATTGGTTAGTCGGGGACGCATTCCAGTAGGAAGAAGCCTAAACGGTGTCTTGTATCCAGATATTGTCTGAGGAAGCAAATCAGCATCAACGGGAAGCACTCCAGTACCCCACCAATCTTCAAACCTTGGACCTAAACCATCTAATAGGCTATTGTATTCAGCTTCCTCTTCTGTTATGATTTTTTCACGTCTAGATATTACTGGATTAGCCTTCTGAAGAGCCTGAATATTTTCATCAATACTTTTTGCAACTGAAGGGGAAGAAACATTTGGGACAAAAAGAGCATCATCTTCGCTGTTCAGTCTTCGTGGTTGTAAGGTAGGGCCTTCATAGTTAGCTCCTCTATACACCACCATTACACTTCCAGACCTCCATATGACTAGGCCTCCTGTTCGACGCTGATAAATGAAAGGCATTCAGTATTTATTTACCTCAATACATCTTCGTACTTGCTCAAGCAAAACAGCAATGTATTTAGATGAATTAGCAGATGGATAAAAGTGTTCCTAATTTCTTAAAGGGAGATGTTCACAGGGACATAAGCAACATGGGCTTGGGGTGGGGGGACCTTGGCCCCTCTGACCTGAAGTTTTAAATAAGGAAATTTTTTCCTTATCTTGAGTAATCATCTAATAACTTATAAATGTATTTTAAATATTAGTATTGAAAGTTTAATGCAATAATTTCGAAATACAAAGAGAAATATGATGATGTAATGACGTATTCAAGGTTGTCTTGTTTGTTTTGGTCACTATTCTGAAGTTGTCGTTGATATTTGAAATAAAAAACATTTCAGTATCAGGGGGCAATTTGTAATTGCATTTGGATTGTTTTACATTTTACACAGTTATATACGCAAATATATATATATATGTATATATATATATGTATATATATATATGTATATATATATATATATATTACACTTTACGAGTTATAAAATATCAACAAATAATTTAAAATAAAATTTTCACTGCATTCAACACTCACTAATTCATAAAATACCTAAAAGTTGTTTTTTTTTTTTTGAAAAAAAAAAAAAAAAAATTGGATGGATGTCCGGATAGTTTATGGTTAGGGAATAATCTATAACAGAAAGTTAACTTTTAAATTTTGAAAGTTGGCTTTATTATCTCAATCATCTTGACACTATGACGTCTGTAGCTAGTTCAAACAGCCAGAGACTATTGCCAAAACAAAATTAAGCCAATTTTTTTCTTTTCTTTTTAATTAATAGAACAAGATGTTCAATGATACTGGAATAGAATGACAGTGATAACTACGATAATTTTCAATTACTATAGTATAATAAATTACTACACTGAACAAATTTCCTACCGCTATTGCCGGATAGTCACATAGATTTTAAATTATCACAAAAGTCTGCCTCTGTCGCAGGACGGTCACATGGATAAATTATCATTTCAATTCACAGAACCTTCTTATTTGTTCACTAAAGAGCATTACTAGTTCAACTGATCTCAAATCTTGTTCATGTAGACTCATTTTATTTGCATTCCATCATAAAGTAAGCAAAATTTTGCACAAACATATATGAATTCTAATGAATGGCAATCACACTAGTTATTAAAAGTATAAGCCATATGAAATGAAAACATAAAGTTAAACCAACACAAGAACTCACCAACCTCAACTATCTCATGAGCGGTTTTCATATCATGCGCCAATTCTTCATGAAACTTCAACCTCACCAACTCACATTTCCTCCATTTCTGATGGATCTTTTCCAGAACAGCGCCCGTGGTTCCCGCTTTAGGCACACTCACCCTCTCCCTCAAAGTCATCCCCATTGTGCGCAACCTCCTCAGTTCTGCATCCTCTATTGTTAATTCTGCTAGCGTAGGGGCCCGCATTGGGCGTTTTTTCCCTCCTACATTATCCTCACTCGTCACCTCATCCTCACTCACACCCCTCTCCCATGGCAACAACGCATCGTCATCAGAATCTTCGTCTTCCTCTAAAAACGTGTCCGGTCTAACCCAATCTCTCTTCAACAATTCCCCCAATTTTTCATCCCCAAATTCAACTTTCGTCGAATCATTCGAGTTAAAATCAGCATTATCTATACCTATACCTGACTCTTCTCCTTCATCTTCCTGCTCCTCATTATCGGAGCCTAACCCTAGATTCCGCAACCGAAACACAATTCTATCAATTGCCGTCGTGCCTACTCTAGTTGATTCAGGTTTCGGCTCGGGTTTTCTTGTACCCGATTTAGAACGAGATGGCGGCGGCGCCGCCGCAGGACGATGGGAAGGCCACTTTTTAATCCAGGAGGAGGGCTTATCCGGTGCATTTGGTTTTTCGGAGGGCGTTTTGGGTAATTTGGTGGAACGCAGTGAAGAATAGAAAGGTTTGAAGAGTAGGCGGTGGAAATGCGGCGGCTTACGGCGGGGGAAAGAGAAAGTTGATAGAAAGTGCGGCGGTAATTCGGTTAATTTGGCCGTTGAGAGCGCCATACGCCTGCTGAGCTATCACTGAAACTGTGATGGTGAAAATGATGAAGACGATAATAAGATTTTCCGTAGAAAAATAATACTAGTAATATGATACTAGTATTTTGGATAATTTGGAATTGGGCCGAGATTTAAAATTTTAAAATCGTAGCCCATTCCTTTTGTTATTCTCAGTAAAATTTTAGCCCAAATATAGGAAGAAATTTTGGAATAGGCCCATTAAATACTAATAATCTTTTAACAATTTTAGAATGGGCCCTTTATTAATGTTATTGACAAAAACTCATAAGAGATAGACGCGGTACAACTTAACACAAATTATACACATCTCTCCCATAGTGTCAATGTCCAACTTATGCCCCATCTCACCGTGAGACCGTCACATGCATGTGTGTCTCATGTTATTTGCACTCTATAAAATTTAAAGAATTAAAAAAAAAAAAAAACATCTGGGTACATTCATATTTCAAGAATTTAATTAATTGAAAATATTTTGTAGTGGCCCCTCAAAAAATATGCTTAAGATCTCATATGCCAATTGGATGTTTTCTCTTGCCTGTCCAACTAATTACTTTTCCCATCAACTTTCAACGAAATAAACTTGTCTATCAATCCTTAGATATTACTTTTGCTCTAATATTATATTTTGGACAAAAACTTGTATGAACCCGAGTTCACTATAAACTGTGTTCATTTAATATCACTGTTATGTAAAAAAACTCTCACTGTTATGCATAAAAAAAACTATTTTTGTTATGCACAAAAACAATCACTGTTTCGAAATACTTCACGAAATCGTCAATCCACCTTATAACTCCCATAACTCCAATTCGATGCATAAAAAAAACTATTTCTGTTATGCACAAAAACAATCACTGTTTCGAAATACTTCACGAAATCGTCAATCCACCTTATAACTCCCATAACTCCAATTCATTCCCAGAGGGAATCGAACCTGGATCTCCCACTCAAATGAGGAGCTCAGTGGCCAGGTGGGCTAAGCCATCTGGTTAAACAATGAAAGTTTTTGTGCATAACAATGATAGTTTTTATCCATAAAAGTGGATAGAGTTTATGCATAGACCTGGTTCATGAGAGTGTTACTCTATATTTTATTGCCAGTAAATATATTACATGACATAATAAATAAAATTATTACGCGTATACACTCTTTTTTAAGGATAAAAAAAGAGTTAGTTCCGATACTCTCGCAATCTCTCCTTCTGCAACCAAACAAAATCATGCACAAACAATGTGTCTTAGCTTCACACAAATTAAAAAAAAAAAGGGATGAACCATAATTTAAAAAAAAAAAATATATATATATTAAAAGAAGAAATTCTTGACCTATTCCTAAAAGGTGGTACATTCTATTGTAATTAGGAGGATTAGGATTCTGGTATTACCGTTGTATAAAAGGAGAAGCAGAGTATAATTAACTAATAAATTAATGTGGTTTTATTTTATTAAAAATGGATATGTGGCCGGAGTTTCTTGGGAGCAGTTGGGGAAGAGAATTTGTGGCGGGAGGAGCCGGCGGCACCGCCGGTGTTTTGGCCGGACATCCTCTCGACTCGTTGAGAATACGGATGCAGCATTCGGACAAAGGATCGGCGTTCGAAATCCTCCGCCGCGTCGTGGCCAAAGAGGGGCCGCGCAGCCTCTACCGGGGGATGGTTGCCCCCCTCGCTTCCATTTCTTTCCAGGTAATATTATTTTTCTTAGTTAAGAGTAATTAATTTCCTTGGAAATTTATGATACATAATTACATATTGATGTAAATGATCACCTAACTTAATTTTACTTTGCTATTTGAGTGCTAGATCAATTTAAATAAGACAAATTTAATGAACAAGCAACATGAAAATAATTACAAATTTGAGTTAATTATGCGTTATTAGAAAACATGAAGCATGTTTGACATTAACAACAACTCCAAATATTCTAAGTTTGTAACTTGTTGCAAGAATATTGCAGCATGCATTATCGAGGATATTCAATTCTCAAAACTTTCTCAATTCATGAATTTGAACTCAAACAATCACATGGTAGTATAAAATTAGGGCACCACTATTTAGGTCAGTATGATCGTTAGCTCGAGTCATTTTTGAATTTGGACTCACATTTGAGCAAATTTAATTATTTGAACCATCCCTATGACGAATGTGTAATGTGTTGCTAGAATACTGGTCTAGATTTCATAATATTTATCCCTTAATTCTCCTTTGCAGAATGCTATTGTTTTCCAAACCACCGCAACATTATCAAGAGCATTCAACACAAATCCACCAAAAGACGAGCCACCATCCGTAGCTCTAGGAGGAATAGGAGCCGGCACAATACAAAGCTATCGAGTTAGTAAAAATTCAATTGCAACTACAACCAAACAACGTTAGGCACAAGGACCCAATAGACGTCGTAAGAACCATTTTCAAGTCCCAAGGCTGGCGAGGAATATACCGCGGATTATGTGTCACGATTCTCCGTGATGCCCCATCTCACGGCGTCTATTTCTGGACGTACGATTACATGAAAGAGCAATTGCATCCAGGGTGCAGGAAAAGTGGACAAGAGAACTTGACTACGAATGTGGTAGCTGGGGGTTCATCGGGCGTTGCGAGCTGGCTTTCTTGCTACCCTTTGGATGTAGTGAAAACTAGGATTCGAGCGCAGCCGAGTTCCAATTCGAACGAGAAGCGTCACTGAAGAGGGGCACCGTGTGTTGTGGAGAGGTTTGGGGACGACGGTCGCGAGGGCATTTGTTGTTAACGGATTTGTTTTTATGGCGTATGAGATAGCTTTGAAATGTATGTGCACGTAGGGGCTGTTTGCAACCTCAATATGATAGGTAGAATTTTATTTTATTTTAAAGTAAGTGCGACCCAACTTTTTCAAAATATAAGTATTTGTGTCCTTTGAGTTGTGGTTGCAAACAAACATGTAGTCAGGAAGATTGTCTCGAAAATTGTCTTGATGGAGTAAGTTGAATATTGAATTGTATAGTATGTGGTTGGAAGCTACAAAGCATGTATTGTATGTGTAATTAACTAGATGTTCTTGTATGTACAATGCACCACCAAAAAGAATGACATGTATATATAGAATGTACTAAATGTTAGAAAGCTCCATTTTGCACGCATTTTATCTGAAGATACACTTAGAGCTCGTTTGGTTAGGGAAATATTGTGGGATTAGATTTTTTAAACCACAATATCTAATGTTTAGTTTGGGTGGCTGTAACTGAAGTGACCTATGATAAAAAATGATTTGGATCATTTTTCACTATTTCTCCCCCATTGGATTTTATTTTTGTCTTGCCATTTATCAAACAAATAACTCAATAATTATGAGCATACTCATTATCATTTCTTACTAGAAACACATATTCATATCAATTTCTCAATACAAACCACACACACCCATAAATATTAGCAATGAACTTGATACAAAAAATGTTCCTTTCAAGATTTGTAAATGCAAAGGAGGGATTGCTTAATAGTGAACTTAAATGTTACACAAGTTTTCACACGATGGTCATTTGTCAATTTTAAAATGATGAAGGTATAAATTAAGTCATAATCACTTGAGCTATTTTTGGCCTGTGAAAACATATTTTTGGATTGTAGAATTTTTTTTTAAAACAAATTATAGTGATATTTTAAATATTTAATACATGTACGTTATTTATAACTTTTACAAAGTAGCATGCTAAAGTGGATATGAATTGATCATTATATGGGTGGAAATAGAGGCACTAAACGACGGAACTCAACATGTGAAACGACATCGAAAGCCGAACACATCCTCCTCCAAATTCAAATTTAAGTGGGCCCCACTAGGTCCAGCCAATCAAATCCATCACACGCATACAAAATCATTATACGTGCCAATCCCCCTCTTCAAAATTCAAACTACAGTCTAAAACAAAGGCCCCTTTTGCTAATCAAATAATTCCACTAATTAATTACCACAGTGAATAGTAATTAAAATTTGAAAACCCTCTCTTTTTCCACTGTTAATCTTCTCTTTTTACCTAACTGAACTCAACCTTTCGTTTTTCACTCAGAGTTGAAACGAGGGCGAATCACAGCCGTTGAATTTCAAAGCGTCTTTCCAACAAAGTCTTCCCCATAACATTTCATCTTCAATGATAAACATTCTTCTATCTCAAACACAGAGAGTGATACATTCTACATTGCCTTCTTCTCCATCTTTGGCCAATTGAAATTCGATTGATTGATTGAAGGTTGAACATCTGCGGGATTTTGTTCGGAATTTCATTGTTTCTTTTTTATCAGAGAAGAAATGAACACGGTCGGACGGCAAAGATCCGGTGCGCCGCCGGCGCACCATCAGCGGCAGTACTCCGACAATTTTCTAGAAACATCGCCGAACGGGCGATGGCTGCAGTCAGCTGGTTTGCAGCACCTACAGACTTCAAATAATGTCGCTCCTCAAGTTCAGGTGCGTATAATCGGTGTATTTTGAAATGATTGAATGGAACCAATCAAGATCTGATTATGCAATCTAAACCATTGGATTTCAACTTTTTTAACACTCGTTTTGTTTTTTAAATTAATTAGGATTTTGGGTACCATAATGGTGGGGGTCAGGGTTCTAGAGTGTACAGGAGTATGCAGGTGCAGAGAACTAATAGTGGAGGCAGTGACTTGTTTGCTGAGCCATTATCGCCGCTGGGGAATTCACTGAGGGAGGAACAGGTTTCTCATAATGAGTTTAGCCCGGGGCTTTTGGATTTGCATTCTTTCGATACCGAGCTACTTCCTGAGGTAAGTTCTTTAATCAAATCTGCAGAGTATTTTGTTCTTAATTAGTGGGAATGTGGGTTGAGTTTGTGAGGTTTGATTGTTGGTAAAGATATAATCCTTGTTGTGCATTGCATATTTTATGGTAGAGTATGTAAAAAGATACCAAATGGTGTATGGTACCGTTCTTACGATTTATATTTATAATGTGATGAAGTGAGTATAGAACTCTAGGTTATATAGAAATCCGTAGTTCTGTATTAGTAATCACCCCATTGAAAAGCTAATAATGGCTTTCTGATCCATATTTTGTTAGATAGTTTTGAGTGTTATCATTCCCTCCAATCAGCATGTCTTCTGGTGCCCATTTTTTATGGCGAAGGGCAGCTAGGGTTCTCTTCCATACCCTGATCAATGAATCACACATCTCTCCATATTTTAATCTAGTAATCTGGACTGAAAGAGACATTATTGTCTAATAATTTAGCTCCTATTTCTCTTTCTTTCAACTTTCTACTTGGTAGCATTAATTCGTATGATTTTATACCTAATTTTATGCTCTATTCTTACCTTTTCATTTTTTGGTGTCACTGCTGAGAATAGATGTCAGTACCTGGTAATTATGATGGTCCTTCAATGAATCAATTTTCACGGGGAAGAAGTTTTGACGACACAGACACATACTTTGGTAACAATAAGCAGGCTGGCAGAGCTCGTGCCTTTCCTGAAAGCAATGTTTTGAAAAGCTTAGCTGCTGATAATGTGAGAGCCAGTAATGTCGCCAAGATCAAAGTGGTGGTACGTATAATCTACTTTGTCTATGTTGATCTGTTCTTAACTCTTCTTCTGGCTGGTTGGCAGTTTGGACTGACAATTTTAATATTTATAGTCTAATTGAAACAGTTCTAGTGATGCTACATTTTATTATTTTGAAAATCTTATGCTCATGTGCAGCAAGTGAAAGACCTGTTCTCCCCAAATCAATTTCCCGCTTAGATTAGATAAATCAAATGATGGTTGATATGCTGTTGCTGTTGATAGTGTAATTTGATACATATTTTTAATCTACTGCAGGTACGAAAAAGACCTCTGAACAAAAAGGAACTAGCGAAGAATGAGGAGGATATCATAGAAACCTATTCAAATTCTCTCGTGGTCCATGAAACAAAACTTAAGGTTGAAAAATGTTCTGATTTTCTGCTGTTATTTCTGCACTGCTAAGAGTTGTTGTAACAATTGTACAATTTCCCTTTGTTTGTCGCTGTATTTTCTATTTTTGCGAAGCTTGTGGTGCTTGGAGTAATACCATAAGACTAACACCTGCTGGTAGTGGTAGCTCTAAAATTTTCTTATAATTGTACTTTTTTCAAGCTATCACTAAAATCAACTTTTATGACCCAGTTGGGTCCTCTATGTTTTACATAATGAGCATCACTCTATAATAATATTATTCTCATATGAAAAACTAATAGTCCTTTCGATTCTTATTATTAGTTGTCCCATAATCTCAGTTTTCTTGGATCTTACCAGGTTGACCTGACAGAATATGTGGAGAAACATGAATTTGTTTTTGATGCAGTGTTGAATGAAGAAGTTTCTAATGATGAGGTAATTTCCGAGTAGAAATGAACCTGATATTGAGATCAATTGACTGTTGTTTTCTGGAATTCTTGATTTTCTCTCTCTTAATTTTGGTTCAAATGGGCTTTTGTAGGTGTATCGTGAGACTGTAGAACCTATTGTTCCTATAATTTTCCAACGTACAAAAGCAACTTGCTTTGCTTATGGCCAAACAGGTAATGGGTTGCACTAATTGCCAAACAGAATCATGTTCTATAATCTTGCTATATTGGTTTTAATACCATTACCTTGATATTTCATATTTCCCTTCTTCCTCCTCTTCTCTTCTCTAATATTTCTTTAATCTGAAACTTCTCAGGAAGCGGCAAAACTTATACCATGAAACCACTGCCCCTGAAAGCAGTTAGGGATATTTTGAGACTCATGAACCATACTTACAGGAACCAAGGCTTTCAGTTGTTTGTCAGTTTCTTTGAGATATATGGGGGAAAGCTTTTTGATCTGCTGAACGATAGGAAGTAAGCTGTTAACTTTTGGATGCATGATTTTGATTTCAATTATAAAATTATATTTCTAACTGCTGCTGTTTCAGAAAGCTTTGCATGAGAGAGGATGGCAAACAACAAGTTTGTATTGTGGGGTTGCAAGAGTACCGAGTAACAGATGTGGAGACGATTAAGGAAATCATTGAGAAAGGAAATGCAACGAGAAGTACGGGCACCACAGGGGCAAATGAGGAATCATCTCGTTCCCACGCCATTCTTCAGCTTTGCATTAAGAGATCATCTGATGGCTCTGAATCTAAACCTGCACGAGTTATTGGCAAGCTCTCCTTCATAGACCTTGCTGGAAGTGAGCGTGGTGCAGATACCACTGATAATGATAAACAAACCAGGTAATATACTAATTAGTAGTTTCTTTTGGAGTAAATTTGTGTTTATCTGTCATATTATATAGAAAGCAGAGTAACACTTGCATTGCACCGGCAACTGGTACACAACTAATATTTTTCAATGAAAACAACTAATATATTTTAGTAAACAACTAATACCATTTAAAAATGCACTTGAGTTGCACGGTGCAATTAGTGCATAAAAGTATTTGTCTAGAAAGCATAATCTGTATGCCCTTTTAACCCCTATCCAATGTTCTTAATACGCAGAATGGAAGGAGCTGAGATCAATAAAAGTTTGCTTGCTCTAAAGGAGTGTATTAGAGCACTTGACAATGATCAAGGACACATTCCATTTAGAGGCAGTAAATTAACTGAAGTTTTGAGGGATTCCTTTGTTGGAAATTCTCGTACGGTAATGGTATCATGCATTTCCCCAAACGCAGGATCTTGTGAGCATAGCTTGAACACATTAAGATATGCTGACAGGTGGGTCCTATCTTTTGATTGGTTTCTTTCCAGTAGAAATATCTTCTGTACTATTTGGCCTTACTTTTGCCACTTGTTGCAATTCTAGAGTAAAGAGCCTTTCGAAAGGAAACAACTCCAAAACGGATGTTTTATCTTCTTCTACCTTAAACCTGAAGGAGTCAATGGCACAGCCCTTGTCTTCAGTTCTGCATCCAGCATCGACTTTTGAAGATGATACAGGCGATTCTTGGCCTGAAAAAACTGACAGGGAAGAATTTGATGAAGGTTTCTATGAGACAGAGAAACAACCATGGAAGAAGAACACAAAAGTTGAACAATACAGCTTCGTAAATATGGATGATAAGCTGAAGAAAGTCAATAGCCAGTCAAAGTTGATGGAGCAGCCTCCTAGAGCAGAAATGAATCATTCAAATTCAGATGATGATTTGAATGCTTTATTGAAGGTTAAATTTACAAAAAAAATTAACCAGATTTTAACTTCCGCACCCTTTTAGTTGTGTCAATATTCATGTGTTTCAGTTGGACTTTTTTCAGGAAGAGGAAGATCTTGTCAATGCTCACAGGAAACAAGTGGAGGAGACAATGGACATTGTTCGTGAGGTTTGTTATAATCACTTCCTTTCTATTCCCTTTTGTCTGTTTTATGGATCAATTTTATTATTTTCTTAAAATCTTAGCATGTTCTTTGATTTATATTTTCATATCCCGGTTATTACCAGGAGATGAACCTGTTGGTGGAAGCAGATCAACCGGGTAATCAGCTAGATGATTACGTCTCCAGATTGAACTCTATTCTATCCAAGAAAGCTAATGGCATCTTAGAGTTACAAAATCGGTTAGCTCATTTTCAAAAACTGTTGAAGGAACAGAACGTCCTCCTCTCTTCAGGCTATTAGCTACAACATAGAGTACAGGTATTGCATATAGACAGTTGTGATTGGTGCAGCTTTGTGGATGAAGTTGTGAGCATTTTCTTTTCAGCTCCATAAGCTGAAATTAGTGGGTTGTGGGGGTTGGATGAACGGTCTCATGATCGTCTCGTGTGTACAAGTCTTTGAGGATCCGTTGCAGCCTCGTTGGCCTGATGCGATAGGGCATCAACTGATCCCGTCTATTGATTTTACAATGTTATTGATTTGTTAGCCATCATGTAGCTTATTATATAAGCACCTTATCTTTGTAATATCCTTACAATGTGATGGTCTCCTTGAAGAAATGGCATTTCTTATATGGATGTTTTCTTGTGTTTGAGTTTGTTGTATATAGCAATTTCAGCTCAGCTGCTTCCAAGTTCCAACTATCTTAATTTTTTGCTTGATAGTCTGTGTTTACGTTACTACGTACCCCCTGGCCTCAAATTACCCTAGTCTTGACTATTCTAAAAAAAAAAAATCTATTATTCATTAATTACATATTATCTATAATCAATTTTTATTACATTTAAAAGTTGAAAGAAATAGAAAATATTATTTGATTTTTTAAATCCATAATTAAGAAAAATAATATAATACATTAAAAAATAAATTATGAACTCAATAAGAATTTTGAGATTATGCTTTAAAATATATCAATATTGAATTCTATTTAAAAAAAATTAAATTAACGAATTTTAAATATAAATTATTTTGTATATTTACAATTTAAATTATACTCCATCTATTAACTTCTAAACATTGCTCAACCAAACACTCTCTTAATCTAGGTTGCACGGATACGTGTACGACAATACAGGTACAATACGGTGCGGGTACTGAGACACATATTTTTTAAAATAATTGGGTAAAATACGGCTTGGGTACGATTATAATTTTCAAATTATTTTATATTTTCATTGTATATATAAATACTTCCACAAATGTTTTTTAAAACATGTGTCTCTGTAACCTATGCATTTTTTTAACACCAAAACAAATATAAAATCAAAACGAGATGAACATCGTAATAAAATATGTGAACGACTAACATTTTGACAGTAGTGTTACCGTGTGAGCAATAGAGAGACTCAATATTTTTTTCACTGTTTATGAGCTAATTTAGGTTAATTTAATAAAATAAATTTATTTCAAGGCCTAAAATCAAAATAAATTTTACAAATTTGACCCCACGTGTACCCTATCCGTGTCCGACACGTTAATCAGCCGTGTCCGACACGATACCCAAAATTATTATTAATATTTTTAATTGAGACACACCACGTGGCGTATCGGGTGTGTATCTCACCCGTATTCGCGTACTCAAGTACCCACGAAGTATCCGACACTACATTATTCAAAAATTCCGAGTACCCATGCATCCTAGCTCTTAATTAATGAAATGAAATGAAATAGGGTACAGCATGGTCATTTCACAGCACTAGATAATTTGTATAAAATCTTCTAAAACACTATCTAATTTGGAACAGAAGGATCAGGGGAGTAGATGATTTCTACCTTCCTATTTATAAGGTGTTTGATTTTTCTTTTCTTTTTTTTAATAAATCATTAAAAGACATGGTTACAAAAATCCTGTAAATATTACTCTTTTATTAAAAGACATGGTTAGTAAAATAAATATTCATTCTTTGCACTCTACCACCTTATTCTTGTGGGATTTGAAAAACTGATGCATCAATCTGTGAACTTCTCCATAGTTAGTAGTTGAAGTAACCAAACGACTTTTTATCCATTGTGGGAGCTTCTCCGTTGGGTGAGAAAAGCTATTTTTCCTCGAATCAGAAGCATAACGTGAATCCACCAACAGTATCGCTGCATAATCATTTACATGCCGGATAGCCCTGCCTGCAATACAAGGATCACACAATGAATCAAGAAATTTTAAAATTGTTTTCAAGCCAATGTTAGATATATAGACAATGTGGTATCAAAATTGCAAAAAGGAATTGAATGAGTTAAGAAAAGAGTACATATATAGATATGCATGATCCTCAGTTTCTGTATTACAGTCTTTTCCAATCTAACTGTCGTTTAAGAGAAAAAAATTTGTTCCAAAATGTGTGTCCCTTTTGAATTTCCAAGAAAAAATAATGTTTTGTTCCATCTTTGCTCTTTTCTTAGTTTTTGTGATGTTTCATTTATTGAGATACAAGAATCTATGTAGCACCCAAAAAGGTATATTAGAAAAATAATTATACGTATAAAATGATTTCTTAATCTATATGGAAACACATAAATCCGACAGTTGAATTGGAACGGAAGGAGTAGCACTTACCAATAGATTGATTTACAGCTTTCATGCAAAGATTTTCATAGTACTCTTTTCCTCTGCCTTTACACCTTTTAAGGATGTGAAACCCACTTTCAGCATCCCCATTGTGACAGTCACCATAGGCAGTCTTCTCAAGACCTTCGATATGCTTCACCCTCTCTATCAACTCGACGTCTGATGGGCTAGGATAGGGTAATCCAACCATTACTATGCACCTACCTGCTCCATCACTAAAATTGATACCTTCTGATATCTTTCCTCCAACGATAGCAAAGAGAATTGCACCATTGCAAGATGTGGTATCAGTAACAGAAACTGCATCAATTGTCTTTTTATAGTCTCTCAGAACAGCTTCTACATCAGTACTCTTTCTAGGCTCTCTAAAAACGTGTTTCTTTTTCGCTATCCTAGAAAGTATTCCCGATGCCTTCCATGCATTGTACACCTGGCTTTCATAATCAAATGATGAGAAAAATACGACTACACCCTCTGGAACAACCGACACTATGTTAGATAGCAGAAGACCTAGCTCCTCAATCTGTGATTATGTCCAACAAGTAACAGTGAGTTAATCATAAGTATAGCAGAAGAAGTTGAGAAACAGTGTTAAATTGACTATGGTAAGGTAAAACTTACCATGGTTGATGAGCTTCTGCCTTTGTAGCTAAAATCAAAGGGCTGACCAGAAGGTCCATGCTTAACAGCAACGGGCAAAATATTTTCAGAAGGAATTATGTGACCACATGAAAAGAAGGGTAACTGATCTAACTGTAGTGATCGGAAAAGTCTTTCTTTTGTTTCCTCTATAGGTTGTAAAGTTCCTCCAGCCAAAATGACAGCATGAGCTTGACTTAGTACCTATACATAAGAAATTTCTAGACTTCTAGTTATATGATTAGAAGTGAAAAATTCCAAAAAAAATAAAAAAAATATATCAATATCAAAGTTGTTAGCGATGAGGCAAACCTCAGAAAAGATTTTCTCTCCAGTCAGCATAACATACTTTATAAACCCTCCTTCTAGACCTTCACATGTTTGAGTTGGTCTTGAGACTATAACTTTTCCATCGCTGTCTTTATTAATCAAAGAGGAAAGAATATCAGTTAATGCCCTGAAACCAGATATTGCACTTTCCTCCTCACTAAGTACTTCATTGTCTCCAACGTTTTTAGAGATGGCCACTTTATCTCCATACCCACTAACCTAAGAAATACAATAACATACAAATTTCAATTTTCATAATAAAGTGGCTGCGACATACTAAGTGCTAAATAAGGCATAAAAAAAGCATTTACTTTGTGAATTATGTTACTTTCTTTCATGTACTGCAACAGTTTCACCAGGTTTATGTTATCAATATTTAGAGCAAATAAAAATTCATTAATGGTCATTGTGGAATCAGAGGCACTTCTAGTCTCCTCAGCATCACATGGCGGAGCACTGTGGTTCATAACTTTCCAATCTTCAGACAGTATTTGTAAGAAGGCACGGATAAGGATCATCAAAGTCTGAATATATCTCCGGTTTCCTGGACCTAGAAGATTACGAAATCGTTGGAAATATCCATCGAAGTGAGTCTGCAATTTTTTCAACTGAAAAGGAGAGGAAATCAAATTAGAAACAACTAATGGTTCAAAGAGGAAAGAATTGAAAACTGACACAATCTTATAATATGCATGCGGTAACCACCCATCTATGAATACATTGGAGATCTTATTAACAAACTCTGATACTCAATGATAGAAAAATGCAAAACTCTTGCTTACCTGGGGCAATGCGATTTTGGCATTATACATATTGACCAGAGTGTCAGCTAGATTATGAGCTTCGTCTATGATGATAACACAGTCTTTTAAATTTAAACCTAGGGATTCACGCGATGATTTTGATAAAAGAGACTGATATGGAAGAACCACGAGATCAGCTGCAGGCATCATTCTTCTTGAACCATAATATGGGCAACCTCCTACATTGTGTCCAATACGGACAAGATCTTCAATATCTAAAGCTTCCAGTTGATTAACCTCATCTGTGAAATCACGTATTTTCTTTCTTCTTAGCATTGAACATCCACAAGAAGATTTGATCCTTTTTCCAGAACCCACCTTCTGCAGATAAGCATGAGGACTTCAATGAAACAGTATATTATTTTCATGGCAGGAATATACATATTCCCGAGATGTTAAAGATACAAACAACCCCCAATTTCAGATAGTTCTTATTACAGTTTATAGTTTTAGACCATTACAAATAGCACACTAATCATGCACTTTGAGAAAAAACTCACCGATCATGCACTTTGAGAAAAAGCTCACAAATCATGCACTCTGAGAAAGATCTCACAACTCATGCTTTTTTAGAATAAGATTTAGACCATTACAAATAGTTAAAGACTAAGTTGCTTAATTATGAAATTGATCATTGATGCTGGCATTGCCTTGTTGAATGTCAGGAAGGCTTTACATGAAGCAGGCAACACGCACTATCACATAAAAATGAAACCACTGATGCACCATTTTATTGTGTAATCATTCGAAGGAGAGGGAAACCAAAGGTGAGAAAGAAAATCTCATAATACACATCAATTCCAAAATATATCATTTGGGATAAAGCTTCTAAATACCTTCATTTTAGAAGCTTCTTGTTTATTATTCTTTTGGAGCTCCAAGCACCTCTCATTTATACGATTGGAACTCCCCAGCTTCAGCACCTCTAGAAAAGAAGGTTCAGCAATCTGAAACTTAACATTTACCACTACACCACATGCTGTAACACAAATGTCAAATTAAATAGTGCATTATCATACCTTCATTGATGCAGAAATTCTTCCTCGAACCCAAACAAACAACCTTCAACTCGCTAGCAAATTTAGTCTTCCTCAGCTCTTTCATAAACTGCGAAAGCTGTGAGTGCGTCCTGCTACAAAAATAAATCTTCAACCGCGACTCCTCTTCCTCATCATCCACCTCATCTTCTTCCTCACTCGACATATCATCTCCTCCAACATTCTTTCTTTTCAATTTCCCACCTTCTGATTCGCTATCATATTCTTCCAACAAAAAATCCTCATCTCCTTCCTCATCAACCCCACTGTTCCCCTTCACACTTCTCACCTCCTTGTTATTTGCCTTACCCTTTTCACCTTCTCTTTCACTAGGATTAAATAAATCTCTAACAGTTTCCCCCTTTTGCTTCAAACCAATCCCATTTATTTTCTTCTGTACTGAAATTTTCCTCTCAACCTTAACATAATCAGGTTCTTTATTTGGTGCAAAATTTCTTACCCAATCCGGCTCATCATTATCCCCATTACCCTCGCCCAACTTCTCCTTCCCATCATTCCCCACACTCTCCAATTTCTTTCTATCGACAAGCCACTGCAGTGCACTACATATCATGCTTAGGGTTTTTCCAGTCCCTGTAATTACCCAATTAACAATCGAAATCACATTCAACTTCTAACAATAATTAAATTTGCAAATAGACGCGATAATTTATGATTAAACTTGTACCGGTAGGGCTTTCGAGCATAGAAATGCCGCCTCTATCGAGTGATTGGTAAAGAAATTTCATGAAATCAAGCTGAATGGAGTAGGGTTTGTAGGGGAACGCCGGAAACTCCATTTCGCCGTTCTTCTCCATTTGCTCACTGCAGCTGAACGCTTTGTGCAAGAGAGAGAAAATTAATCGGCAAAAATCGAAGGTTTACGGTTAGCTTCAATTTTCCCGCGCTAAAAGAAGAACCATTGTGCAAAAAAGGTTATTTTTTTTCCATTATAAAATATTTTCATACTATTATTTTAGAAATATTAATCTTTACTTAAAAAATCGGTAAAAAAAAAAATTACTTAAAAAATACACCATTTTAAACTAATTTATCTTTTTTTCCATCTTATAGTATTTATCATTTTATATGACTAAACATTTTGTTAAAGGAACAACACTTTCTTTAAAAAAAATTAAAAGATTTAAAATACATAATTTTTCATCAAGAAATAATTTATTTCTTCTTTCTTCTCTTTTACCCCCTCCGTCCCCCACCAATATGCACACTTGTTTTTGCACACAAATTAAGAAAAAATAGTTTTTTGGTGTTTTGTTGACTTTTCAAAGGGGATGAAGGGTGGAGATTGTGAGGGTGCAAATTATAAGGTGGAGATTGTGAGATTCTTTGTCATTTTAAGGCGTGAAAGTTGGTAAGGGACGAACGAAAAAGGAAAGTGTGCAAGTTGCTTTCTATTTCTATTTTCTGTTCTTATTTTCTAAGTTTATTTTAAATTCCAGAATTAATATAGTCAAAAGAGTTAATCCAAAAAGGCCCACTCTGAGCCCAATATGCACTTGACAAGGCCCATTTCGAGCCCAATATGAGTCAAAACTCAACCCTAATAAAACCTCTTCTCTCCACATTCCTCTGCCAACGCCGCTCTCATTTGTCCAACTTCACAGCTCAGACTAGGGTTTGTTGCGGCACACCGATGGTAAGCTCGATACATCTCTTCGATTGACTACGTATATGCATATATTATCTGATCCAATTTATGCATTTTCGTTAAAGTTTGGAGGAATAAGCATTCTGAGAAATTGTAACGTGTGTGTAATTTACAGGGGAAGGGAACAGGGAGTTTTGGTAAGAGGAGAAACAAGACACACACACTGTGTGTGAGGTGCGGCCGCCGCAGTTTCCACCTGCAGAAGAGTCGATGCTCCGCCTGTGCTTACCCTGCTGCTCGCAAGAGGACGTGTATGTTATTTTCGGCTTTTTCATGGATGTTTCTTATTAAATTGATGCGTGTGAAATTGAATTTCGCTTCCTGATTGGTTGTATTTGAGTTTGTCTGTGTAGTTAAGGTATATATTCTTTAGACGAATTGGGAGGGTTGGGTTTGATCCATTATGTTTGCGTTTGTTCATTTATTTCTGCGGTTGATTGATCTGGCTTTGGGTAGTCTTCAAATTGTGCTATCTGTATTTTTTATTGTATTTCCTTTACTCCAATAGTTGTTGTAATATGCATGCTTCTAATGAATTAAGTAATTTGTGACAACTCTAGTGTGAAGGTTATCAGCAAATTGTACTATCCAGAGATATATTTTATTCATATTTCCTTTATTCAAATAGTCGTATGGATGCTTCTAATGAATAAAAGAATGAATTAAGTAATTTTGTTGTGTAAAACCTGTACTTTTAGACAACTGGAGTGTGAAGGCTATCCGCAGAAAGACAACTGGAAGTGGACGCATGAGGTATCTCCGCAATGTTCCCCGCAGATTCAAGACCAACTTTAGAGAAGGTTGTTTGCTTTTTTATGAAATTTATAATATTCATTTTAAATTTCCCATGAATTTTGGCTTTATATATAGTTATTGATTTGGAATTTGTATGATGCTTGTAGGCACTGAAGCTGCACCCAGGAAGAAGGCAGCTGCTGCTTCTGCATAAGGGACTTGAGAGCTTGAGAATGTATTTTTCCTTGTTATATTAAAACTTTAGTGAGCCAGTGAATGTTGAATGCAATTTCATACCGAGTTTTGATGCTAATTTTAATTGTGCACCTTGTTTTTCATTTAAAATCAGATTTTGGGAAACAATTTTTGTTACTCGTATGTGTTTTTCTTTCTGCTTTGTTTTATCTACTTGATTTTATTGTTTAGTATCTTCTTATTGTGTAGTTGTATTGATATGCTCTTTATAGATACTAGTTACTACTAGTAGCTTTTGAAGACGGAGTCATGCACCATATTTATTCCACCAAATGGTATGACTGGGGTAGTTCAATAGTCTCAGGATTAATCCATTCTCAGGATCTACATTTCACTCTATGGCTGAACATAGTAGCCCACTGTGGAATGCTTAGGTATGTCTTAACATTTGTTGTAGATTCTTGGATCTTGTAGGAAATTATCAAGTGAGGTCATTGCGGTTTTGTAGGCTGTTTATATCATAGTTTTGTTTTGAAAGTTTATGCATTTGTTCTTCCTTGTGCAAAAGCTTCCTACATTTACGTCAGTCGTGAGTTCCTCTTTCCTTTGATTGAGGTTGAATCATTTTTCGTGTTGCTCTCCGAATAACTCAGCCAGATATTTAAGGGGTGTTTGGAAACACAAATAGAAGTGGTAGATTCACTTTTTAAAAGCTGCCCCCTCGTATCTTTAGCTTTTCAAAAGTGCTTCTGAACTTTGAGTTAAGTTTGCAAACACCCCGTTGAGTATGATCCAAAGGTTTTTTGGTTTCATTTTAAGCCTTTCTTGGACCCCATCGTCCCCCGTAGTTGCGCCCTATGTGATGACTGATTGAGAAGTTTTGGATTGTTGATAGTAATTCTTCTATGTTATCAGTATCCACTTATACATGGTTTTAATATTGCTGTGTGGCTTGCTCTATACATCAAGACATTTAATTGCACTGATCTGAATTTTATGACATAATTGGTAGTGTACGTTTTTTGCAGTATAACTTATGTTTGTGCTTGTTTTTTAGTGTCCCACTGTTGTCTTTTGTACCGCAAGCCTTTGTCTTGCTAGGGGAAATACGACTTCGTTTTAAAGGAATTTTGCTGGCAAGGGAATTTTGAATATGAGAAGTTGCACAGCTTGAGATATACAAGCTAAATAATCTTAGGTCCGTGTATACCATTATTTGATAATTATTCTTACATAAGTTTTATGACAGGCTTACTGAAATCTACGAGAATCTTTTTATTTTTTGAAACGAAATCTACCAGAATCTCAAAACCTATTTGTTGATAATTTTCTTCGTACGTAGATTTATGACGGGCTTTCCGCCATCCACCAAAATCTCAAAATGTACCATTTACCATTTAGATGTTATTTTGAATATGAATATTTGTATTCAGTTAAAATTTAAATTTTATTATGAGTCCAGCACTTATAGGTCCAATATGGACCCCTTAAGTACTAATAAGTCCAACTACTTCACATAAATACTAGCAAGTCCAAAATGAATGGTGTAAAGACATAAATACCCTTCCTTTCCCTTCTCTTCAAAGTCAAAACTAGCGTTCATAACCCCATTTCCCTCCTTTCCCTCTGCTGATACAGTTGATTAGGCCGGTTTCATCATTTCCAATGCATGAGAACTATTTTACATATCTTCTTTTGGGCTTAGTCTGAGTTCTTGTTTTTTTATTTTTGGTTTGAGTTTTCATTTTTTTCTGAATTTTTTTACATTCAAAAAATTACATATCATCCTTTTTTTTTTGATCTGGGTTTTCAATTTTTTTCTGGGCTTTTCAACATCCAAAAAATTACATATCATCCTCAATTTTTTTATTTTTGGTCTGGATTTTCAATTTTTTCAGAGTTTTTTTACATATATTTGACATGCATAAATGCATCAATAGATGCATATATGCAAAAACATATGAACGAATTCATAAAAATACGTGAACACATTCACGAGTTCATGCACAGATTCATCAATCGATGAATATATACATCTCTATTTTCAGATCCAACTCTTCCATCTCCGAATCTGAATTTTATACCACAAAAAATAGCAAATCTGAATTTTATACCCAGATTCAGAAAAAATCATAAATTCTCCATTTCAAGATCTTCATCCCAGATTAAAAAATATTCACATACCCAGATCCTATTTCCAGATCCACAAAATCAAATAAACAAGTCACAAATTCTCAATTAAACCAGATCGTAAAATGAGACCCACAACCCAAATTCAAAAACCATTTACAACACAAAATTCAAAAACGAAAATCACAAAACAACAGGGATTTTGGACCCAACATCATCATCAAAACTAGGAAAGACTAAAAATTTCATAAATAATAAAAAAATCAAACAAAATCATGCTTCCTGGGTTGTCGCTGCTTCGCTGGTGGACGACTCGGACCGGCGGCGCTAAGAGTGCTGGATACGCGTGCGCCGCCTTCGTCTCCGCCGTTACAGATCTGCCTCCGTCGTCCAAGCCATAAATCCCCTGTGTTGGCGGCATGTGTGCGTGGGTGGTGGTTTGGGCAGTGGAGGGGAGGGGTTTGTCAAGGGGTAGGGGAGGGGTTTGTCAAGGGGTGGAGGTGGTGTGGTGGGGCGGTGCCTCCCTATTAAACCGGCCGCGGTGCGGCGATTTTTTGGAGGGAGAGAGAGAGTGATTTTGAAGAGAGAGAGGGAGACAGCCGGTAGAGAGAGAAAAGGGAGGGGAAGAAATGAGAGTGGAGGGCGGCTGAAACTATATAAATGAGAGAGAGGGGGGAGAAATAAGAGTGGAGGCCGGCTGAAAGTGAGGGGTATATTGGGCTTTTAAAGACCCATATTGGACCTATAAGCATTTTTAAAAGCAGCTTGACCCCATAGTATTTAGGTGGGCTTTCTTGGACCCCAATGTCATTATTTCTTTTTTTATTCGAAACTGGCTTCCGACAAATTATTCAAATACATGTTTGTAGAGTGTGTTTCATGTGCACTTTGATGCATAGTGCACTCATAGTGTATTTTAAAAGTAAACGTGCAATTATTCCAAACAGAAGCATGCAACTATGTCCCCATATTAACAGTTGCACTTTTCTATGTAAATAAATTGCACTTTTCAACATAACAAGTTGCATGCTTCTAAAATACACTACGAGTGCACGGTGCACCGAGTGCATACAAGACTTAACCATGTTTGTATTCAGTTTGAATTTTAAATCTGATACGCTTTCAATAAAAAAAAATATTGGGGTATTCGAATTATTTTTCAATTATATATTTGCTAATTAAAAATACTTACATATATTAATAACTATGTACAAATTTAGAATCATACAATATCGTTTGAAAGATTAAAATTATTTGGTTCTTTTATTTGTGGGTTGAAGAAAATCAATACGGCTCATCTTCACTCTTATTAATTTAATAAAAAACATGTACTAATAATAAATTTCTCTAGTATACTATTAACTATATTATGTATTATTTATGTTTATTGTTTATTTATCGCATCTTAAAAAAGATAGCGTTAAAGATAAAGATAAATTAATTCCTAAAATGAATACAAACGATTATTAGAGTCTTAGTACAATAAATAACACTCTTTCACCCTATTCCATAAAATTTAAATAAAAAAAATTCTACAATGGCACAGATATATTTGATAAAACAGACGGAGACAAGCTTGCACTGAAGGGGCAATCCTAGCCCAGTGCATCTAATCAACCAAATATGCACAAAAACCAAATTCATATTTTTTTACTATTTCTGGATTTCTCAACCTCATAGCCCCAAAACAAATATACAATGAATTTTGCAAACTTTTGATACGCCAATCAATCAGCTAACATGAAAATATTGAGTTTGTTAGATTACACCCACACCAGGTGTTGAATTCACGAATGATTGCGCACATTACCACACCTTGTAGTCGGGTGTAAGATCTACCACTCCCGAGTCTCTGTATGTAAAGGTTCTGGGCATGGCCTGGTTTATCGCGTTTAGAGCCATGATGAGAAAAGCATTTTCCAACACACAAAATGGCTTCAAAATTGGTATCTTTTTTGATGGAACGGCTATATACTTGAAGATGGTTACTATACATGCCAAATTGGCAATTCTAATTCCTTCTTCAACCAAGGAATACCTGTTTTTCTCTACTTTTTCGTTTCTTCTTTTTCATTTTTATTTTCAAATTTACCCTAACTCAACTCAAGTTCACCGAACTTCTGTTTGTCTTGATCCAACTCCCTAAAAACTGAATCAAGCTCCGGAAACGAAGACGAAAGCAGCAGTTCAAGAATATCAAAAGCTAGCTGCTTCATGAAAACAGATGACTGTACACACAAACCAACAGTAATCTAATTAGTTGTGATTACAAAGAGTAGAAATAACATGCAAACTAACCAGAAAAGTTAATAATAATTGTAGAGAAATCAAAAGACGGTTCAAGAATGGAGATAACCTGAATGAAGTAATAGAGATCCTTAGCACATTGCTCATATTCCTTACGTCCAACAAGCCCTACAACAGCAGCTGGTGCCTTATCTGCAGGAAATGTATGAAGTCACTACCATCCAAATCTATAACTGAGATTATGGTCAGATAAGCTTCAATTATATTACCAATCATGACTTCATATACGAGTTTGGCCCGCCGTTCAGCTTCCCTTTGTTGCATTTCCTCTAGTGTTGGGGCACCTTCCTTTTTAGATGAGTTTGGAGTGGCTTGTTCGCCATCGGGTAAATCGTCGGATTGGATATTAGGTGGAGGTTGCTGCCTCCGAGGGTGCTTTGTTATGAATATTCCATCCGGCCACAGTATCTGGGTATATTAGTCATTAAATGATGTAATTAGAGTCTCTAATATTGCTAGCAAGCCAATAGGGAAGTCAAACGGGTAACCAGCAAAGTAGCAAACTTGGTCGAGTATGAGATACAAAATTACCTGCTCCAACCGGTTGATTCCAGAAGCAACCACTGATCCTCTTCGAAGAAGCTGGATTTTCTCAATCAACCAATCATCAAAAGCATCACCCATTCCCAATTGTAAAACTTGTTTGGCTACCCAGAAAGCTTTTCTCCTGTAAACAGCTCCAAAATGACCACAAGCCAAGAAAGGCAGTTTGAGGGACAACTTGTAAAAGCAAACCCATCTCAACTTGTTCATATTTTACTTAAAAAATAATACCTGATCCATCCACCATCTTTAAGCTGTAAAACTACATCAACCAAATCCAATATGGGAACACTAAGGTTTGGCGGCACCCACTGTGAGAGAAAGAAAAGAAACCAAAATAAGATTAACAAGCAAATCATGGAGAAACCACATTTATGTCAAGACCATGCATAGATAAGGTTTATACTTAATTTTTTTAGATATATAATTTTTTTGGCAAACGAGTAGGCCAATCAAAGAACAAATGTCAATGACCTCACTCGGAAGGGGTGGATCAGAGGCATCAGTGGCAACAGAATCCGATTCTTGGTCTCTATTTACAGTCCTTTCAGAGTTCCTGGATGGCATGCTATTTTGCTCTTTGTTTACTGGGCCGTTATTTGAGTTCGGAAACACATTTTTGGATTCTTTTTCAGGCTGTTTTGCTGAAGAAAGAGCTTGGCTTTTTGCTTTTAATCCTGACCCATCAGAAACGTGGTCACCCTGGATTCGTGAAGTAGAATCTTGGTTTTCGTATCTGAAATTCTCTTTTTTGGACGATAGCTGATTATATGTTGGCCCTACATTATCCCTGTATTCTTTGCTCTTTGCTGTTTCATTTAGGTCAACTGAAATGCAAACCAGTTTGATTAACTATGAAAAATGTACGTCAAGTTGGAACAAAAACTGCTATTCAGAGATTCACCTGAGAGAGTTTCAATAATGGATAATGAATCTGAAAATATATACATCTGCAGTTTCGGATATAAAGAATTAGAAATCGAGCAAAGTGGGAGAATATTAATTAGAAATACAAGTATTCCAACATACTGGAAAATGTAAGGGAAATATTTCAAACCTGAGAATCGACACTAAGAAAATCCCAAACTTCGATGGAGCACGAGACAGTTGGAAGCTGCATAAGTTTCTGCAGAGCAATGGAAAGTCATAGAGTTTAGCTGACAAAAGGACAATTCTATTTACATATTAAAACAGGCAAGCACATAGGGAAATTCTTACAAAGCCTGAACCATTGTAATCCAGGGACCAAAAAGTGATGTATAAAATAATTAAACCCATTCATTTAAGATGGAGGATAACCAGATGAGCTGATAAAAAAACCCTTCCAAATATTAATGTCTTACCCCGTTTGCAAAAAATTACTCTTTTGAAGAATTGACTAAATTAGTGATTATGGGAGAATTGCTTAGTAGTAGAAGTTGATATTGCAAAAAAATTCAAAGAAAAGTTGATAGTGTTTGCAAAAAAAAGTTAGTAATGTTTAACAAAATCTCATAATCTACCAAAAGCACCCCCTTTTCAGCTTTTAGATTATAGCTTTTGACAACTTATTTAATCTAATAAAAGAGATAAACACTCTAAATTACTTCTGTACCATAGTTATTAAAGGCGCGCTCGGGGCGCCAGCCATCGCGCCTGCCATAGGCCCAGGCGGTTGGGATTTTCTGGGCGCTCGCCTGGGGGAGCCTTTCGGCGCCTTGACTCGGCAAAAGGCGCGCCTAAGGAGTGCCTTGCGTACATCTAGGGTTTGAAATAAAAAAACATTTTTTTATTTGTCAAATAACATCAGAATAATAAAAAATACTATCTCTTAAGTCTTAATATTTAAGTGAATCACATCTAGGGTTTCAAGATTCACTTTTTATCAAGTATAATCGTGCGTATCTCTTTGAGGGATATAGATGAAAGCAATGAGTGGGTGGTTGGTCTAATGGAAGATGAAGATGAGTTGGTTCACCAAGGTGAAAATTTGACTTGGGGTATTGCTACAGAAGCCATGGTTAGGTTTACTAAGAAATTATCAAGGTCTTATGTTGTTTTTTCCAGGGATGCAAGGCGAGCGCCTAAGGCGCTAGGTGCTGCTTCTCGCCTTGTGGCGCCTTGCGCCATTAATAACTATGTTCTGTACGCAATTCTAAGTGATTATAATCACTTATAATTTTTAAAAAATGCCCCCATAGTCCATCCAATCCATAACCAAGAGATACTAATTAAGGGTCAGAAAAGCTCATAGAAGGTGTAACAATGACACTTTTAGCAACCAATGTTCGCGCCAGGGTGAGCAGTAACATAAAGCAGCTAATGTTATCATAAAGGAAAAAGATTAAACAAATTAACTCAAAGTGTATGGGGTAGTGTAATTTGGGTTATAAAATGCTATATGTTTCACAATTTTCAGGTATCAAAATGTGTATGGTATAACTTAAAAGTGTAGAGTTTATAAGGTTTCAGCGGCTTATAAGCTCATTCTAAAAAATAAGAAGCACCTAAATATTGTTCCCAAGAATTAAAAGCCTCTCTAGTCCTCGAACAACCAAAGGACAACGAAAACTCATTTTTCCAGATTGACCAAAGTGCCATAAAAATCATTAAGGTCTGAAGCCTTCAACCACCCCAACAAAAGAATAAATGAAGAGCTCTGACATCTCAAAAGATGTGTGTATTGTTTTTAAAAGCTCTAAAAGGATGGTGAAAGGTATGCCTTTCTAATTGCAAGCTAAATAATTCTACTTTTGGTTCTCTATTTTATAGCAAGTTTTAAGATAAAAATATTATATGACGGTGGAGAGACATGTGTATAAAATGTCAAATGGCAGAATATAAGGCATAGGAAGAAGACATCAATATCAAGTGGAAGTAAGGTATGACCTTTAAATACTGGTCAAGCAATTTACATCGCTCTTGAATGACGTATACATCTAGACCAGTTGACAGAAAATGCTTTGGCGGCAAATGCAGATTATATTCGGGAAACTCTTTAAGACGCCTATGTAACTCCTCAAAGTGTTGATATCTGTCAGCATGATAAATAAGATTAGCATCAAGAGAATTTCACCTCTCTCCATTGACATGGTATGCCCACCATTTAGGACTCAACATCTCCATAATTAATACTCCCTTCGTCCCGTAGTCGTTTACCCCTTTGCTTTTGGCACGAGTTTTTGATTGGGATGGAGGGAGTATTATTTAAAGTGATAAAGTGATTTTTGATTGAGGGTATTGTAGTTCTTTCTATTTTATTACTAAAATAGATGTTTTTTTTTTGGGTAAAAGTAATGATATGAGATGTAATTTTGAGATGTTGTGGCGGACTATCTTTTAAAAGGGGTAAACAACTACGGGACGGAGGTAGTACTTTTATTGCCTTTCCTGAACCAGTTTATTTATTTTTTTGACCCAATGATTTGCAACCCACTAATTTGAATGGGATAAAGAAAAATTACATCAAATGCTCAATTATTTAACTCTCGTCTAAAACTCTGTCTATTCAAATGAGGAAATTAGATACCACGAAAGACATTATCAAGTCAAATTACAATGAAACCAATATAGAGAAGCCTATTAGCAGGAATCAAGCTACAAATTTAAAACTTTATAGAAATCTAGGTACCTTCTTTTGATAGACCAACTGTGACTATTTAGATCAGTAACAGATATACAGTATACAGCGAATGTCTTAGACCCACTCTTCACAATATTAGAACCCAATACCTGCAAAAAGAAATGAGTTACTATTCATCACATCTTGAAGCATAAAACATACAATCAAGCAAAGTTGAATTAGCAGAACAAAAAGGTGGGATTGGAGTACCTCACATCTTAATTTAAAAAATGGATCACCAATTACAGAATTTTTTGCCGAATTAGCAGCCAGACTTTGACTTCCAGGTAAAGAAGCAAAGGACATAGATGATGAGGTAGTGGCTCCACTATAAATTCTACCCAACAGCTCTGCCTCAGAGTCTTCACTTGAGTCTCCAGGCTTACCACTCATTTTGGAGTTATTTAATACATCCTGCCCTTCTCCTAATAAAAAACTTGTTCTTTCTACCTCTTGCCAGACCTGTCCATTATGAACACTAGATCTAGATCTTTTCTTCGCAGACTTGGTTTTGTGCAATTTTTTAGAATGAAGCTGAACCTTGCTGGTCTTTTTGTTCTTATGTCTGTCAAAAGTTTCAAGTGGATGATGAATGTGGCTGAAATTTCTTTTATTTTTACCATCCCAAACTTTAACACCAGGAGAGTCGAGACCCATAACACTGCTTGTATCTTCATCCTCGGTATAGCTACTGCTCCAGGATTCATCCTCATCAGAAGGCACATTATCATGATCTTCCTCATTATATACGGTAATTGGTGTACATGTTTCATTTGATAAAGCATCACGCACTATAGTTCCAGAATTAGACAATTTTTTCCGTATAATTGTAGTGTTCCGTTCCTTCCCAAGGGAAACCGTTGACTGCTCTGCTGAATTAGACGCCCCCACTAAAGAGTTCTCCTGTGCATGATTCATATCTTCCTTCCTTTTGTAGTCTCTTCCTTTTGTCCACATATTATCAAAATGTTCTGGAGCAAGGGCTTCAGTTTTTCTGCGAGAGAACTCATCTAGCTTATCACCCCATTGCCCTCCAGAAAAGTGTCGTAGGAGATCTCTTCCCTCATCACCATGAGTCTCTGGTAAAGAACCCCAAGAACGGGTGGACCGTGTGTCCATGGAAAGCAATGGATCCTTGGAGAAAAATGTCCCATTCATGTCATCTGATGTATGATTCTTGGACTCTTTGTTATTCTGATCCTTCTTCAATTGTACGAGTTCGACCCCCTTAAAGGAAGGATCTCTTAACTGTGTGGTTTGATCGGATAAAATCTTCGAAGGTGTATTTGTTCTGGACTCTGATGCTGTATCTGTTGCCTTATTTTCTTTATCAACTTTTCTAGCAGATGTGACTAAATTCTCTATTCTTTCATTAATAAACCTGACACCAAATTTGGCAGGGCATAAAGAACAGAAAGAGTGCATGTGTTAAGAGATCATGACAGATAAATACCTTGGGTTAGCAAGATTTAGCACTGGTCTCATTACAACACAAGCAAGGAGTTCCCTGACAATATAGTGGAATAAAGAGCACTGCAAATCCTCTGGCTTAAACGTAAGTAGGATAAGGCCATCCATAACATGCTGGAGAACCTGCCGTACTCCAGAATTGATTAAAGAGAAGTTTGTCAATCAGGGAAACCATACAACTTTATGCTAATAGTTGCTTGACTGCAAGGAGGTATACCAAAAGAGAGACAACCTTGTGTTCAGCTTTAGCAGAAAATAAAATGGGATGCAATTTGTTCTCAGCAGCCAGAACAGATTTTAATTGTATGTCTCGCTCCTCAACGGTCAAAAATCTTGACTGATGCTTCTCAATCTTCGTCTTACTTGCACGGAAGAGCTCTAGCCTATGACATACAATATTGATAATATCCCTGCAAAAATCAAAGTAACTACTCTTTCAGAATGCAAATCAGAACCTACATTGATAGAAATTAATCAGAAAAATCATCGGCAGAGTTAACCTTGTTAAAATATCTATCAGATTTATATTTCTCATGCGACTTGAAATTTCACCAATTACACCATTCATAATCAGTACAAGCTCTTCTGGGCCTTGTGTATCAGGCGTTATGCGTGAGTACCACAGACCTGTGACCCACTCAGAGACGATATGTCTAGTGAACTGATCAACTGCATCCTCAACAGCGGGGGAGTTCACCTTAAGCTTCCAGTCAGACCGTTCAATCCGAACTTTATTGCCATCAAAAGGAATTTTGTTGGAAGAATGATTTGCTGATGTTTGTTTGCTTTTGTAAGTTGCAGACTTGCGTCGCATATCAAAATCCAGAGACCAATAGCGAAGTATGATTATCAACAATAGTGCACCAGGCAAGTTGACTAGAACTGACTGACTTGTTACTGAAAGACAATAAATAATAAATGCTAAAAGGGTGTGGATGGAAAACCATAATGTTGAGAGACATGATCATTAGACATTGAGACATAAACTAAATTTGAACAACGAGATCTAGGATAAATATTGTTGGTTCTGATAAGTTGTCTTGTATCAATGATTATCGAGACGCCTACATTTTGCAAAGTTTCATTGAATAAGTACCAAGACCGTATTTGAATCTGTGGCTAGATGCAAAATAGAATGGACGCATGCCTTCCAAGTCAATTAGTATATTTTCAGCAAGTAAATAAAAGTGACATACATGACTAATGGCATGAGTCACATGACAGCACAAATATTATATCAGACATCACAGATACAGTGCAAGGAAAGAGGGATGGAGTCCAAAAGCAATTAACAGAACAGGGTGCTTTCCATTTCTAACTATTCACAATGATGCAAAATTAGGGGCAGAGACATGTGTAAGAGTGATGTTATTCCCCCTTTCTTGCCAAAGTTAGACAAAAATATAATAATTTTAATCCACTACAGCATGCCCCCATCATTTTGCACTATCTCCGTAAATATCTAACTACCTTATGATCATATATAAAAAAATCATTAAACAACAAGAAAAATCGAAAAACTTTTTCTTACAGTAAAGTCACGAAATGCCAGAATCCTATGAGTAGGCCAGATAAAGTTAACTCCTCATCTATACTAACTAACTAAAGCAGTAAGATATAGTAAGTGTAAAATGATGGAGGCGTGATGTAGGGGATGAATTTTTTTGGATAACAGTGTAGAGAAACAGGAAGACCTGAGACTGAGTAAGAAACAAGTTCTGGAATTATAAATAATAACCTCAAGCCAAACAAGCTCCACACAGGCATGCATTTTGAGAAAAAAGAAGAAGAGCACATAATCAATATTAGTTCTCTGAACCATAAACAACTGAATGTGAAACATCACTACATCATAGTTATTAATACAGTGCATGAAAAAGATTGTAACTAGTAACTACTACTAGCAAAATTGAGGAAGCAGTGTGAATGAAGAGCAATAAAATAAGTGTATGTATAAACATACAATTATCTCCAAAATCTTATTGACCAGCAAAATGTTCTCTTATTTCTATTGCTAAAAATTTTGCCAATCCAAACTCTCCTACTCTTGCTATACTGCCTGGGTCCTCGAATTTCGGCATCTTATTGGTTCATCTCTAAATGTATTTTATTCGCATCTACCATCAATTTGCTCATTTTTATTCCAAATCTGGGTAACCAGGAAAGGGAGAAAAAGGGGAGAATGAGAGAGCAAAGCCTATCCAGATATTTTTTTTTAATCCCAACAGAAATTATCTACAAAGAGCTTAGAAAATAGCAATAACAGATATTAAGTTGCTCCTACATTTCACCCTCGCAGATGCATACCAATTCCACGCATTTCCATTTCCCAATTTCAAAACACAGAGTATAAACAGAAACGAGTGAATCATGATCCAGCACCAGATTAGCAGAAATAGAAAAGAGTAAGAAAGGGACTAACAAGCAAACACTTACATGACATGAGGTAAGACAATCCAACAATACATACGACCAGCAAAACAATCCGCTTCTTAGCTTCCTCCACTAGGTCCCGAACACTAACGCTTTTCCTCTCGTTGCTGCTCATTGTTCCGGACCTCCAGCAGTTACTACTTCACCTTTTCACACCACCTCAAGCACTCATCCAAAACTTAATCAGCACAAAAAACAAGGAAGACCAAACAAAAATATTCAGTAAATAAAAAATTATTTCAAATCCGCAATCAAATTCTCCAAATACAGCATTTCTTCACGCGATCACTACAAAAAAAGTATATGTATCACTCAACAAATCGATGACCGATGGAGCTGAACAAAATATTCGATTCGAACTCCGCACGCCATTATACAATTGAAATGGAGTCCCAACTTGTAGACAATTTAGGTTTTCAGTGTGTGGGTTTGCGCCTTAAGGAGTATCAAAATGGAACGAGTGTTTGTATTCTCTCTCTAGAATCTATCTTTCTCGCTCTAGAAATATTTCCAACAAAAATGGTTTGTCAATTTCTAATTCTCCCGGTAGGTTTCAATGTTTTACTATAATTTATATTTTTATTAGCATTAATCAGTAATAAATCAACATTTTACGTTCGAGTTGTTAAGAAACTGACGCTATTGTATCAGTACTAAGACCATCTCCAGCAGTTGGCTCTACTCTGGAGCTAATTCAGCACTACTCTATTCTAGAGCCAACACAAAATCTCCAGCAGTTTGCACTACTTTTTGCACTAAAATGGAATATTCTATAAAGATTCTTTATTTTTGATTTTTTTTTTATGTTATATATAATTATCTATATTTATAATGTATTTGTATACTTATTTCTAATATAAATTAATTTTTATATTATATTTAAATTTAAATAAAAAATATAAAATTGATAAAATTGTTGAGCAAATCAAAATTGAAAATTCAACATAATATTAGAACGAAAATCCTAAATTACAATGATAACTAAAATTACAACTAAAATATAAATTACAATACAATAGACACTGATTACTCAGTGTTGGAATATTCTTCCCACAATATGCCATCACATAAATTATTCTAAGTTATCACATAAATAATAATCTAATAATATATCACATAAATATAATCTAATAATAATAACATAAATTCAATTAAAAAAAAAAAAAAAAAAAAAAAAGTAAGCGATTAAACGTCTTATTGAATGTGGCGCAACTTTTATCATGCAAATCATTTAACACTATTGTAATAAGAGGAATTAGAAAGATTTCTTTTTAATTTTTTTTTTTTTTTTTAAAACTCCAAATAGCAGTCTTTGGAGATAATCTAAGGAGACAATTGCATTTTGATGCTGACTATGTCTAAAACAGTAATTTTACCGAGTATGCCCTTATGCTGAACAAATGGTGTTGGGAAAAACGGGCCCCACTAGAGAATAAAATATAGAGCCGACTGGGGCGGGTGGCAAAATCTGAAGTAGTACCAGTTTACGAATTTACCCCTTCCATGTAGACATTGCCCAAAATAATCGAAACTACCGCTGTCGGTTATACGGAGTTGAATCTCAAATTTAAACCAAAAACACGTATAAAACGATCTTATGTATGTGATGAGATTTAATCTTAGTATGAATTAATATTGATGGAATTTCAATTTTTAGTCAGTTCTATTTTTAAAAGTTTTTTTTTATCAATAATTTTAATTTTATTATTTTTTAGCCAAGAGAACATTTTTTTTCCAACTATACCCTCATCACTTTTTTTTAAAAAAAAAATTAGTTCTAAATGGTGAATGCGAACTAAATAAAATATAGTGCGTGGTTAATTAATGGTGATCTGAAACTAAATAAAATGTGGTACATGGTGAATTAATTGTGATGCGAGCTTATAAAAAAGTGTGATACGGGTAAAAAAATAATGAGTGCGAGCTTAAGTAAAATGTAGTGCGATTGAATTAATTGTGATGACGAAAGCTAAATAAAATGTGGTACATGGTGAATTAATGGTGGTGCGACCTCAATTGTGTGTGGTACGGGTAAATTAATGATGATATACCCTTAATAAAGTGTGGTACGGGATGAATTAATGATAGTACGAGTTTAATAAAATATGGTACGAGATGAATTAATGTTTGAATATGGTGTAGTATAAGAGTGTTGACCGGATAAGTGAGAGAGAATGTTGTTCTAACTTTTTTAGGAGAAAGAGCCGCTAATATTTTTTTAGGAAGTCATCTGTTTTTTTTTCCTATTTTATTTAATTCTTTTAATTAATTAAATGGGGGTATAAGAGTCTAAATAATAATTCTCTTGGCTAGAAAATAACAAATTAAAATTTAATGACATAAAATAATATTTACTTTTACATTGGGCTATTTATAACCTTTTTTTTTAATTGGGGCAAAGTTAGATGTTAGTTGTTAGTAATTAGTACACCAAGCACCCAATACTCCACGAAATCGTCAATCCACCTTATAACTCTCATAACTCTAATTCATTCCCAGAGGGAATCGAACATGAGTCTCCCACTCAAATTAGGAGCCCAGTGGCCAGGTGGGCTAAGCCACCTGGTTAGACTATTTATAACTCTACCCCATTAATATTCATTTCTCCCAAAATGTTAAAGTGGCAATGTCCAAATTATATAACGTATGATTCAATTTGATTAGGAGTATATGAAAATTGGGAAATGATGGTTCTCCAATCGGAACTGGCGTAACTATTTAAAAAATAAATAAAAATCCAGCTGCTCATATCAAAATGTCCGTTGAAGGATTTCGGCCGAGATTATTTGGTTGTTAGGGACGAATCGACCGTTCTAACCAGTAACTAGGATTAATGATTTTGCCGAATTTTATTTATTTATTTAAATGACCAAGTTTTAAAATTGGAAACATCGATTCAAAAGTCGGAACGAAACCATCCATATCCCCGTTTGATTTCGATTCCGCTTGCATTTCGTAACCGTGAGCGCCTCTAATTCTATCATATGCATCCAAGCTACTAATACTTGTTGCATTTCGTAACCGTAAGAACTTACTTATGCCCAACTTTAGGGAGCACATTCAATAATAAGTTAGAAGCACTATTGTTTTTGGATTTGGATCCTCTGCAGTACTTTACGGTGCATTTCTCACTGTGCACCGTTAAATCATACACGCACACACACACACCCGCACGAGTGTGTGATCTAACGGTACACAGTAAAAAATGTAACGTAAAGTATTGCAAATGATCCAAATCCATTATTTTCTTAAAGAAACTAAAGTCAAATTTGATTGGCTTACCGTTATTAATAGGTAATTTTTTTAACCTTTAAAAGAATAAGGAGTTTATTTGCACCCATCAAACACATATTTTTCAAATTTCAAAACGTTAAATGACTAATTGCACCCAAAAATGCATTAAGAACTTACTTGATCTAAATGTAATACTTGAATAGCTAGTGTGCACCTCATCCCTAAATTCAGTTTCGAAAATTTCTCAAATTCATTATATTTGCTCAAATTGGGTTGAATTGTCTCTTTAGTTGTTAGATTGCCTTAAATATATTGAAAATATAATATCTTACATTTACAAATTTGTAGATTTATAAATATAGGACAATCGTATAACTCAAATGACATTTCAACACAATTTGAGTTATTTTGGCTCAATTTTTTTTTTTTATAAACTCGATATCCGATTCAAAGACTGACTAATCCGAATGACCAGAACCCATCGTCCACTAGCTGGGCTTCTAATCTGATGGATCAGAACCCACCGGCCACTAGCGGGGGCTCCACTTCAAACCACACCAAGCTCCATATGAACTGATGCATCTCAAGAATTGATCTCACCTAAGAGATTTAGCACATGAGATATGAAGATGAGCATATTTCTAAGTCTTAAACTTGCACTTCGGGCTCAATTATCTTACATTATAAATTTTAAAATATATTATCTCATATTTAGTTTTAAAACATATTATTCTACATATAAAGTGTTGATTCTTAGAAACAATTACAATAGTGGTGTACGAAAAAAATGGTACACGTAAAAAATACAGTTTCACGATGTCGGTTTAATTATGTGCGAGACTTTCTACGAAGATATACCAACAGTATGTGCTCTGCGATTTCTCTCTCTCTCTCTGCGTAACTGATATTCCAAATTATTTATTTGTTATTTTTATTCCACCAGTTGGATGAAGTTAAGCACGAAATCTGCAGTATCGTGGGATTACCGGAGATCAAGGAGCAGTTGGAGGCAATTGTGGAGAAAATTATTGACGCTGAGAAGGACGCCGCGGATGGACTTAGGGTTGTACCCCCAAAACCATTTCACATGGTGTTCATAGGAAGTAATGGAACAGGTACAACTTCAAAACACAGTCAATTGTTAATTTCCAATTGTGTTATTGCTGTTTGTTTTAAGTTTGCGTGATACTGGTTTCGATTTCTGTTGATTGGGCTTGTTAGTTCTTGCTGGTAATATTTTGGGGAACTGTTATAATTTATTAGGAAAATCTGTGTTTATGGTTTTCGAGTTAATTGAATTAGGGTAATGGATTGTTAGTAGTGTTTTGCAGTTTGTGGATGATTGCTATGATGTGATGAATCTGATCAGATGTGAATATTATTCCATTATGGATAATTCAGAGGAAGAAAATTAAAAGAATTGCTACTTTCATACTTATTTCGTTCGCAGATGCTTAACTGGTTTAATTATCATGTTGGTGATTTTTCATGATTAAAAAAAAAAAAGTTTGGTAGCACTCATCTTTAGTCGATTATGTTTCACGGGCCAATGCATACACATCTGGTGTTACTAGAAATTATACGGGCACAAATTAACTAAAAGGCGTTGAAACGAATTCAAAAGATTACATATAGTTGAAAATTCTTAGCACCAGATTCTTTTTCTCCCAGGAATTAGCAATTAATCATTTTACTGTAAAAGGGACAAACAATGAAAAGCGAGTGATGTTTGTTACTATTTAGCATGGCTTCATAGGTACTTAACATGAATTGAATCCTTCTCACCAACTATTTTCCAGAAAAGAATTAAAATTAAGAACTAAAAGGGTTTAATTTTTGTCTCTTAATTCTCCTCCCTTTTAATAATGAAAGTTATGTGATCCATAAATGATGCTTCATCTAGCTGTTATATACAAGTGTTCATGAAAAATTTCACCACTTGAAAATTAGTAGAAGACTAGTTGAAAAGACTGGAAAGAGTTTGACTCTTCCATGTAAATGAAATCTAATTTGAAGTCTTCTTTGCTATTGATTTACTAGACAACGTATACTGAGTTAAAGAAATCAATGTAGTTGCTTGTTATTAAGATTAAATAAATAAAGAGGAAATATTGGAGGTTTCATTTGATTAAAGTAATGCTCAATGTCCTTTGTCTCACTTTCAGCTTCCTACTCGTATCACACTATTAAATTTCATAGTTTAAATATAATCAATGACAACTGGCAGTAAAAAAAGAAAAGGAACAAGAGTTTTAACAGCAAATACACTCATACAAGCGAGATAGAGAAAGTGGGACAGATGATCATCTACGCTCAATATTACGCCCATTAATTTGTTTAAAATTTATGTTTGTATTGAGAGTTTTTTTGTTTTGTACGTACTAAAAGTTTTCCCATGTGAAAAGGCAAGTCCACAGTAGCTCGAATCCTAGGTAAACTATTCTTTTTTTTTTGGCTGGAGCTCTATCTTCTTACACCGTGACTGAAATGCAAGGAAATCAAAAGGTAAATACTCTTAAAAATTGAGCATCAATGAAATTTATCTTCATAACTCACAATCTCACACTACATAAGATATAAAATCATTGACATCATCAGATGAAAGATGCAGAAGGAGGTATCTTGCTTGTAAACATAGATGATGAAGATCCCATTAACCCAAAGACGTTAAAGGAGATCATATCGACAATGGATGAAGGAGACTCATTGATCATACTAGCTGGAACTCAAAGGGCCCTGAATCAATACATGAAATCCAACAATGAGTTGTACAAAAGGTTTTCTGTGAGGCTACAATTCGACGACTTGACTTGTGAAGATCTTGCTATGATTCTTCAGAAGAAGGCTAGCAATAAGGGAGAGGACAGTTTGATTTGCGGCTTTGAGTTGGATGCTTCGTGTAGCAGCCATAATATTGCTCAAATGATTGACGAATTTGCCCCTGAGAATGTAAGATGTGCAATGAATGCACATTTGCTCGATCAGATGCTGATTGAGGCAAAGAAATTGGCTGATAGGGCAGGTGAAAATACCATCTCATTGAAGGATTTAGGGACAGGCATACAAAATGGGGCAATAATCTATAAGAAGTTGCTAAATTTGTGATATAGTAGCGAAGAAGGTTACTTTTGATTCTGGAAAATTAACAGACGATATAGGGACGTACAAATCCCCTACACTTCCATTGAGTGTATCATCAACTGTTGATTTGCACTATTGTGTCCATGTGATAATCAAGAGTGAATGCTACACCCTTTGTAATCCACCAGGTTAAGATAACGAGTTCTATGTTAATTGATAGTTGTTAGCAATTGTAACATAACCTTATTACTGTCTTAATGCCGGCCATTTTCCAACTTTAGAACAAAACAGCTTGTGATTCGTCTAATCTTTTTGGTATTTTATTATTGTAGTTTACTTCACAAATATACCTGTGAAATTAGGGATGGAAAACGAGATTGGATAAAGTTTTTAGAGTAATGTTTTTTACCTTGTTGATTAAACTTTTTTTGTATTTGTGTAGGGACACAAACATAATTTTTTTAGTATATGATCAGTATAGAAAATTAATTCAATTTGTGTAATACCTTTGTGTTAGTCAAAATTTGAATTGTAGTTGTGAAAAAAAATATAATGAAAATTTATGCAAAGATTTGATTTCCTATATATGGTGCAAACTAGCACAAATCAATTTAAATGTTAAAACTTTTAGAAACTTTAAGATGTATGGCCTTTTTATTCTTACTCTTTGGACAAAAAGTTTTAATTACCCTTATGGAAGCAACAATGATAAAAAATGGGGCCTATGCAGTGTTTTAAAATCACATTTTTAAAAAGATGCTTGTTTTTGTATACTATTTTTTCACAAAATCAGTTAAAAGGACCATTCACTTAATAAACACTGTCGAAAAATCCTCACACGGCCCTGCAGAATTGAAGAAGAAATGGGACATGGAAGCCCAAACAAGACTTGGTCAATACGAAAAAGTCAAAGCTGTTAAATAGTAAAAATTGAATCCCAAAGTCACATGCCATATTTCTCAAAGCTAGACTAGATTAACCAAAGGTCCAAAACAAGAAAAATTAAACTTTTAACTGCTTATGAATTATGATCACTAATCATTCCTCAATAAAACTCTTGAAGCCTTTGAGACTGGAAATACGGCGTAGCTTGGTTCTTCTGCTCATGTAGTCCCATAAGAATTTGTAATAAGATTTTTTAAGAATAATCCCCCTCATTTCAAGAAACTCCATAAAATGTGATTCAAAATCACCCTCCTCAAATTCCCTACAATAAAAATTATTAAATTCAGCAATCACAAATTTGCATCCTTTAATATAAATAAATTGCATGTTTCAGTGCAACATGTCTAAAAGGGCTTTAGAAGAGCTAGTGTTATACATACCAACCCCAACAATAAAAGGGCTTTGTTTTGTTTGATGATTCATAGACATACATGCAGTCGATCGTAATCTTATCATCATGATAAGAGATTTTGAGGTTAAATTCCAACAATTTTCCATTTTGTTTGAAAATCTTGACGTACATGTAACGATCTTCGTATACTTCCACTTGAATATTCTCTCCATCAACCTCTCTTGTGAAGGTGATAGTATCCCGATTACAAGGATCATCCTCAAGCTCAATTCTGAAAGGGAATCCTGCTGGAATTCCTGGCATCTGCACCAATTTAATTACACGAGTTACAACTTAGCAAAAATCAATATTCACCTCTTTCAAAATGTTATAGCACACCATGCTTAAATTAAATTATGTTAAGTCTCACGCAAATTTTTCACTTATTTATTTTTATATATTTTGATTAATTTTTTTTCTATACAAAAATAAATAAATTAAAGATTAGTTTTTATTTCGATAAAAAAAATAAAAAACACACTCTTTGTGAAACTCGTTGATGGTATGAAATTGATTCCATTACACTTATAAGCAAGCAGATCTTAGTTGATAAGTATAAATCAATACCATTATGATATAAGTGTAATGATATCAATTGATAAATGCATGTGGTATAAATTTCATACTTAACAAGTTTCATCAAGGACTTACTCCAAAAAGAAAAAAGAATTAAGAGGGCAAAGAGAGAAACAAGGTTTACCGGCTTCTTAAGGGAGGGGGACAACTCCTTGGTTCGGATTTTAGATTCCAAGAATTTGACAAGTTTACCCTCCAGAATTTGGGATTTCTTCATGTCGTCGAAATAATGGTAATGGCGATAATACTGCTGGCAATTTCGGGAGAGAATTCTTCGTGCATTTGGAATAATTGTAGATGAAGCCAAACGAAAAAACATGGTTACGAACGGCGTCTAGGGTTTTTGTTTCATAAGATCTTAGTATTAATTATCGAGCCTTCTTATAATGTACGTAATGGAGGATTTTATTTTTTTTGGTTAATATAAACATTAATTGGTTTCTTGGGAAACAAGTTTAACAAAATCTTACAAAGATATAGAATGATTTTCAGGGAAAAAAGATATGGAATTGCAATGAGATAAGATTTTTTTTCAATATTTTATCCTTTTTTCTTAGGATTTAGGGTGTGATTTGTTGCTAATTTTATGGAGGGCCCAAATCCTTTCATTAATATCTATCTTAATGAAAATTAACAAATTAAATAAATAGACGATTGTATATTGCAAATTAAATCGTCCTTTTGGCTTGTGGTTCCACGTTATATATACTCTGCCTAATCCATTAAATTGACCTAAAAAAAAAGAAAAGAAGGCAATGTCTTGGTTGATTCGTAAAGCTTCTTCCCATGTATCTTGTTCAAGAAGAATTCTTGGTATCAAAAGCCTTGATTTCTCCACCAATATTAAAATCAAATCGGCTCCCTCCTATGCACAAGTACGTCACGTTGCATGCCCTTACAATCTTTTTTTTCTTTTTCTATTTAATTTATAACTGTCTATACTAGACTATCAATTTCTTACCATGAATAAATTTTACAGTAATAATCGTTGTCAATTGCAGATGCCTGAACCCCCATCCAATTTTCGTTTCACAATCGAAGATATTCCGGGTAAAGATAGGATCAAATTGACGAGGGATTTCGCCCAGAAAAAGATAATAGTGGATGTGCACAACGTAGAAGGTATTCGAGCACGCGATTACGATGACCCATATTTCTACGTACCTTTAACGGTGAATATCTCCAAAGGAAATGCTGGAGCAATAGTGAAGATCTCTTCCACCGTAGATTATGATGGTTTTCACAATAATGCGACACATATGAAGTATAAATTTCATATTAGTTTGTTGAGTGATGTTTTCAAAATCGATGTATGATAAAATATTAGATATAAAATAAAGGTTAATACAAAAAAGTTAATGCTCAATAAAATAAATATTCAAGATATTTAAAATTTTATAGATTAACTTAGTTTCTAAGTAACATAAATATAATTTAAGATGTGCATGGTTCAAACTTTAGTAATTGCAATTTTTTTTTATTAAACTACATATTAAAATGTCACATGGATGCCACATATTGCTACAAACCAATAAAAAAATAACACATCATACAATAAATGAAACCTCTCATCCAAATTAACACCAAGATGACACATTATTCAAATTAACCACAAGATGACACATCATCAAAAAAAACTCTCTATTAGTATATAGAGGGATGTTTCTATTATAAAATTAATGTCATATAATTATGGTATTAATTTATAAGTGTAGTGATAAAATCTCATATTATGAACGAATTTCATCAGAGACCCTGTGTTTATATGTATTTCTTTATTTAACTTTTTTTTTTCCTTTCTTAGTGATCGGATGTTGTTTAAACGGGACATATTTTGGACGGAATTTCTTAGAGTGAGAGGACTTGAGGATTCAGTTGGCGCATATTTGCTTGAATATATATGACCAGGCGAAAGCATTGTGAGAACTTGTTATAAGTACAAAAATTTAACAATTACATTTATAAATTGATACCACTATTTTTATAAATTAAAATTAATAACTTTTAAATTTTTAATACTATATGAGCTTAATTGATAAATATAATGATATCAATTGACAATAACTATAACGATATTAGTTTATAAGTGTGATGATATTATAATTAAATTTCATATTATGAAAATTCAAAGATTTTCTCCATTAACCTATGATTTAAAAACGGAAACAAAGCCAGTCATTATATCGGTTGTGACATCATAATTATATAATATATAATTAAATATATAAATTATAGATATTTTTTTTAAAATAGCTTTTACAAATTGCAAGATGGACTCTTCTATAAGTATTTTTTTTTTTGAAAAGGACTCTTCGACAAGTATAAATCATAATTATATAATATATAATTAAATATATAAATTATAGATATTTTTTTAAAAATAGCTTTTACAAATTGCAAGATGGACTCTTCTATAAGTATTATTTTTTTTTGAAAAGGACTCTTCGACAAGTATAAAGGTAGATTTAAAAAATTTAATAAAAAAGGTGGTTGTGGGTGTCGAACCTACTTCATCATCATGAGTAGGCAATTGACCATCCAACTTTGCCAGACATAAACTCATGTGAAGAAACGAAATTTTATATTATTTATAGTCAAGTAAATACATATATGCAATAAAAAAAACGACTTCCCTCGCGGAGAGGACCGCACTTCCATCGACCTGGATCCTCTCCAATTTATATATTATTATTGTAAAGTTCCTTTAATCTGGATCCTTAATTATATCAAGGGCTCACGATTTGACACATCATCCAATAATTAATAAACACAGTATTTCTTTGTCTCAAAATTTTGACTGTTTCTTTCTTCTCCATCTTCCTTAAACACCCATTTTAATCCTATAACAAACATACATCTTAATTATTCATCAAATTTTTAAAATACTAGGATTTCAAAGTCCGGATTTCCCACGTCAACTATAAGCCCGAAACGAACATACCCTAAGAGTCTCCTACGCCCCATAGAAACAGTGAACCGTGTATCACTTTAAGTAGCCATTTTTGTTGAACAATGCTACTTCTGTTGAAACTTGAACATTGGTTTGAATTCATTGTGTTGATCTGCGACTTAGTGGTTGAAGTAATACACAAATTAAAAAGGTCTATTTCTGAATCTTCTTAAAAGGTAGGGTGAGAGAGAAAATCTTCACTAGTATTTGTTAATAGCTGATGTGGCAACAATACACTGCCAACACTATATCTAGTTATAAAATGAAAGCAAACCATACAGCCAATATCTGTATTTTTTATTGAAACAATATAGCACTTGTGAATACTATATATCACAAGGCAAAGTACCAATACTAAGCAGAGCACTAAAGTATATGTATATAGCCAGCACTAAAGTATATGAATATAGCATATGCGTGTGTGTGTAAATGGTGTGCAAAAATTGGCAATAAGCCATGAGAATGAGATGTGAATTTACCAGGTGCTAGAAATATGTACTTGAGTTAGAATTAAACTAGTATTATTTGCATCGACTCCTTCCTTGAGCATCCCGATCCACTCTAATCAGCTCTCCAATCAATCTGGCCATACGCCCTTCCCATGTCCACTACAGTACCCCTGAGGAAAAAAATGTACATCAAACATGTTACAGAAAATTTCATTTCTACAGATGCATACAACAAAATTCCACATAACCAACCAACCAATCATGTTACAGAAAAAGCATATTGCTCCAAATTCAAGTAGGAATGAATCAAAGACATTATAATATGAATAATAAATGTCTAACTTGTGGAATTTTTTGGAATAAACACACAAAGTTATATAGTAGGCGCAAAACTTTTTTGTTTTGTTTTTTGCAAACCAAAATATTACATGATTAAATATTTGCATAATATGAAATATTAATAGTATCTTATGCCTAAATATATCAACAATCTAGCTATATATGCAAATATGAAATATTAATAGTATCTTATGCCTAAATATTTCAACAATCTAGCTATATATGAACATCTAAAAATATATAACAGATCCACGTCTAAAATCAGTAAATATTTCAATCATAAAACACTATAGATTGGACTAATTGGACTTACATCCCTTTCGCTTGTATTAGAACAGGAGCAGATCATCTGCTGGTTGTTGTCTCCAAAGCAAACATGGCATTCGACATGTTTGCTCAAGGTGTTGCCACATTTCTTGCAGATCTTCCCAGTTATATTTTTGTGGACCTCTAAATGGTGCGCTTGAAGTTTCTCGGCTGTCTCAAAACGGTATTCCACATTATCGAAAACCGGCAGCCGCTCGCCATAGTCCTTGTAAGCGCAGAGGCGCCTGCGATAACAATCCGCATGTTCCAAAAGGCAGTGTATACACACATGCTTGCCTTTCTTCTTTGGGGGTCCTCCGGTGTTATTGAACCTGATTGTCATCCAATAAGGTGGTCTGAGCGTCAATGGAGCCGCCGGACGCATTAACAGCGACTCCGGCGGCGGAATGACCGTGAAAATTGAAACGCCGGCTGTGGTAGAGGCGGAGGCGCCGCCGGCAGTCGTAGAGGAGTTGCTGAGCAGATTTGGCGCCATATGGCCACTTGAGGAGAAATAGCTGGCGAAGGCGGCGGCGAAAACGCCGCCGGATGAGAGAAATCGGTATGAGACGGCAGAGACGGCGGCGAAAACGCTGGAGAAGAAGGTGAAATTCGACGAAAATGAAGCGGAAACTGCAGATTGAAAAACAGAGTGGGAGCGGTTACGAAAACTCATGATGTGTGTGTGATGTGAGTGAGGTGATTTGACGTCCGCTTTTCGCTTTTTAAATGTTAAAAATTCTAGAATCTTCCTAGTCGCACGATGCCGTTTTATGTGCTGATTATGTTAAAGTTGCTCTTTTCAGTCGCAAGCAATGCATGTTTATAAAATTGTCTCTTCTTTATTTAATCCACAAGGGGTCAAATTGAACTTTTGGGCACGTGACCAGGAGTTTTATCCATGAGTTTTGAGTGAGATTTTTTTTTTTTTTTGAGCCGCATGAGTTTTAAGTGAGATAGAATATGAATTAAATAAAGGGGCTTACCCTTTTTAGGAATTTGTCTACTGCCCAGCACCCCCTCATTGCCTACACGTGTATTTTTCATTTCTTTTAATTTAATTCAATATTTTGACAACCAATAACTAATAAAATTTCTAACGCTTGCGGATTCTTCAAAATTAAAAGCAATATTTAAATATCGACCGCGCAGGGTGGGATTCGGTTGGGTTCAGACCAGATCGCCACGTGGCGTTTCCCAAATTTTTATTATTTTTTTAAATTCGAATATCGCCGTGTCGGATCGTGATCGTGGTTTTTTGTAAAATTTATTAAAATTTGGGGGTTTTTTTGTAAAATTTTAAAACTTATGACTTGTGTAGGTATGTGATATTTGATTTAATTGTTATTTTGTTGCTTATGGGATGAATTTCTTGATATTAGTACATGTGTTTTAAATACTCTTGGTATTATTAAAATTATTATATATAATTGTTGTAATTTTTTTTATATTTATACAGGAGATATATATAATTAAATAAAAATAAATTGACGTATCCTCGACGTATCGTATCCTAAAATTTTGAAAATCTATGAATCCTCTTTTCTCGAATCAGATCGATCTCTTGACTCACTTTCCCATCCCGCAGCAACCAAATAATAAAAGCGAGAACTCCCAAATGGCTTGAGAATTAGTAAATTAACAAACTCTTCCTAACCATGGTCTCCTCTAATAAATTAGCAAACTCTTTAGGAATTAGTAAATTTGCAATTACATTTGGATACATATTCATGAAAGGATAAAAATTCGTATGAGATGATCTCATACATGAGACGAAATAAAAATTAATACAAATTAATATCCATCACTTCAAATTGTTAATACATCAATGCCTAAATTATGTTTTGTCTCATCATAACTGTTTCACGCAAATGTGCCTCAAAAAATAGTAGGTCTTGTGTAAAATCATCTCATAATAAAATAAAATATAATTTAAGAATGACCCTTTAACACTTTAAAAAATTAGGTCAATATTTTATGAATTTTGTCTTAGCCAAATTTTTACCTTAAAAAATTGAAACTTTTATATTTAAAAGAAAAAAGAAATTGTTATTTAAAAGGCTTTCTAAAATACACCAGTAGCCAAAAATTTGAATTTTTATTTATTTTTTTCGAAAATCAAAGGCTCCTCACAAGTAACAAATCATAAATAAATGTATAAATAAAGAGATTTGTATTAACCTTACTTTGGTTGAGCTGCCAATTTGTATTCCCTTTTTTTTTGACAGAGCCAATTTGTATTCCCTTTTTTTTTGACAGAGCCAATTTGTATTCCCTTAATTGCAAAGAAGTAAGAATAAAAATAAAATTAATGTGCAGCCATAAAAAATAAATCAAAAAGGAAGGAAAATAGAAATCACGGGTAAAAATAAGTATACTTTGTAGTGGAGAGTAATACAATTTAAAGTGATAGGAGCTCAAAATTTGATATATTCAATATTGAGCCCGTTTATTTCGTGGTATGTGATATAAACAGATATGAAATCATGTGATACATTTTACTTACCCATGTGATATTTGATTTTTCAAGTGTTTGTTATGATGTATTCAAATCATGATTTATTTTATTTCAACCGTTTATTAAGATTGATAAAAACATGAGAATTCACTTGATAAATATTAATTTGACTATTATACCTCCTTGTTACATATATTTTTTCTCACAATGAATTAAAACAGAGTTATTTAGGTCAATTAACACCAAGGGATAATGTTTTGTATTATAAATATCACCTCCTAGGTGGGATGCATAATCATGTGAAAACGAGAAAAAGAAATGCGGGCCTTCGGGCCCAGGTGAAAAGCCATTTTTTTGTAGTGATCGAGGAGAGAAATCAAGGAACTAAAATTAAGTCGAGACAGAACAATGGCGGTTGATTGGTGGAGAACACCGGAGCACAGGAGAAACTCAAGGTCGTAAATCTGCTTCGCGAGCCACCCGACCGCCATATCGAGGTCGGAATCTTTGACTAAATGGGCGAGGGATTTCACTAGTGTTACTGCACTCGCCAATTGGCGAGGGTTCTTTTCCCTCGGGAAACTGACACATGTCAGTACGTCGCCAAAGCCCTCGTTAATTTAACGAGGGTTTTGTTTTACCCTCGTTACACGGTTGCCGACGCCCATATTAACAAGGGATAACATCCCTCTTTAAAATCCTCACAAAACGGATATCCCTCTTTAAATCCCTCTTTAACACTCATTTTGTGGTGGTGGCTCCGTCAATGCATGCAGTCGATCTTGCATGCAGTCAATCGTAATCTTATCATCATACCACCAGGTGATGAGGTTAAATTCCAACAATTTTCCATTTTGTTTGAAAATGTTGACGTACATGCAACCATCTTCGTATACTTCAACTTTAATATTATCTCCATCAACCTCTCTTGTGAAAGTGATAGTATCACGATTACAAGAATCATCCTCAAGCTCAATTCTGAAAGGGAATCCTGTTGGAATTCCAGGCATCTGTACCAATTTAATTTAATTAGACGAGTTACAGTTCCATCCTCTTTCAAAGTGTTATAGCACAACATGCCTAAATTATGTTGCGTCTCCCACAAATCTTTCTCTTATTTATTTTTATTTATTTTGATTAATTTTTTTTCGATACAAAAATAAATAAATTAAAGATTAGTTTTTATTTCGATACAAAAAAAAATAAAAAATTCTCTCGCGTGATCATTACATTTATAAACTGATGCCACTGGTTATCAATACCAGATCTTAGTTGATAAATATCTGCATGATTACGAAAAATGGAACACGAAAATCAAATTGGGCGGCAGCACGTTTCATATGCCAGATGATTTCAATCGGGCAACATGCGACACAACCTTGCAGAATTGGAAAAGAAATCACCCACATGGAAAATTGGAAAGCCCAAACAAGACTTGGTCAATAAGAATAGGCCAAAGCCATTAAATAGTAAAAATTGAATTCCAAAGTCAAATGCCATATTTCCTCAAAACTAACTAAGGCTTTTGCCTAAATTAACCAAAGATCCAAAACAAGAGAAACCATATAACTTCATATCATCATTTATTCCTCCATAAATCTCTTGAAACCTTTGAGACTGGAAATACGGTGTAGCTTGGCTCTTCTGCTCATGTAGTCTCATATGAAATTATAATAACATTTGTTAAGACTAATCCCCCTCATTTCAAGAAACTCCATAAAATATGATTCAAAATCACCTCCTTCACCCCCGTCAAATTCCCTACAATAAAAATATTTTTATTAAATTCAGCAACACAATTTGTTTGTTTTACTATAAATAAATAAATTGTATATATGTTTCAGTGCTAACATTTTAATTTTTAAAAGGGCTTTAGAAGAATACGTACCAAGACCAACAATAAAAGGGCTTTGTTTGGTGTGATGATTCATAGACATACATGCAGTTGATCGTAATCTTATCATGCCCGATGTCGAGGTCAAATTCCAACAATTTTCCATTTTGTTTGAAAATCTTGACATACATGCGAGCATCTCTAAGTACTTCCACATGAATCTTCTCTCCATTAACCTCTCTTGTGAAGCTGATACAATCCTCAATCTCAATTCTGAAAGGGAATCCTGTTGGAATTGCAGCCATCTGCACCAATTTAATTACACTTGTAAATATCTATTTATTAACAAAAACTCTTACGATATATCGTACGGAGAATTTAGCACAAATCAATATCCACTCTTTCAAAATCAAAATGCTTAATTTTTCAAAGAGTCACACACAAATGCGAATCTTATTTATTTTTATATAAATTGATAAATTTTTATTTCGATACAAAATAAATAAATTAAAAATTAATTTTTGTTTCAATAAAAAAAAAAACACAAACTCTCCTGGAAAAATCATTCATAATATAAAATTGATACAATTAATTATACTTATAAATGGATATCACTACTTTTATAAATCAATACTAGCGAAACTCATTCATAATATAAAATTGATACAATTAATTATACTTATAAACGGATATCACTACTTATATAAATCAATATTAGTAACATTTAATATTGTGATATTAATTTATAAATTTAATATTATCAATTGATAAGTGTATGTGGTATAAATTTCATACTTAATAAGTTTCATCAAAGACTTACTTACTTACAAAAAAATAAAATTAAGAGGGCAAAAGAGAGAGACAATGTTTACCGGCTTCTTAAGGGAGGGGGACAACTTCTTGGTTCAAATTTTAGACTCCAGGAATTTGACAAGTTTACCCTCCAGAATTTGGGATTTCTTCATGTCATCGAAATAATGGTAATGGCGATAATACTGCTGACAATTTCGGGAGAGAATTCTTCGTGCATTTGGAATAATTGTAGATGAAGCCAAACGAAAAAACATGGTTACGTACGACGTCTAGGGTTTTTGTTTCATAAGATCTTAGTATTAATTATCGAGCCTTCTTATAATGTACGTAATGGAGGATTTTTTATTTTTTTTGTTAATATAAACATTAATTGGTTTCTTGGGAAACAAGTTTAACAAAATCTTGGTTGATTCGTAAAGCTTCTTCCCATGTATCTTGTTCAAGAAGAATTCTTGGTATCAAAAGCCTTGATTTCTCCACCAATTTTAAAATCAAATCGGCTCCCTCTTATGCACAAGTACGTCACGTTGCATGCCCTTACAATCTTCTTTTTCTTTTTCTATTTAATTTATAATTGTCTATACTATCAATTTACAATAATCGTTGTCAATTGTAGATGCCTAAACCCCCGTCCAATTTTCGTTTCACAATCGAAGATATTCCGGGTAAAGATAGGATCAAATTGATGAGAGATTTCGCCCAAGAAAAGATAATAGTGAATGTGCACAACGTAGAAGGCATTCGCGCACGCGAATACGATGACCCGTATTTCTACGTACCTTTAACGGTGAATATCTCCAAAGGAAATACTGGAGCAATAGTGAAGATCTCTTCCACCGCAGATTATGATGGTTTTGACATAACCCGTGTTAGTTTCGAAGGCCAAGACCAAGGGAAGGAGTATGAGTATGTACTATTATTTTTTGGCAAATTCTGTCGTGCATTATTTGCAGTAATTTTGAATTTGTGCAATTAGATTTCGATTCAGTTTTTTTTTTAATTGGACCCAACCCAAACCCAATCTAAGTGGTTCATGGTTCACTCGGTCCGAGTGGTTCATGATTCACCTGACCCAAATAGATCATGATGTAGAGTTAATTATTTAGTATTCATGATTTAGGGTTAATGATTTAGTGTTCATGATTTAGAGTTAATAATTTAGTGTTTAAGGTGTAGATGGTTCATCTAAATTAAAATTAAATTCAATTGCATTAATTGCAACTTGTGCAATTGATGCACACAAGTTTCACTTTTATTCTTTTGTTAAATAACTCTCTTAAAACTTGTTTATTTTATAAAATTATATTAAAACTTGTTAATATTATAAAATTATACCGATACCATTATATTGTACTCTTATGAATTAATATCTTCAATTATGCGAAATGAATTAATATCTTTAATTATGTGAATTTCTTCAGAGACCTTGTGTTTGCATGTATTTCTTAATATTTCTTTATTTAACTTTTTTTTTCCCTTTCTTTTAGTGATCGGATGTTGTTTAAACGGGACATATTTTGGACGGAGTTTCTTAGAGTGAGAGGACTTGAGGATTCAGTTGGCGGATATTTGCTTGAATATATGACCAGGCGAAAGCATCGTGAGCACGTGTTTTTCTTAAAGAAACTCAACGAATTTGTCATCGCATGATTTTAATTTCTTTCTTGTTTAGAGAATTTGTCATGGCATGATTTTAATTTCTTTCTTGTTTTTAGTATCTTATAAATTTATCTAGCTACATTGAGCAGAATTTTAATTTATGTTATTTGGCACCAGATATGTGCAAACTGCTCCATCCATCTCATTTTGAGTCATATATAATATTAGTCAATGTAATAATGGTAAGAGTATAGACATTTTAAAAGCGAAAGCAAATTAGTATGATAAAACTTTTTACAGATCTCAATAGAAGCGGAAGCAAATTAATATGATAAAACTTTGCATTAATTACAAATTGCAACTTGTACTATTGTCTTTTTTACAAATTACAACTTGTACTATTTTTCTTAATAAATTGCAACATGTATTATTAAAAAGTGATCGATTACAACTCGAGACTCATTTTTTGTCAAACTTTTTAACTAAATATAGCTACAAATGATATGTTATATATATCATAATGCCAAAAAGTATTATAACAAACATCAAATTGAAGAAATTCAATAAAAAGATTTCAAAAAACATGAGTTGGGGTTGCATTTTATTAAGAAAACATAGTATATGTTGCAATTTAGCAAGAAAAATTGTATAGGTTGCAAATTGTAAAAATGATAATAGTATATGTTGCAATTGTAAAAATGAACCCCAAAACTTTTAAATTGAAGATTGATGAACAATAATGAGATGATTGGTGGTTGGGTTCGACATGGTTTATAGTTCGGGTGGTTCGGTGCTCACTCGGGCGCCCCCCGTGCCCGAGTTCGAACCACTGCGAGCCTTTTTTTTCGAAAACTCACGATCTAGCGACGGATATAGCGACGAAAATCAATGGTCGCTACTAGCGACGGAATATTGGCGTCGCTAAATTGTCGCTAAACTTTCGACGACTTTGGCGACGGTTTAGCGACTGTTATTCTGACCGGGGTCCGGACCCATATGTCCTTCGCCAAAGCCTTGCTATCTAGCGACAGTTATTAACCGTCGCTATCTAGCAACGGATATGAAATAACCGTCGGTAAACCTTAGCGACCCTCGTTTTCCCGACGGTCAAATCACCGTCGCCAAAGCCGTCACTACTCTGTGTAGCGACGGTTAAAACCATAGCTAAAACCGTCGTTGAACCCCACCTCTTTTGTAGTGTTTATTGTAAGGATTTATGAGTCCGAAATATTTTATCCCCAAAATCGCTTGCCCCTTTCCTCGTCCAAACGAGAAAATTGAAGGCAACGACGATTGAAGTCGCTCTCCCGAGGGGAACGACACGGGATCTCTAAGCGCCTGGACGGGGATCAAACCGCTCGGACACTTGTTTTCTCTCGATTACTTAAGAGAATTAATTGGATATGTCTTAAAATTCATTTTTTTTTTCAATTATTTTTTAAAATCCTTTATTTCAATTGTCAAATTTAAAATTTTAATTAAATTACATCATATTATATTAAAAATTTAATTTTTATTTATTTTTAAATCGGCTTTTTTTACACTTTTTTAAACTTTTGTATTTCATTTATTTAATTTAATTATCTAATAATCTTTAAAATAATAATTACATATATTTTTTACTTTATAAATTATAAATAAATTATTATATTATTTCAAATAAGTACTACTTTTAATTGAACTCAAGTAATGTTTTTCATTTAAATAAGTAATACATTTTTTGTTTAAACAAGTAATAATTTTCATTGAACTCAAGTAATACTTTTCATTTAAATAATTACTATAATTCAGTGAAACAAGTAATACTTTTCATTGAATTCAAGTAATACCTTTAATTTAAACAAGTAACACTTTTCATTTAAACAAGTAATACTTTTCATTTAAACAAGCAATACTTTTCATATAATACTACTTTTCATTGAACCCAAGTAATACCTTTCATTTAAACAAATACTACTTTTCAATAAAACTAAGTAAAAGTTGAATCCCAAAATCAAATGCCATATTTCTCAAAACTAAGTGCGACTTTTGTCCAGATTAACCAAAGGTCCAAAACAAGAAAAATTAAACTTTTAACAGCATATGATCATTAATCATTCCTCAATAAAACTCTTGAAGCCTTTGAGACTGGAAATACGGCGTAACTTGGTTCTTTTGCTCATGTAGTCCCATAAGAATTTGTAATAAGATTTGTTAAGACTAATCCCCCTCATTTCAAGAAACTTCACAAAATGTGATTCAAAATCACCTCCTTCACCCTCCTCAAATTTCCTACAATAAAAATTATTAAATTCAGCAATCACAAATTTGAATGCTTTAATGTAAATAAATTGCATGTTTCAGTGTAACATGTCTAATAGGGTTTTAGAAGAGCTAGTGTTATACGTACCAAGCCCAATAATAAAAGGGCTTTGTTTTGTTTGATGATTCATAGACATACATGTAGTCGATCGTAATCTTATCATCATGATAAGAGATATTGAGGTTAAATTCCAATAATTTTTCATTTTGTTTGAAAATGTTGACGTACATGCAACCATCTTCATATACTTCAACTTGAATATTCTCTCCATCAACCTCTCTTGTGAAGGTGATAGTATCCCGATTACAAGGATCATCCTCAAACTCAATTCTGAATATCTCCCAGGAGAAAGATATAATAGTGGATGTGCACAACGTAAAAGTTGTTCGCGAACACGATTACGATGACCCGTAGTTCTACGTACCTTTATGTGTGAATATCTCCAAAGGAAATAATGGAGCAATAGTGATGATCTCTTCCTCAGCAGATTATGATATGGTTTTTACATAAGCCATGTTAGTTTTGAAGACCAAGGGAATGAGTATGAGTATGTTAAATAACACCATTATTTTTTTGTTAAATAACTCTCTTAAAATTTGTTCATACTATAAAATCATAATGTCATTATATTCGTACTCTTATGAGTTAATATCTTTAATTACTTAAATATAGTGATAAAATTTCATATTATGAACGAATTTCACCAGAGACCTTGTGTTTGTATGCATTTCTTAATATTTTTTTTTTCCCTTTCTTTTTAGTGATAGGATGTTGTTTAAACAGGAAATATTTTGGACGGAGTTTCTCCGACTAAGAGGGCTTGAGGATTCAGTTGGCGGATATTTGCTTATGACCAGGCGAAAGCATCGTGAGCACATGTTTTTCTTGAAGAAACTCAAAGAATTTGTCGTGGCATGATTTTAATTTATTTCTTGTTTTTACTATCTTATAAATTTATCTAACTACGTTAAATAGTTTTTTTTTTTTTTTTTTAATTTAAGTTATTTGGCACGTAGTAAATTTCTATGGATGTGTGCAAATTGTTCCATTCATCTCATTTTGGAATCATATTAAATATAATATTAGTATTATGCATAAAAATTAGTATTGTTTTTATGTACAAAAATTATTAATATTTAAAAAATAAAATATTTTTAAATAAAAGTGATAGAATTTATGTATAAACCCGATTTAATCTATGTTTTAAAAGCAAATATGATAAAACTTTTCACAGATCTCAATTCCTCAATTCGACGAGACTTGTTTATAATACGAAATTGATCATCATTACATTTATTAGTTGATATCACTACTCTTATAAACTAAAATTAATAGCTTTTAATACTGTGAACTTAGTTGATAAGTGTAATGATATCACTTGACAACAAGTATAACGATATTAGTTTATAAGTGTGATATTATAAATTTCATATTATGAAAACATGAAGTCTTACTCCATTTAACCTATGTTTTAAAAGCAAAAACTGGCGTTGACTCTATAGATGACATCATAATTATATAATATATAATTAAATATATAAATTCTAGATAACTTTTTATTTTTAAAAAATAGCCCTTACAAATTGCAAGATGGACTTTTCAACAAGTATTAAAAAATTACAAAATAGCTAAATTTTATTATTTATCCAAATAATGTCAAACCGGCAAGTTGGCTTATTTTTCCTACTTTTGAGCGCTTTGGATTGTCTGAAAGTCAAACAATTCAGCGCTTTGAATTGATTCGTTGTGCTTACCAAGTAATTAAATAAATCAATCGATAAATTTAAAAGTTTACTAAAAATAGTTTTAAGGAATATATAATCCTATTTTTTTATAGAAAATAATACTCGTAATAATCGTTGTCAATTGCAGATGCCTGAACCCCCATCAAATTTTTGTTTCACAATCGAAGATATTCCGGGTAAAGATAGGATCTTAGTATTAATTATCGAGCCTTCTTATAATGTACGTAATGGAGGATATATTTTTTTTTTGGTTAATATAAACATTATTTGGTTTCTTGGGAAACAAGTTTAACAAAATCTTACAAAGATATAGAACGATTTTCAGGGAAAAAAGATATGGAATTGCAATGAGATAAGATTTTTTTTTCAATATTTTATCCCCTTTTCTTAGGATTTAGGGTGTGATTTGTTGCTAATTTTATGGAGGGCCCAAATCCTTTCATTAATATCTATCTTAATGGAAATTAACAAATTAAATAAATAGACGATTGTATATTGCAAATTAAATCGTCCTTTTGGCTTGTGGTTCCACGTTATATATACTCTGCCTAATCCATTAAATTGACCTAAAAAAAAGAAAAAAGAAGGCAATGTCTTGGTTGATTCGTAAAGCTTCTTCCCATGTATCTTGTTCAAGAAGAATTCTTGGTATCAAAAGCCTTGATTTCTCCACCAATATTAAAATCAAATCGGCTCCCTCCTATGCACAAGTACGTCACGTTGCATGCCCTTACAAACTTTTTTTTCTTTTTCTATTTAATTTATAACTGTCTATACTAGATTATCAGTTTCTTACCATGAATAAACTTTACAGTAATAATCGTTGTCAATTGCAGATGCCTGAACCCCCATCCAATTTTCGTTTCACAATCGAAGATATTCCGGGTAAAGATAGAATCAAATTGACGAGGGATTTCGCCCAGGAAAAGATAATAGTGGATGTGCAAAACGTAGAAGGCATTCGCGCACGCGAATATGATGACCCGTATTTCTACGTACCTTTAAGGGTGGATATCTCCAAAGGTAATACTGGAGCAATAGTGAAGATCTCCTCCACCGCAGATTATGATGGTTTTGACATAACCTGTGTTCGTTTCGAAGACCAAGACCAAGGGAAGGAGTATGAGTATGTACCATTATTTTTTGGCAAATTCTGCAGTGCACTATTTGCAGTAATTTTGAATTGGTGCAATTAGATTTCGATTCAGTTTTTTTTTAATTGGACCCAACCCAAACTCAATCTAAGTGGTTCATGGTTCACTCGGCCCGAGTGGTTCATGATTCACCTGACCCAAATAGATCATGATGTAGGGTTAATGATTTAGTATTCATGATTTAGGGTTAATGATTTAGTGTTCATGATTTAGAGTTAATGATTTAGTGTTTAAGGTGTAGATGGTTCATCTAAATTAAAATTAAATTCAATTGCACTAATTGCAACTTGTGCAATTGATGCACACAAGTTTCACTTTTATTCTTTTGTTAAATAACTCTCTTAAAACTTGTTTATTTTATAAAATTATATTAAAACTTGTTCATATTATAAAATTATACTGATACCATTATATTGTACTCTTATGAATTAATATTTTCAATTATGCGAAATGAATTAATACCTTTAATTATGTGAATTTCTTCAGAGACCTTGTGTTTGCATGTATTTCTTAATATTTCTTTATTTAACTTTTTTTCCCCTTTCTTTTAGTGATCGGATAAATTATATTAAAACTTGTTCATATTATAAAATTATACTGATACCATTATATTGTACTCTTATGAATTAATATTTTCAATTATGCGAAATGAATTAATACCTTTAATTATGTGAATTTCTTCAGAGACCTTGTGTTTGCATGTATTTCTTAATATTTCTTTATTTAACTTTTTTTCCCCTTTCTTTTAGTGATCGGATGTTGTTTAAACGGGACATATTTTGGACGGAGTTTCTTAGAGTGAGAGGACTTGAGGATCCAGTTGGCGGATATTTGCTTGAATATATGACCCGGCGAAAGCATCGTGAGCACGTGTTTTTCTTAAAGAAACTCAAGGAATTTGTCATCGCATGATTTTAATTTCTTTCTTGTTTAGAGAATTTGTCGTGGCATGATTTTAATTTCTTTCTTGTTTTTAGTATCTTATAAATTTATCTAGCTACATTGAGTAGATTTTCAATTTAAGTTATTTGGCACCAGATATGTGCAAACTGCTCCATCCATCTCATTTTGAGTCATATATAATATTAGTCAATGTAATAATGATAAGAGTATAGACATTTTAAAAGCGAAAGCAAATTAGTATGATAAAACTTTTTTTACAGATCTCAACAACATTTTTTGCCATGACCAAAAGAGAGAAGCGGTCCCTTGTGTCCAACCCCCAAAAACAGCAATAAAAATTTAAACCCTCAAATCTTCAATCAATCAACCACGAAAGAGTAAAAAAAAAAAAAAAATCTCACAAATTCTGTCAGTAATCTCTGCAACCCCTAAAATTCAGTGATTCTTGATGAGGGCCATAATGTTTTCAAGACTTTCTTTAATTCAATTTCCACCAAAGAAATCAAAATACGGTCATTCCCATTTCCTTTCGCCTGATTCTTCGAATTAGGATTCTTGATTTCGCTGATGTCATCATCATCGTCATCAATCCCATTTCTTGATTACAGAATTCCAGTGGGGTGGATTGGGAATAAATCCAGTGTACTGAAATTGAACTGAGGATTCTCCGTTGACTTGGTGGTGTTGTACCTTTGACTTTGGTCAGTGCTTTCCGCAGGGCTCAATCTGAACCGCTTGATACTCCCCCCTGCTGTAGGGAGTGGTACCATTGCATAGTGTTGATGATACATTAACTTTGGATCATTCTTTTGTTGAGGGACGTAACATGGGTTGCAAACAACTGCAATATACACACACAAACTATATAATTACACACATATTAATGTATGGGTTTATACTCGGAATTTTCTCGATACATTCATATGTACAACATTTTAAGAATATTATATCATTGTATATAGAGCTGTAAAATGGGTGTATTGAGCAAATAATTGAGTGTCGACACGCTCAATAATCGCGCACATATTCTATAGTTGAAAATCTCAACTACTAACAAATACATATGTAAATAAGTAAATACACAATATATGCAATGGATTTTCGATAACACAATATTTAGATGTGTAAGACACATGTTTTAAATTTTACATGTCATATATATTGCATAATTGGAAATATCATTGACATACAATTTAATAACATATATATGTAACGAATTTTTGATCAAACACAACACATATCATATATTATTGTTATAATAGAATTTGAAAAGACACACTCTCTTTCTCTCTCTCTCTCACACACACATTACGTACCGTTTGGATAAGGTGGGAAAAGAGGAGCAGCATGAAGAAAGCGATTGTAGTAAGCAAAAGTCTCCTGCTTCTGCTTCTGCCTTTGTCTGGTCTTATGATTTTGAACCCAATAGAATACATTCTTGCCTTCAATGTGTCCAAAATCTGTAAGCCTGGCAGTAATCTGCTGAATCTGCTCTGCGGACGGAGTTGTTAAACCCTGTTTGTAGAGCTCCTCCAACATGTTTATCTGTTCCTTTGTGGGGTTCCATCTCGACCCTCCATTCCCACCACCACCCTCCATTTTTCAAGAATTCGAAATGGGCAAGCAAAATTATACATGTAGATGATATTGTTGAATTTCTACCCTTGGTGCTTCATCAGATATTTGGTCCATCTAATGAGCAAGCAAAATCAAAGCGTAAAAAACAATATACTTTAATACTGTATTGTTTTGCATTAATCATATATCATTCCCCCATTAAATCATCTGTAAAAAGTTTAGAAGCGTGGGAATTGAGTGCCACCATACAACCTAAACAAGAGGAGTCTATTCTATTCTCATCTACCGACTTCCTAACATCTCCAAACAAAGATTCCAGCAAACACAGTCCCCTCCTTTGAATTCATCAAAAAACGATTTACAATATTTACAACAAAAATAATTAAGAGATGAATCAAACATTAAAATACCTGTATTTTGGGTTTGTTGTTTGCTACAATGGAGGCGCCGATGGTGATGGTGCACCAACAAGAAAAGGTCGAAACACGAAACGGGCGGGAATTACATTTTAAAGCAAGGGCTTCTAATTTACTGATCATTTCCAATGCAAATTGAATGTCTATCTTTTTATTGGCTGAAAAAAACATACACTGCTCTAATTAAAAAAATAAATATAATAATGGGCCCACTTGCCACATGTCAAAACCGTATTTAGTTAAGAGGTGAGAAATTGAGAGGAAAGACAGAGAAAAGGTAAAACCATTTTTGCAGTGAATATTGAATAAATGTATGACTTACATTATAAAAGAGTATTAATTAATCTTGATAACTAAAGATCGTAAATATGAAACTAATTTTACAGTGAATATTGAATAAATTTCACATAACGCCTCCTCAATAAAAACAGTGTTAGACGTAGATGATTCATGGCGCGAGTTGGTCAAAATTATTGAGTAATAAAAAAAAAAACAGATACAAGTTAATGTTTAGGGAAATAATAAAATGAGAATATATTTAATTTGAATCAATTATAAAAATGGCCCTTTTTATGTCTTTATTTTCATAATAACTTTTTTACATTTATCCGGAATGTACATATATTTTTTTTTCATAATTTTTTTCAGTTATGGATCTTTTCTCTTGTGAAATGAAGATCAATTTGAATATGTTTAGGCAGTTATAATATCAGTGTATACACGTGCTGCTTGTGGATATGAAATTTTGAGATCTTTCAAGCTGTATAAAATCCATTAGAACTCACAAAAGGTTGCACACATAGGTCTATACTCAGTTTCAGCTGATGATCTGCTCATTGTTATTTACTTCTTGTACTTCCATGAAATAAGTTATTCTCCTAGATAAACTGCATAACCGGTTATACTTCTTCTGGTTTCCTCACATCTAGCCTAATCTGAGTCTGTAAAAGCTTGAAGCATAAAGTTATTAATTGCAGAATATAAGATACCCTGACCTATAGTAGATTTCAGATACCTCAACAATCTATGTACAACATAGAGGTTAGATTCAGTTAGCTTACTCATGTATTGACTCAATGTTTGAACATGATAAAATATATCAGACCTTGTTATTTAAATACAATAGTTTGTCGGCAACTCTCCTATATTCAGAAGGATTTTGCAGTGGAGGAGCACTAATATCTATAAAGTTATGTTTTGAATCCATTAATGGGGATCTAAACATATTTTCTTTGACAAATTAAGTTGTAAGCCTTTGTCGTTTCTTGCAATTTAAATACCCAATATATATTTTAAAACACCAAGATCCTTAATGGTGAATTTATCATGTCAATGAAATTTAACTCTTTTGTTCAGCTTTAGCAGAACAAAATAAAATGGGATGCAATTTGTTCTCAGCAGCCAGAACAGATTTTAATTGTATGTCTCGCTCCTCAACGGTCAAAAATCTTGACTGATGCTTCTCAATCTTCGTCTTACTTGCACGGAAGAGCTCTAGCCTATGACATACAATATTGATAATATCCCTGCAAAAATCAAAGTAACTACTCTTTCAGAATGCAAATCAGAACCTACATTGATAGAAATTAATCAGAAAAATCATCGGCAGAGTTAACCTTGTTAAAAGATCTATCAGATTTATATTTCTCATGCGACTTGAAATTTCACCAATTACACCATTCATAATCAGTACAAGCTCTTCTGGGCCTTGTGTATCAGGCGTTATGCGTGAGTACCACAGACCTGTGACCCACTCAGAGACGATATGTCTAGTGAACTGATCAACTGCATCCTCAACAGCGGGGGAGTTCACCTTAAGCTTCCAGTCAGACCGTTCAATCCGAACTTTATTGCCATCAAAAGGAATTTTGTTGGAAGAATGATTTGCTGATGGTTGTTTGCTTTTGTAAGTTGCAGACTTGCGTCGCATATCAAAATCCAGAGACCAATAGGGAAGTATGATTATCAACAATAGTGCACCAGGCAAGTTGACTAGAACTGACTGACTTGTTACTGAAAGACAATAAATAATATTGAGAGATGGATGGAAAACCATAATGTTGAGAGACATGATCATTAGACATTGAGACAGATAAACTAAATTTGAACAACGAGATCTAGGATAAATATTGTTGGTTCTGATAAGTTGTCTTGTATCAATGATTATCGAGACGCCTTACATTTTGCAAAGTTTCATTGAATAAGTACAAAGACCGTATTTGAATCTGTGGCTAGATGCAAAATAGAATGGACGCATGCCTTCCAAGTTAATTAGTATATTTTCAGCAAGTAAATAAAAGTGACATACATGACTAATGGCATGAGTCACATGACAGCACAAATATTATATCAGACATCACAGATACAGTGCAAGGAAAGAGGGATGGAGTCCAAAAGCAATTAACAGAACAGGGTGCTTTCCATTTCTAACTATTCACAATGAATGCAAAATTAGGGGCAGAGACATGTGTAAGAGTGATGTTATTCCCCCTTTCTTGCCAAAGTTAGACAAAAATATAATAATTTTAATCCACTACAGCATGCCCCCATCATTTTGCACTATCTCCGTAAATATCTAACTACCTTATGATCATATATAAAAAAATCATTTAAACAACAAGAAATATCGAAAAACTTTTTCTTACAGTAAAGTCACGAAATGCCAGAATCCTATGAGTAGGCCAGATAAAGTTAACTCCTCATCTATACTAACTAACTAAAGCAGTAAGATATAGTTCTGGAACTATAAATAATAACCTCAAGCCAAACAAGTTCCACACAGGCATGCATTTTGAGAAAAAAGAAGAAGAGCACATAATCAATATTAGTTCTCTGAACCATAAACAACTGAATGTGAAACATCACTACATCATAGTTATTAATACCGTGCATGAAAAAGATTGTAACTAGTAACTACTACTACCAAAGTTGAGGAAGCAGTGTGAATGAAGAGCAATAAAATAAGTGTATGTATAAACATACAATTATCTCCAAAATCTTATTTGACACCAGCAAAATGTTCTCTAAATTTCTATTGCTAAAAATTTTGCAATATTAATCAGTAATAAATCAACATTTTACGTTCGAGTTGTTAAGAAACTGACGCTATTGTATCAGTAAGGAGACAATTGCATTTTGATGCTGACTATGTCTAAAACAGTAATTTTACCGAGTATGCCCTTATGCTGAACAAATGGTGTTGGTAAAAACGGGCCCCACTAGAGAATAAAATATAGAGCCGACTGGGGCGGGTGGCAAAATCTGAAGTAGTACCAGTTTACGAATTTACCCCTTCCATGTAGTCATTGCCCAAAATAATCGAAACTACCGCTGATCGGTTATACGGAGTTGAACCTCAAATTTAAACCAAAAACTCGTATAAAACGATCTTATGTATGTGATGAGATTTAATCTTAGTATGAATTAATATTGATGGAATTCCAATTTTTAGTCAGTTCTATTTTTAAAAGATTTTTTTTGTCAATAATTTTAATTTTATTATTTTTTAGCCTAGAGAATATTTTTTTTCCAACTATACCCTCATCACTCTTTTAAAAAAAAAATAGTTCTAAATGGTGGTACGGGCTTAAATAAAATGTGGTACGTGGTGAATTAATGGTGATACGAGCTTAAATAAAATGTGGTACATGGTGAATTAATGGTGGTACGAGCTTAAATAAAGTGTGGTACGGGTAAAAAAATGATGGTACGAGCTTAAGTAAAATGTGGTACGAGGTGAATTAATTGTGGTACGAGCTTAAATAAAATGTGGTACATGGTGAATTAATGGTGGTACGACATCAATTGTGTGTGGTACGGGGTAAATTAATGATGATATACCCTTAATAAAGTGTGGTACGGGATGAATTAATGATAGTAAGAGTTTAATAAAATATGGTACGAGATGAATTAATGTTTGAATATGGTGTAGTATAAGAGTGTTGACCGGATAAGTGAGAGAGAATGTTGTTCTAACTTTTTAGGAGAAAAAGCCGCTAATATTTTTTTAGGAAGTCATCTGTTTTTTTTTTCCTATTTTATTTAATTCTTTTAGTTAATTAAATAGGGGTATAAGGGTCTAAATAATAATTCTCTTGGCTAGAAAATAACAAATTAAAATTTAATGACATAAAAGAATATTTACTTTTACATTGGGCTATTTATAACTCTTTTTTTTTATCGGGCAAAGTTAGATGTTAGTAGTTAGTACACCAAACACCCAAATACTCCACGAAATCGTCAATCCACCTTATAACTCCCATAACTCCAATTCATTCCCAGAGGGAATCGAACATGAGTCTCTCACTCAAATTAGGAGCCCAGTGGTCAGGTGGACTAAGCCACCTGGTTAGACTATTTATAACTCTACCCCATTAATATTCATTTCTCCCAAAATATTAAAGTTGCAATGTCCAAATTATATAACGTATGATTCAATTCGATTAGGAGTATCTGAAAATTGGGAAATGATGGTTCTCCAATCGGAACTGGCGTAACTATTTAAAAATAAATAAAAATCCAGCTGCTCATATCAAAATGTCCGTTGAAGGATTTCGGCCGAGATTATTTGGTTGTTAGGGACGAATCGACAGTTCTAAACAGTAACTAGGATTAATGATTTTGCCGAATTTTATTTATTTATTTAAATGACCAAGTTTTAAAATTGGAAACATCGATTCAAAAGTCGGAACAAAACCATCCATATCCCCGTTTGATTTCGATTCCGCTTGCATTTTAGAATCGCCGTGGCGCCTCTAATTCTATCATATGCATCCAAGCTACTAATACTTGTTGCATTTCGTAACCGTAAGAACTTACTTATGCCCAACTTTAGGGAGCACATTCAATAATAAGTTAGAAGCACTATTGTTTTTGGATTTGGATCCTCTGCAGTACTTTACGGTGCATTTCTCACTGTGCACCGTTAAATCATACACGCACACACACACACACACACACGAGTGTGTGATCTAACGGTGTACAGTGAGAAATGCAACGTAAAGTATTGCAGAGGATCCAAATCCATTATTTTCTTAAAGAAACTAAAGTCAAATTTGATTGGCTTACCGTTATTAATAGGTACTTTTTTTAACCTTTAAAAGAATAAGGAGTTTATTTGCACCCATCAAACACATATTTTTCAAATTTCAAAACGTTAAATGACTAATTGCACCCAAAAATGCATTAATAACTTACTTGATCTAAATGTAATACTTGAATAGCTAGTGTGCACCTCATCCCTAAATTCAGTTTCGAAAATTTCTCAAATTCATTATATTTGCTCAAATTGGGTTGAAATGTCTCTTGAGTTGTTAGATTGCCTTAAATATATTGAAAATATAATATCTTACATTTACAAATTTGTAGATTTATAAATATAGGACAATCGTATAACTCAAATGACATTTCAACACAATTTGAGTTATTTCGGCTCAATTTTTTATTTTTTTTAATAAACTCGGTATCCGATTCAAAGACTGATTAATCCGAATGACCAGAACCCATCGTCCACTAGCGGGGCTTCTAATCTGATGGATCAGAACCCACCGGCCACTAGCGGGGGCTCCACTTCAAACCACACCAAGCTCCATATGAACTGATTCATCTCAAGAATTGATCTCACCTAAGGGATTTAGCACATGATATATGGAGATGAGCATATTTCTAAGTCTCAAACTTACACTTCGGGCTCAATTATCTTACATTATAAATTTTAAAATATATTATCTCATATTTAGTTTTAAAATATATTATTCTACATATAAAGTGTTGATTCTTAGAAACAATAACAATAGTGGTGTATGAAAAAAATTATAAACGTAAAAAATACAGTTTCACGATGTCGGTTTAATTATGTGCGAGACTTTCTACGAAGATATACCAACAGTATGTGCTCTGCGATTTCTCTCTCTCTCTCTGCGTAACTGATATTCCAAATTATTTATTTGTTATTTTTATTCCACCAGTTGGATGAAGTTAAGCACGAAATCTGCAGTATCGTGGGATTACCGGAGATCAAGGAGCAGTTGGAGGCAATTGTGGAGAAAATTATTGACGCTGAGAAGGACGCCGCGGATGGACTTAGGGTTGTACCCCCAAAACCATTTCACATGGTGTTCATAGGAAGTAATGGAACAGGTACAACTTCAAAACACAGTCAATTGTTAATTTCCAATTGTGTTATTGCTGTTTGTTTTAAGTTTGCGTGATACTGGTTTCGATTTCTGTTGATTGGGCTTGTTAGTTCTTGCTGGTAATATTTTGGGGAACTGTTATAATTTATTAGGAAAATCTGTGTTTATGGTTTTCGAGTTAATTGAATTAGGGTAATGGATTGTTAGTAGTGTTTTGCAGTTTGTGGATGATTGCTATGATGTGATGAATCTGATCAGATGTGAATATTATTCCATTATGGATAATTCAGAGGAAGAAAATTAAAAGAATTGCTACTTTCATACTTATTTCGTTCGCAGATGCTTAACTGGTTTAATTATCATGTTGGTGATTTTTCATGATTAAAAAAAAAAAAGTTTGGTAGCACTCATCTTTAGTCGATTATGTTTCACGGGCCAATGCATACACATCTGGTGTTACTAGAAATTATACGGGCACAAATTAACTAAAAGGCGTTGAAACGAATTCAAAAGATTACATATAGTTGAAAATTCTTAGCACCAGATTCTTTTTCCCCAGGAATTAGCAATTAATCATTTTACTGTAAAAGGGACAAACAATGAAAAGCGAGTGATGTTTGTTACTATTTAGCATGGCTTCATAGGTACTTAACATGAATTGAATCCTTCTCACCAACTATTTTCCAGAAAAGAATTAAAATTAAGAACTAAAAGGGTTTAATTTTTGTCTCTTAATTCTCCTCCCTTTTAATAATGAAAGTTATGTGATCCATAAATGATGCTTCATCTAGCTGTTATATACAAGTGTTCATGAAAAATTTCACCACTTGAAAATTAGTAGAAGACTAGTTGAAAAGACTGGAAAGAGTTTGACTCTTCCATGTAAATGAAATCTAATTTGAAGTCTTCTTTGCTATTGATTTACTAGACAACGTATACTGAGTTAAAGAAATCAATGTAGTTGCTTGTTATTAAGATTAAATAAATAAAGAGGAAATATTGGAGGTTTCATTTGATTAAAGTAATGCTCAATGTCCTTTGTCTCACTTTCAGCTTCCTACTCGTATCACACTATTAAATTTCATAGTTTAAATATAATCAATGACAACTGGCAGTAAAAAAAGAAAAGGAACAAGAGTTTTAACAGCAAATACACTCATACAAGCGAGATAGAGAAAGTGGGACAGATGATCATCTACGCTCAATATTACGCCCATTAATTTGTTTAAAATTTATGTTTGTATTGAGAGTTTTTTTGTTTTGTACGTACTAAAAGTTTTCCCATGTGAAAAGGCAAGTCCACAGTAGCTCGAATCCTAGGTAAACTATTCTTTTTTGGCTGGAGCTCTATCTTCTTACACCGTGACTGAAATGCAAGGAAATCAAAAGGTAAATACTCTTAAAAATTGAGCATCAATGAAATTTATCTTCATAACTCACAATCTCACACTACATAAGATATAAAATCATTGACATCATCAGATGAAAGATGCAGAAGGAGGTATCTTGCTTGTAAACATAGATGATGAAGATCCCATTAACCCAAAGACGTTAAAGGAGATCATATCGACAATGGATGAAGGAGACTCATTGATCATACTAGCTGGAACTCAAAGGGCCCTGAATCAATACATGAAATCCAACAATGAGTTGTACAAAAGGTTTTCTGTGAGGCTACAATTCGACGACTTGACTTGTGAAGATCTTGCTATGATTCTTCAGAAGAAGGCTAGCAATAAGGGAGAGGACAGTTTGATTTGCGGCTTTGAGTTGGATGCTTCGTGTAGCAGCCATAATATTGCTCAAATGATTGACGAATTTGCCCCTGAGAATGTAAGATGTGCAATGAATGCACATTTGCTCGATCAGATGCTGATTGAGGCAAAGAAATTGGCTGATAGGGCAGGTGAAAATACCATCTCATTGAAGGATTTAGGGACAGGCATACAAAATGGGGCAATAATCTATAAGAAGTTGCTAAATTTGTGATATAGTAGCGAAGAAGGTTACTTTTGATTCTGGAAAATTAACAGACGATATAGGGACGTACAAATCCCCTACACTTCCATTGAGTGTATCATCAACTGTTGATTTGCACTATTGTGTCCATGTGATAATCAAGAGTGAATGCTACACCCTTTGTAATCCACCAGGTTAAGATAACGAGTTCTATGTTAATTGATAGTTGTTAGCAATTGTAACATAACCTTATTACTGTCTTAATGCCGGCCATTTTCCAACTTTAGAACAAAAAACGACTTGTGATTAAGTCTAATCTTTTTGGTATTTTATTATTGTAGTTTACTTCACAAATATACCTGTGAAATTAGGGATGGAAAACGAGATTGGATAAAGTTTTTAGAGTAATGTTTTTTACCTTGTTGATTCGGCTTGTTTTGTATTTGTGTAGGGACAGTTGAACATAATTTTTTTAGTATATGATCAGTATAGAAAATTAATTCAATTTGTGTAATACCTTTGTGTTAGTCAAAATTTGAATTGTAGTTGTGAAAAAAATATAATGAAAATTTGTACAAGACGGTCTCATATATGGTGCAAACTAGCACAAATCAATTTAAATGTTAAAACTTTTAGAAACTTTAAGATGTATGGCCTTTTTATTCTTACTCTTTGGACAAAAAGTTTTAATTACCCTTATGGAAGCAACAATGATAAAAAATGGGGCCTATGCAGTGTTTTAAAATCACATTTTTAAAAAGATGCTTGTTTTTGTATACTATTTTTTCACAAAATCAGTTAAAAGGACCATTCACTTAATAAACACTGTCGAAAAATCCTCACACGGCCCTGCAGAATTGAAGAAGAAATGGGACATGGAAGCCCAAACAAGACTTGGTCAATACGAAAAAGTCAAAGCTGTTAAATAGTAAAAATTGAATCCCAAAGTCACATGCCATATTTCTCAAAGCTAGACTAGATTAACCAAAGGTCCAAAACAAGAAAAATTAAACTTTTAACTGCTTATGAATTATGATCACTAATCATTCCTCAATAAAACTCTTGAAGCCTTTGAGACTGGAAATACGGCGTAGCTTGGTTCTTCTGCTCATGTAGTCCCATAAGAATTTGTAATAAGATTTTTTAAGAATAATCCCCCTCATTTCAAGAAACTCCATAAAATGTGATTCAAAATCACCCTCCTCAAATTCCCTACAATAAAAATTATTAAATTCAGCAATCACAAATTTGCATCCTTTAATATAAATAAATTGCATGTTTCAGTGCAACATGTCTAAAAGGGCTTTAGAAGAGCTAGTGTTATACATACCAACCCCAACAATAAAAGGGCTTTGTTTTGTTTGATGATTCATAGACATACATGCAGTCGATCGTAATCTTATCATCATGATAAGAGATTTTGAGGTTAAATTCCAACAATTTTCCATTTTGTTTGAAAATCTTGACGTACATGTAACGATCTTCGTATACTTCCACTTGAATATTCTCTCCATCAACCTCTCTTGTGAAGATGATAGTATCCCGATTACAAGGATCATCCTCAAGCTCAATTCTGAAAGGGAATCCAGCTGGAATTCCTGGCATCTGCACCAATTTAATTACACGAGTTACAACTTAGCAAAAATCAATATTTACCTCTTTCAAAATGTTATAGGACACCATGCTTAAATTAAATTATGTTAAGTCTCACGCAAATTTTTCACTTATTTATTTTTATATATTTTGATTAATTTTTTTTCTATACAAAAATAAATAAATTAAAGATTAGTTTTTATTTCGATAAAAAAAATAAAAAACACACTCTTTGTGAAACTCGTTGATGGTATGAAATTGATTTCATTACACTTATAAGCAAGCATGTCTTAGTTGATAAGTATAAATCAATTTTGATATAAGTGTAATGATATCAATTGATAAATGCATGTGGTATAAATTTCATACTTAACAAGTTTCATCAAGGACTTACTCCAAAAAGAAAAAAGAATTAAGAGGGCAAAGAGAGAAACAAGGTTTACCGGCTTCTTAAGGGAGGGGGACAACTCCTTGGTTCGGATTTTAGATTCCAAGAATTTGACAAGTTTACCCTCCAGAATTTGGGATTTCTTCGTGTCGTCGAAATAATGGTAATGGCGATAATACTGCTGGCAATTTCGGGAGAGAATTCTTCGTGCATTTGGAATAATTGTAGATGAAGCCAAACGAAAAAACATGGTTACGTACGGCGTCTAGGGTTTTTGTTTCATAAGATCTTAGTATTAATTATCGAGCCTTCTTATAATGTACGTAATGGAGGATTTTATTTTTTTTGGTTAATATAAACATTAATTGGTTTCTTGGGAAACAAGTTTAACAAAATCTTACAAAGATATAGAATGATTTTCAGGGAAAAAAGATATAATTGCAATGAGATAAGATTTTTTTTTCAATATTTTATCCTTTTTTCTTAGGATTTAGGGTGTGATTTGTTGCTAATTTTACGGAGGGCCCAAATCCTTTCATTAATAACTATCTTGATGGAAATTAACAAATTAAATAAATAGACGATTGTATATTGCAAATTAAATCGTCCTTTTGGCTTGTGGTTCCACGTTATATATACTCTGCCTAATCCATTAAATTGACCTAAAAAAGAAAGAAAAAGAAGGCAATGTCTTGGTTGATTCGTAAAGCTTCTTCCCATGTATCTTGTTCAAGAAGAATTCTTGGTATCAAAAGCCTTGATTTCTCCACCAATATTAAAATAAAATCGGCTCCCTCCTATGCACAAGTACGTCACGTTGCATGCCCTTACAAACTTTTTTTTTCTTTTTCTATTTAATTTATAATTGTCTATACTAGACAATCAATTTCTTACCATGAATAAATTTTACAGTAATAATCGTTGACAATTGCAGATGCCTGAACACCCATCCAATTTTCGTTTCACAATCGAAGATATTCCGGGTAAAGATAGGATCAAATTGACGAGGGATTTCGCCCAGAAAAAGATAATAGTGGATGTGCACAACGTAGAAGGTATTCGAGCACGCGAATACGATGACCCATATTTCTACGTACCTTTAACGATGAATATCTCCAAAGGAAATGCTGGAGCAATAGTGAAGATCTCTTCCACCGTAGATTATGATGATTTTCACAATAATGCGACACATATGAAGTATAAATTTCATATTAGTTTGTTGAGTGATGTTTTCAAAATCGATGTATGATAAAATATTAGATATAAAATAAAGGTTAATACAAAAAAGTTAATGCTCAATAAAATAAATATTCAAGATATTTAAAATTTTATAGATTAACTTAGTTTCTAAGTAACATAAATATAATTTAAGATGTGCATGGTTCAAACTTTAGTAATTGCAATTTTTTTTTATTAAACTACATATTAAAATGTCACATGGATGCCACATATTGCTACAAACCAATAAAAAAGTAACACATCATACAATAAATGAAACCTCTCATCCAAATTAACCTCAAGATGACACATCATTCAAATTAACCACAAGATGACACATCATAAAAAAAACTCTCTATTAGTATATAGAGGGATGTTTCTATTATAAAATTAATGTCATTTAATTAAGGTATTAATTTATAAGTGTAGTGATAAAATCTCATATTATGAAAGAATTTCATCAGAGACCCTGTGTTTATATGTATTTCTTTATTTAACTTTTTTTTTTCCTTTCTTAGTGATCGGATGTTGTTTAAACGGGACATATTTTGGACGGAGTTTCTTAGAGTGAGAGGACTTGAGGATTCAGTTGGCGGATATTTGCTTGAATATATATGACCAGGCGAAAGAATTGTGAGAACTTGTTATAAGTACAAAAATTTAACAATTACATTTATAAATTGATACCACTACTTTTATAAATTAAAATTAATAACTTTTAAATTTTTAATACTATATGAGCTTAATTGATAAATATAATGATATCAATTGACAATAACTATAACGATATTAGTTTATAAGTGTGATGATATTATAATTAAATTTCATATTATGAAAATTCAAAGATTTTCTCCATTAACCTATGATTTAAAAACGGAAACCGCAGGTCTGTTATCGGTGTGACATCATAATTATATAATATATAATTAAATATATAAATTATAGATATTTTTTTAAAAATAGCTTTTACATATTGCAAGATGATTCTTCTATAAGTAATTTTTATTTTTTTTGAAAAGGACTCTTCGACAAGTATTAAAAAATTACAAAATAACTCAATTTTAGAAGAAGCTAAACGAAGAAACATGGTTACGGCGGCGCGTCTAGGGTTTTTGTTTCACAAGATCTTAGTATTAATTATCCAGCCTTCTTATAATGTAATGGAGGATTTTATTCTTATTTTTTGTTAATATAAACATTATTAATTGGTTTCTTGGGAAACAGGTTTAACAAAATCTTACAAAGATATAGAATGAGTTTGAATCTTCCATGTAAATATTTTTTACATGTGCAAAACTAAAAATGTTGCACTTAATATTAAATATTTTTCACATAAAAATACTAAAAACATATAAATAAAATAAATCTCTTAAAGTGTGTTATTCAAAATAAAATTGGTGTTGAAATTTTTTTATATGTGCAGTATTATTTTGCACATGGATTGTGAATATTTGTGCAAATATTTTTTCACACGTAATAAATAAATCACGTAGTATAAATATTTTTGCACATGTACAAAACTAAATATTTTAGACACAATATTAAATATCTTGCACTCTAAAAATGATGTCTTCGTCGATAAAAATAATTTCAATAATTAAAATCGTCGAACTTCTCAATAACTAAAATAATTTTTTTACGAAATAGATGAGATTTTTTTGTTTTAAGGGATGAAAAATCTTAAACAATTTAATGATTTCCCCCCCCCCCCCCCACCCCCAAAAAAAAATGAAATGAATAGGAGATTACAAAGGTTAAAATGGATAAACCACAATAAGAATTGTATCTATTTGTAATAAATAAATTAAACAGTACCTATTAATGATAGGGTCTCAAAAATTATATCTTAAGAGCAATTATCCCGTGAAAGTAATGTTCAATGCCCTTTGTTTCACTTTCAGCGTCCTACTTGTAAAATAACTTCGTTGTTTAATTTTAGTATATGTTGGGTTCTTGCTTTAAGATAAGAATTAAATTTTTTGATTCTGATCATGTAGATTTAAAAAAAAATTTAAATCAGTCTTTTTACCGGAAACCAGAGGTTGTTTAGCCGGTCACGGCCACATGATTTTTTAATTTATATTCCTTTCCTTTTGAGTAATTCGGTGGCTTTTATTTTTATTTTGTTTTGAAATTAAGAAAAGGGCATGGGCAGAAACAAAAACAAAAAAAAAAGGCCTTGTGTCGGGCTTAAAAATGGGTTGGGTTTCTACTCCCGCAAAAATTATTGTGCATAATTTTTTGTCATATAAACATTAGTTAAAATAAAGATGAATTACTTCATCCTCCTGTAATCTTCCCAAATTCAGACCCCCTTCCACTGCTCCTCTATTTTTCCTGAACAGTTCCTCCACAAAATCCCACCCCCATCCCATTGTAATTTCATCCCGAATTTAAGATATCTAGAGATGATTTATTGTAAGGATTTATGAGTCCAAAATACTTTTTATTGAACTTAAGCAATACCTTTCATTTAAACAAGTACTACTTTTCATTGAACTCGAGTAATACCTTTCATTTAAACAAATACTACTTTTCAATGAAACAAGTAAAAGTTGAATCCCAAAGTCAAATGCCATATTTCTCAAAACTAAGTGCGACTTTTGTCCAGATTAACCAAAAGTCCAAAACAAGAAAAAACTTTTAGCTGCATATGATCGATCATTCACTCCTCAATAAAACTCTTGAAGCCTTTGAGACTGGAAATACGGGCGTAGCTTGGCTCTTCTGCTCATGTAGTCCCATATGAATTTAAAGACTAATCCCCCTCATTTCAAGAAACTTCACAAAATGTGATTTAAAATCACCTCCTTCACCCTCCTCAAATTCCCTACAATAAAAATTATTAAATTCAGCAATCACAATTTGCATGCTTTAATGTAAATAAATTGCATGTTTCAGTGCAATATGTCTAAAAGGGCTTTAGAAGAGCTAGTGTTATACGTACCAAGCCCAACAATAAAAGGGCTTTGTTTGGTTTGATGATTCATAGACATACATGCAGTCAGTGGCCGCGGAGCCAGAAAATTTAGTTAGGGAGCCCAACTTAATGAAAAAAATAAAAGAATTTAAAATATAATTTTATGCTATATATAATTTAAAAATTAATGTTATTACACTATAATTCATTTAATTTTATAATTCATATAATTACATCATAATATTCGAAATACTATTGATCTCATTCTCTAAAAAAAATTATATGTATAAAAATAGAATAATTAAATAAAAAATGTGAGTTTAGTGAAAATTATTCATAAAAAAACATTTAAAATTAAATTATTAATAATTGTGGTTCCAACAATAAGTGTGACAAAAAGCGTCCTCAACCTGATTTATGATTAATGGAAGGACCTTTAATATTTAGCCCCAAATAATTTGTACTAAAGGAAAGGGAAAAAGAATAAAGGAACGAAATGTGATCAACAAAATTGAAACCTGAAAGAATAAAGGAATGAAAGTGTGATCAACAAAAATTGAAATATGATCTATGATTGGTTGAATGACATTAACAAAGAGACATATATCAATTTTAACAACACTATTATTAAAAATATAATAGAACTTATATATATATAGAGTTTCATAAAAGTTCAGGGGGCCCAGTGTCCCCCTGTATCCAATGTGCACTACAAAAAATGCCTGATTTAAAGAGGATTTTTAAAGAGGGAAAGAAAACCCTTGTTAATTAAAGAGGGTTTTAAAGAGGGATTCAATTCACTAGGGCTGCACGAGGGATTTTAAGAGGGCTATTTTACAGAGGGTTTAAAACCCTCGTCAAATCTGATGCGCGATTTAACGAGGGTAAAAAACCCTCGTCAGATGCCCACACGAAATTAAAGAGGGTTTATAACCCTCGCCAAATTCAAAAGGCCATCGTGAACTGCAGCGGTCAAACGCGCTCTGCCCGAGGAAGAACACGAGGGTTTTTTTCCCTCTTTAAGGCCCTCTCCAGTCTAAAGAGGGTTTCAGCCCTCTTTAATGCCCTCTCCAACCCCCTATAAATCAAACCCCTCAGCCTCATTCTCCAGTTTTTGAAAATTCGGAGAGGCGATCCGGGAGGAGCTCTCCACAATGGAAACATTTCTAATTGCACTAACGGCGTGCGACTGAGCTACGAGAGAGCCAGATTTACACAATTCAATTAGAATGGGGACACCACCGTGTTGGAGTTATACTGGAAATTATGCTTTTACTTTGTATAAACAAACTGAATTTCTGTCTTATTTACTGAAATTATTTATCACCGATGCTTTAAATATCATTGAATGTTACATATATTTACTGCATAACTGTTCAATAAATAGTACGTGTTACATTGTAGTTAATTTAGTGATACCAGATCACAGAAGATTAAATTAACAGTTCCTTGTAACCAAAAGTACACCATTCACGACCTAGATGGAAATGAACAATCCATCGTGAAAGGTTGAAGTGTAAGACTCAGATTGACTTGTCTTGACCAAGATTACACTAGTGCATGACTGATGCACTGAATAGGACCTACAGGAGGACAAATTCTTCAGCACTGAACTAGGAAGAATTAGACCTCAGTGGTTCGTTATTTCTTAATCTCCGTCCCTTAAATAGGATCGCGTGTGGTTAGTAATTATTGCTTTGACTTATTACGGGTAGAGAATCAACGAGATTCAATACTTTATATCTTGGGCAATATTATTGGTCACATGCGATTGCTAAGATTTAATACGAATAATCGTGTGCAAATACGCTTGATCGATTTTCCCCCTTGGGAGGTTCATAAGATTTATCATACCAAATCTTGTAAGTGGAACTAGTTTCCGGTATGGATAATAATTTTGAACCGTTCCTTAACCAATGACAAAAGATATTAATTAATGGAAAGCTATTTCAGTGGCTTGAATTAATTAATGGGCTAGATAATCTTAAACACGGGAAATAATAATCGGGAGCCATATTAACAGTAATATGGGTTATGATGGATAGTGCAATATTAATTATGTAGTGGGATTAATTAATATTTATGGGCTTGAATAATATTGTGGCTCAATATTGATAATTCAAGATCCATTGGAAGGTCCAATCTTAATTCTCCTAAAGGCCCCTCAAGTAGCCCAAACATAAAGTCCAATAACTGAAAAAGGTGTTTAAAAATAAAATAAATTTTTGTTGCTAATTTTCCTAAATTTTCGAAAAATATGAATAAAAGGGGAGAAAGATTTTCTTTGAATTTTGTTATGGAATGAAGATATGTATTCTTGGAATACAAAATTATCTCATTAAATTCAAGAAATCTCCCACTTGGTTATTTATATGATGATTTTCGAAAAACATAGAAAAAGAAGGAAAAGAAAGATTTTCTTGATTTTCTTGAAAAGATATTATGGAAGATATGTATTCTTGGAATACAAGAATATCTCATAAATTCAAAAAGATCCAAATCTTGGAATCTTTATCCTTAATTTTCGAAATTCCATGACAAAATAAGAGAGTGTGATTTTTATGGAATATTTAATTATGGAGAAAAGAATATGTTGAATATATATTTAAGATTTCTTGGAGATCAAGAAAGAGATTTTCTCTCCCTTTTTCTAAGCAAAAATCGGCCACTTCATCTTATAAACAGGGGATGATTTTTTCATTCCCAACTACAATTCTATGTGCTGAAAAAAAAAAGTAAATCCACAAAGGTGGTGCAACAAATATTTTATTTTCCCTTTTGTTAATTGTTCGCGAGTTTCCTTCCACCGGATTGACGAGCAAGGGCTAGGAATACTTGGGAAGGCTTTTTGGTGTGTTCTTATCAACCGAGACCATTGCCATTCCAAACAAGTTATTTCACGTAAACCCGTAGCAATTCCGCACGCGTAGGATTTATGTAAACTGTTTATATGCATGATTTGTTGTTGAATTATTATTTGAATTAATATAGGATTAATTCATGCTAGTAATAGTTGTTAGAATTAAATTTGTATTTAAATATTCATCCCGAATAGATCCCATACAATTAATTCCCCAACAATCGGTATCGAGCCTCGGTTTCGGGCTCTGAATTTTAAATTATAATTTAATTCGTTTTCATTAAATTTGAAATTAGATAGTAGAATTGCTAGATCTTTTTTGCAGGTATCCAATTGTCATGGAATTTAATGTGTTTATTTATGCATGCATATAAATTGTGGTTTTTTAATTCGACTCGTTCGAATCCGTTTTGCCTCGTGAGAAAATCCACGAGTAGATTAGGATTTGTTTGATTCGTTCAATGTAATAGACTAGTCTAGATCTAGGTTTATTTATTTTTCAGAAATAAATTGCAACCGGATCGCGAGCCAAGACGTAGACGATGGATTAAAGACGCACGGATCCGGAACCGGCGCTGGCGCTCGGCGCAAGTAAGGCCGAGGGGTCGAAGCGCGGATCGCGTCGACCGCGATATGGGCGCCGCAGCAAAGACCGTGCGCGACGGGGGCAGACGCAAAGTGAGGCATCGCCAGCAAAAGCGGATGCAAAGGGCGACGCTGGTGCGATCGTATGGGCGCTACCGGAATGCGCGACTTCGCCGAGATCCGCCGAGGGTCACCGAAGCGAGATTTGCACCACGGGGCGACGGAGTCGGGCGCTTTCAAGGCCACGCGACACCACCGACACACGTCGGGAGTGCAGGCGGGCACTCCGACCCGCAAAGCCGGGTCGATAACGCATTTTGACGGACGGTAACCTTTCGAGACGAACGATGAAGGCGAAGAAGACGATTTCTCGAAATCAAGACGTGACAAAAATTAACCGTAACAATTGGATATATGCGCCAAATGTGTTTAATTTTGTTTTGATGTTTATGCATTATTTTATGCTTATTTAAATTGTGTTTAAATTTGCGATGCATGAGAAAATATTTTGAAAAATCTCACTTTCGAAAATTACTAAGTATGCTTAAACAATTAATTGACAATTTTATTTCGGATAATAAAATTGAATTAATTTTGACCTCCATGATTTAGTTATTTGTGAATTCTTTTGGAGAAATTCCCCCAACGGGACGGTCAAAAGATAGCTTTCACATGAATAAATTCCAAATGGATGATTGTGGATTATTACTAGTGGCAACGATGACCCTCCCCATGAGGCTCGTTCAAAGCGAAATAATAATTCTGTATTTAATCATGGTTATTACTTAGGTATAAAATTGATATGCATATACTTCCCCGAAGTCCCTATCAATTTTATATTGGTCAAGTGAGAGCCAACTATTAATCTAGATATTAAAGGTTTGTAACTGTTCTTATTTGTAACCTGCTTGAATGTGTTTAAATAATGACCCACCCCACGTGGCTTATTTAAACTGTTTTGAGATGTTGGCTGATGCATGTTCATATTTTTTTGAGATTTTAATATGATGCATGTGATCGAACCTTGTGATATATTTGTGCTTACGCATATAATTATTTATTTCAGTTCATCATGTCGCAACCTTTTAATCCACTGTTCAATATACTTAAAGACAATTTGCTTACTGGTGAAAACTTCGTTGATTGGAGTCGTAAACTTACTATTGTCCTCACTGCACAAAGCCATAACTGGGTTCTCACTACACCTAAACCAGAAAAGCCAAATGATGAGTCAACTAAAGCGGTTAAGAAAGAGTATGCTGACTGGGAGCGTTCCAACGAAATGGCAAAGTGTACCATCTTGGCTTCAATGTCAGATGTGTTACAACACCAACACCAGAACGTTGAGACCACTGCAGACATCATGACTAGTCTTAAAGCGATATTTCAACATCAGAACTGTGTGGCTCGTCAGATCACCATGAGGGACTTGCTCTCTATGAAAATGGTGGAGGGAACGCCCGTAAGGGAGCACGTTCTTCATATGATGGCTCACCTTAACAAACTTGAGGTACTTGGCGCTGAATACGACATCGAGACCCAAATCGATTTCGTGCTCCACTCTCTGCCAAAAAGTTTTGAACAGTTCAGGCTGAACTACCAGATGAACAATCAGAAGTTCTCGATGCCTGATCTGTTGCAAGCTTTAGTCTCGACAGAGGCAATATTGGGGCAAAAGAGCCAAGCCTTGGTGGCAAATGGACCTTCTTCTTCTTCTTCTAGGCCAAAGGGTGGTAAGAACAAGAAAAATGATAAAAGACACAAGCAAGTGAACTCAAGTGTTGCCAAGGGCAAAGAAAAGGTAAATGGAGGTGGAGGAGTGAGCAAGCCAGCTAAGGGGAAGTGCTTCAACTGCGGTGAAAAAGGACATTGGAGGTCAGCCTGTTCCAAACCCAAAGGGAATGGAAAGAAAGGTAATTCTCACGCACTAGTTGTTGAAACTTCCTTAGCGGCGTATGCCTCCCATTTATGGGTGGTGGATACGGGGTCCACTGATCATGTTTGTTTCACTTCACAGGGGTTCAAGCGGACCCGGCAACTTAGTGGGAGTGAGATCCTCATCACACTAGGCGATGCTACGAGAGTGACAGCTGAAGCAGTGGGAGAAGTGCACCTGTCTTTTGAAGACATATTTTTAATTTTAAGAGATGTTATTTACGTTCCTAGTTTTAGAAAGAATTTAATTTCGGTTTCTAAACTTTACCTTGATGGATATTCAGTTACTTTTGATAAGTTGTTACCATTTCTCTTTAAGATAAATTTATCTGTCATGGAACGTTGTCGAATAATCTCTATACAATTAATCGGCACACCACCACTCACTTAAATGCATCCTATAACACATCAACTATTTTCGATAAAAGAAAACGTTCATCAGACGTGAACGAGACACTTATATGGCATTTAAGATTGTGACATATTAATCCAAAGAGGATCCAAAGGTTGATAGAAGACGGTTCACTGGAGTCTCTCCAAGTTGAACCAATCCCAACCTGCGAATCATGTTTGGAGGGTAAAATGACCAAGAGGGCATTCGGAGCCAAGGGGAATAGAGCCAAAGAAGTGTTAGAAATCGTTCACACAGACGTATGTGGTCCAATGTCAATCAAAGCAAGAGGAGGTTATGCGTATTTCGTCACTTTTATTGATGACTACTCAAGGTACGACTATATTTTCCTTATGAAGCATAAATCTGAGACATTTGAGAAATACAAAGAATTTAAGGCTCAAGCAGAGAATCATAGGGAAAAATATATCAAGTCTCTACGATCCGATCGTGGAGGGAAAGTACCTCAACGATGAGTTTTTGAACTACTTGTCGATGAAGGATTGTATCACAAATTAATCGCACCCTAACCCCTCAACAAAACGGGGTTGCAGAGCGAAAAGAAACAAAACTCTTTAGAAATGGTTAGATCAATGATGAGTTATCGCGGATCTACCTAAGTCGTTCTTGGGTCATGCCTTGGAAACAAATGACTTATATTCTCAACTTGGTGCCATCCAAATCGGTTCCCAAAACTCCCAAAGAATTGTGGACCCAAGCAAGCCCGGTTTTGAGACACATGAGAATTTGGGGGTGTCCGCCCACGTGTTGGACAAGGAAGCCGGAAAATTGGATCCTCAATCGTAATTAAGGTTGTTTATAGGATACCCCGAGGAACAAAAAAAGGGTGTATGTTCTATGGTCCCGAAGATCAAAAGGTGGTAATAAGCACCCACTTTAGATTTTTGGAAGAATACTATATGAACGAAAGAAGACCCAGAAGTGAGATTACCTTAAATGAGTTAAGGGGGCTAACCTCAGTGCCAACTGTACAAGATGACATACCAAACGACACACTTACACAACCGAACCTCGTCAGTAGTGGGAGGGTTGTGAGAGACAACCGAGAGATTCATGGGGATAGGAGAGTCCTCAGATTTGATTCCCGGACAAGACGAATCAGACCCATGGACATATGACGAGACAATCCAAGACAAGGATGCGGTTTCTTGGCAAACAACAATGAAAGCCGAAATGGGTTCTATGGATCATAACAGAGTGTGGGAGCTAGTCGAACCACTTAATGTTGGGGAATGTTTCTCACAGATCTATTCGGGGTGAATATTTAAATACAAATTTAATTCATTAATTATTACTAGCATGAATTAATCCTATATTAATTCAAATAATAATTGCAACAACATATTATGCATATAAAAAGCCACGTAAAACCTACGACGCGAATCTACGGGTTTACGTGAACGCATTCTCTCGGGATGGCAAAGACTTGATTCGACGGACTAACCAAAAGGACTTCCCAAGTATTCCCTTAGCCCTTGCTCGACAATCCGGTGGAAGGATACTCGCGAACAATTAACAAAAGGAAAAAATAAACTTTGTTGCACCACGTATGTGGATTTGCTAATATTTCCAGCACATGGAATTGTACTTGGGAATGAACTAATCATCCCCTATTTATAGGAGAGGAGGGGCACGAAATTTTGGTGGTTTTTCAATGTGGGATAAGACTTTTCTTGGTCACCAAGAAATCTTGAATATATCCCATATATTCTCTTTCCCATAATTAAAATATTCCACAAAAATCCACCTCCTCTATTATGGAGAATTTTCGAAAATAACTAAGCAAGAATCCAAGATTTGGATCTTCTTGAATTTATGAGATATTCTTGTATTTCAAGAAATACATATCTTCCATAATATCTTTCAAGAAAATCAAGAAAATCTTTCTTGCCCACTAATTTCCAAAATTTTCGAAAATCTCTTAATGAATAACCAAGTGGGAGATTTCTTGAATTTAATGAGATAATCTTGTATTCCAAGAATACATATCTTCATTCCATAACAAAATTCAAAGAAAATCTTTCTCCTCTTTTTATTCATAATTTTCAAAATAATGGGGAAATATAATCAACAATATTTATTTTATTTTAATCACATTTTTCGGTTATTGGACTATATGTTGGGCTACTCAGGGGGCCTTTAGGAGAATTAAGATTGGACCTTCTAATGGATCTTGAATATCTAATATTGAGCCACAATATAATTCAAGCCCATAAATATTAATTAATCCCACTACATAATTAATATTGCACTATCCATCTTAACCCATATTACAAATCAATATGGCTCCCTTGTCATTATTTCCCGTGTTTAAGATTATCTAGCCCATTAATTAATTCAAGCCACCAAATAGCTTTTCATTAATTAATATCTTTTGTCCTTGGTCGAGAACGGTTCAACATTATTATCCATACCTAAAACAAATTCCACTTGCAAGATTTGGTATGATAAAACTTATGAACCTCCCAAGGGGGCAAATCAAGCAAAGCGTGCTTGCACACACGATTCTTCGTATTAAATCTTAGCAATCACATGTGACCAATAATATTGCCCAAGATAAAGTACGTATTGAATCTCTCTCTGATTCGCTACCCATGATAAGTCAAAGCAATAGTTACCGATCCCACGTGATCCTATTTAAGGGACGAAGGTTAAGAAACAACGATCCACTGAGGTCTAATTCTTCCTTGTTCGGGCTTCAAGAATTTATCCTCCTCAGGTCCTATTCAACAAGATCATGCACTAGTGTAATCTCTTGGTCAAGACAAACCAATCTGAGCCTTACACGCCAACCTTTCGCGATGGTTGTTCATTTCCATCTAGGTCGTGAATGGCGTACTTATAGTTACAAGGATCGTTAATTTAATCTTCTCGTGATCGGGTATCACTAAATTAACTACTGATGTAACACGCATTTAATTATTGAACAGTTATGCAATAAATATATATAACATTCAATCATATTTAAAGCATCGATAAACAATTTATTTCAAAGAAATAAGTCCGAAATTCGGTTTAGATTATACAAAGTAAAAAGCATACTTTTTAAGATAATCCCCAACAATCTCCCACTTATACTCAAAGTCGCTTTTTAAGTATACTACAACACGCCTCGAGTAGTCCGTGACATCTAATGTCACCTACACGAACCTAATAATTTCTCCCACTTATACTCAAAGCAGATTGGCAAATCTTGACACCCATTCCTTCCACATGTCTCTCGAATGTATTCAGAGAGGCGACGCTTTGTGAATGGATCTCGCTAGGTCGCCCTCGACGCGCTATCTTTTGCCACATCTATATCTCCTCTCTTAACGATTTCTCGTATAAGATGTCTTTCCTTTAATGTGTTTGTTTGACTCGTGGACTCTTGGTTCTCTTGAATTTGCAACTGCCCCTAGCAGATATTGCTAGTCAAATTCAGAACACCATCCAAGTCCACTAAGAAGATCTAGAGCCCAATCGGTTCTTTCACTACTTCACAAGCAGCTACTTACCCGAGTCCCATGGTTGAGTCAGTGATGCATTTCTGCTTCACACTCGTCCATTTGATGGCTACACTTCCCAAATGGAAACACACTAACTGAGGCAGATAATATCTGGAATCTAAATCTGATTGGAAATCCGAGTCCATGTAGCCGATGGGGATTGAAGTATCTGACTGATAAATCAACATTCTATCCCGAGTTCTTTTCAGAAACTTCAGAATGTTTTTAACTGTCGTCCAATTCGCTTTCCCTGAGTTACTCTGATATCTTGCTACCATGCCTACAGCAAAGCATATATCCGGGTCTCGTACACAAAGAATGCATACATAAGGTTTCCGGTAAAAAGCACAAGGAATACCTTTCATGTCATCTATCTCCTTTTCGTCTTAGGGAACATTTTCTTGGATAGATGGATTCCAAGTCTGAAAGGTACGAATCCTTTCTTGGAATCTTGCATGCTGAATTATTTCAAAAACAGTGTCTATGTATGAAACTTGCGATAACCCGACCATCCTTTCTTTGTGATCTTGATCCCAAGGATGTGTCCGGTTTTCCCTAAGTCTTTCATATCAAACTGTTTTGAAAAAGCCATGCCCTTACGTCTGACCACACCTTCACATCGTTTCCGATGATCACAATGTCATCTACGTATAGTACTAAGAATACCAATGCAGTTCCGAAATGCTTTTTATACACACAACTTTCAAACTCGTTTTGATCAAAACCCATAAGACTTTATAACATGATCAAAACTTTGGTTCCAAGTTCTAGATGCCTGTAAATGGACCTCTTGAGCTTTTACAAACTGGGTGTTCTTGGCCTTTTTCAATGAAAACTAGGGGTTGTTGCATATGGATCTCTTTATCAAGACTTCTGTTAATGAAAGCTGTCTTGATATCCATTTGCCAGATTCAAAGTCGAAAATGCGCAGCAATCGATAAGAGAATACAGATAGACTTAAACATGGCTACGGGCAAAAAAGTTTCCTCATAATCGATCCCTTTCTTTCTGAGTATAACCTTTCGCCATTAGTCTTGCTTTAAAGGTTTCAACCTTCCCGTCCGGTCCTCTTTTCCTCTTATATACCCACTTTCATCCAATGGGTTTGACCCCATTAAGTGGTTCGACTAGCTCCCACACTCTATTATGAAACATAGAACACATATCGTCTTTCATTCTTTGTTTTGCCAAGAATCAGATCCATATCTTGGAGTGCCTCAATCATATGTCCATGGGTCTGATTCCGGAATCAAGTCCGAGGACTCTCCTATTCCCATGAATCTCTCGGGCGCCTCTAACAACCCTCCCACTATAACGAGGTCTTGTTGTGAAAACGTGTCGTTTGGTATATCATCTAAGACAATTGGCCTTTGAGGTTTGCCCTCTAAGCTCATTTAAGGTAATCTCACTACTGGGTTTTCTTTGGTTCATATAGTTTTCTTCCAAAATCTAAAGTGGGTGCGGATGTCCACCTTTTGATCTTCGGAACTATAGAACATACACCCTTTTGTTCCCTCGGGGTATCCTACAAAACAGCCTTAATTCTGATCGAGGATCCAATTTCTGGGTTTTCTTGTCCAACACGTGGGCGGACACCCCAAAGTTCTCATGTGTCTCATACTAGACTTGCGCCGGGTCCACAATTCTTTGGGGTTCGGGAACCGATTTGGATAGCACCAAGTTCGAATGTAAGTCACTTTTTTTCCAAGGCATGACCCCGAATCGACTCGGGAAGATCCGTATAAATCATCATTGATCTAACCATTTCCAAAAGAATTATGTTGTTTATTTATATGCAAACCCCATTTTATTGAGGGGTTCCGTGCGATGAGTCGGATACAATCCCTTCATCAGATAAGTAGTTCAAAAACTCATTGCTGAGGTATTCGCCTCCATGATCAGATCGTAGAGACTTGATACGTTTTTCCATATGATTCTCTGCTTGAGCCTTAAATTCTTTAGAATTTCTCAAAGATCTCAGATTCATGCTTCATAAGGAAAATGTACCTTGAGTAATCATTAATAAAATTACTCATAACCTCCTCTTGCTTTAGTTAACATTGAACTACGTACATCTATGTGAACGATCTCTAACACTTCTTTATCCCCATTCCCCTTGGCTCCAAATGCCATCTTGGTCATATCACCCTCCAAACATGATTCGCAGGTTGGATTTGATTCAACTTGGAGACGCTCCAGTGAACCATCTTTCACCAACCTTTGGATCCTCTTTGGATTTATATGATCTAATCTTAGATGCCAAAGAAGTATTTCGTTCACGCTTTCTTTTGTCGGAAACAGTTGATGTGTTATAGGATGCATTTCATGAGTGGTGTGCACAGTTAATTTACATAGAGATCATTCAACAACGTTCCATGACAGATAAAAAAATAAAAATTGGTAACAACTTTATTAAAAAGTAACCAAAATATCCATCATAAAAGTTTAGAAACTGAAAATGAATTCTTTCTAAAATCCGGAACGTAAAGAATATCTCAAAATTAAAGCACTGTCTTCAAAAAACAGGTGCACTTCTCCCCATCGCTTCACCGCCACTTTCAGAAGATCGCCCGGTGGTGATGAGGACCTCACTCCCACTAAGTTGCTTGGGTCCGCTTGAACCCCTCAAATGTGAAACAAACATGATTAGTGGATCCCGTATCCACCACCCACAAAATGGGAGGCATACGCCGCTAAACAAGTTTCAACAACTAGTGCGTGAGAATTACCTTTCTTTCCATCCCTCTTAGGTCTGGAACAGGCTGACCTCCAATGTCCTTTCTCACCGCAGTTGAAGCACTTCCCCTTAGCTGGCTTGTTCACTCCACCACCTTTCTTCACCTTATCTTTGCCATTGGCAACACTTGAGTTCACTTGCTTGTGGTCTTTGTTCCTTTTCTTGTTCTTACCACCCCTTGGTCTAGAAGAAGAAGAAGGTCCGCTTGCCACCAAGGCTTGGCTTTTTCGCCCAATATCGCCTCTCTGCCGAGACTAAAGCTTGCAACAGATCGAGCATCGAGAACTTCGATTATTCATCCGGTAGTTCAACTCGAATTGTTCAAAACTTTTCGGCAGAGAATGGAGCACGAAAATCGATTTGGGTCTCGATATCGTATTCGGTACCAAGTACCTCAAGTTTATTAAGGTGAGCCATCATCCGAGAACGTGCTCCCTTACGGGCGTTCCCTCCACCATTTTCATAGAGAGCAAGTCCTCATGGTGATCCGACGAGCCACACGGTTCGATGTTGAAACATCGCTTTAAGACTAGTCATGATTTCCGCAAATGTCTCAACGCTACGGTGTTGGTGTTGCAACACATCCGACATAGAAGCCAAGATGGTACACTTAGCCATTTCGTTAGACCGCTCCCGATCGAGATACTCTTTCTTAACCGCTTTTAGTGGACTCATCCGATGGTTTATCCGGTTTAGGTGTGGTCGAACCCGCTTATGGCTTTTGTCGCGGAGAGGACAATAGTGAGTTTTCGATTCCAATCAACAAAATTTTCTCCAAAGAGCAAATTGTCTTTTCAAAGATATTGAACAAAGGATTAAAAGGTTGTGACATGATGAACCGAAATAAACAATAATATGCATAAGCACAAATATATCACAAGGTTTGATCACATGCATCATATTTAAAATCTCAAAAAATATGAACAATGCATCACCCACATCTCAAAAAGTTTTTAATAAGCCACGTGGGGTGGGTCATTATTTAAACACATTCAAGCAAAGTTACAAACAAGAACGATTATAAACCTTTAATATCCAGATTAATAGTTGGCTCCCACTTGACCAATATAAAATTGACAGGGGACTTGAGGGAAGTATATGCATATCAATTTTATACCTAAGTAATAACCATGATTAAATACTGATTACTATTTCGCTTTGATCGAGCCTCGTGGGGAGGGTCATCGTCGCCACTAGTAATAACCCACAATCATCCGTTTGGAATTCATTCATGTGAAACCTATCTTTTGACCGGCCCCGGTAGAGGAATTTCTCCAAAAGAATTCACAAATAAATAAATCATGGAGGTCAAAATTAATTCAATTTTATTATCCTAATAAAAATTGTCAATTAATTATTTAAACATACTTAGTAATTTTGAAGTTGAGATTTTTCCATTTGGCAACCCTCATGCAAACACATTTAAACAAATTAAATAAAGCATAAGATAAACAAATAAAATCAAGCAAAACATAAAAATAAACATATTGGGCACAAATTATCCAATTGTCATGGTTTGATTTTTTCTTGGCTTGATCTTGAAGAAACACGCCTCAATTTCTCCCACTCGTTCGTCTCGAAAAAATACTTCCTCTCGAACCGCCACGCTTCACCTTGGCAAGGATGCACGCCAAGATCCGGCCGCCACTGGCCTAGGACAGCTTTAGGCGACCTCGGCACCGCTGGCGAAGCCACGCCACTTGACGCCTCTAAGAACGCCTCGGCAGACTTCGGCGGGACTTCGGCGATCCGGCGGCGACTGTGCGTCATTCATCTGGCTTCAAGGCCTCCCCATCCCGCCTCGCCCAGCCATCTCCTCATACGTCTCATCACAAGGCCCGCCTCGCCTCGAGCACGACCGCCTGCAAACGCTCAGCGCGCAGCCGTCTCCCGCTGCATCCGCCTCGCTTTATGCGTGCCAGTAGGCCCGCCCCACTTTCCTGGTTTTCGATTTTTAATCCTTTAATTCTTCATCTCTTCGTTCCGATCCGGTTACAATTTATTTACAAAAAATAAATAAACCTAGATCTAGACTAGTCTATTACATTGATCAAATCAAACAAATCCTAGTCTACTCGTGGATTTTCTCACGAGGCAAAACAAATCCGAACGAATCGAATTAAAAAACCACAGTTTATATGCATGCAAAATAAAACATTAAAATCCATGACAATTGGATACCGCAAAAAAACAGATCTAATGAGTTCTACTATCCAATTTCAAATTTAATGTCCGTGAATTAAATTACAATTTAAAAAATTGAGTCAAAAACAAAGGCTCGATACGATTGTTGGGGAATGTTTCTCACAGATCTATTCGGGGTGAATATTTAAATACAAATTTAATTCATTAATTATTACTAGCATGAATTAATCCTATATTAATTCAAATAATAATTGCAACAACATATCATGCATATAAAAAGCCACGTAAAACCTACGACGCGAATCTACGGGTTTACGTGAACGTACCTCTCGGGATGGCAAAGGACTTGGTCGGACGACTAACCAAAAGGACTTCCCAAGTATTCCTTTAGCCCTTGCTCGACAATCCGGTGGAAGGATACTCGCGAACAATTAACAAAAGGAAAAAATAAACTTTGTTGCACCACCATGATGTGGATTTGCTAATATTTCCAGAGACATGGAATTGTACTTGGGAATGAACTAATCATCCCCTATTTATAGGAGAGGAGGGGCACGAAATTTTGGTGGTTTTTCAATGTGGGATAAGACTTTTCTTGGTCACCAAGAAATCTTGAATATATCCCATATATTCTCTTTCCCATAATTAAAATATTCCACAAAAAATCCACCTCTCTATTATGGAGAATTTTCGAAAATAACTAAGCAAGAATCCAAGATTTGGATCTTCTTGAATTTATGAGATATTCTTGTATTTCAAGAAATACATATCTTCCATAATATCTTTCAAGAAAATCAAGAAAATCTTTCTTGCCCACTAATTTCCAAAATTTTCAAAAATCTCTTAATGAATAACCAAGTGGGAGATTTCTTGAATTTAATGAGATAATCTTGTATTCCAAGAATACATATCTTCATTCCATAACAAAATTCAAAGAAAATATTTCTCCTCTTTTTTATTCATAATTTTCAAAATAATGGGGAAATATAATCAACAATATTTATTTTATTTTAATCACATTTTTTAGGTTATTGGACTATATGTTGGGCTACTCGGGGGCCTTTAGGAGAATTAAGATTGGACCTTCTAATGGATCTTGAATATCTAATATTGAGCCACAATATAATTCAAGCCCATAAATATTAATTAATCCCACTACATAAATTAATATTGCACTATCCATCTTAACCCATATTACAAATAATATGGCTCCCTGGTCATTATTTCCGTGTTTAAGATTATCTAGCCCATTAATTAATTCAAGCCACCAAAATAGCTTTTCATTAATTAATATCTTTTGTCCTTGGGTCGAGGAATGGTTCAACATTATTATCCATACCTAAACAAATTCCACTTGCAAGATTTGGTATGATAAAACTTATGAACCTCCCAAGGGGGGCAAATCAAGCAAGCGTGTTTCTTGCACACGATTCTTCTTATTAAATCTTAGCAATCACATGTGACCAATAATATTGCCCAAGATAAAGTACGTATTGAATCTCTCTCGATTCGCTACCCATGATAAGTCAAAAGCAATAGTTACCGATCCCACGATCCTATTTAAGGGACGAAGGTTAAGAAACAACGATCCACCGAGGTCTAATTCTTCCTTGTTCGATTCAAAGAATTTATCCTCCTGTGAGGTCCTATTCAAATAAGATCACCATGCACTAGTGTAATCTCTTGGTCAAGACAAACCAATCTGAGCCTTACACGTCAACCTTTCGCGATGGTTGTTCATTTCCATCTAGGTCGTGAATGGCGTACTTATAGTTACAAGGGACTGTTAATTTAATCTTCTGTGATCGGGTATCACTAAATTAACTACTGATGTAACACGTCTGATTTAATTATTGAACAGTTATGCAATAAATATATATAACATTCAATCATATTTAAAGCATCAGTGATAAACAATTTATTTCAGTAAATAAGTCTGGAAATTCAGTTTCGATTATACAAAGTAAAAAGCATACTTTTCAGTATAATCCCCAACACTTAATGGGGTCAAACCCATTGGTTGCAAGTGGGTATACAAGAGAAAAAGAGGATCGGACGGGAAGGTGGAAACCTTCAAGGCAAGGCTTGTGGCGAAAGGTTATACTCAGAAAGAAGGGATCGACTATGAGGAAACTTTTTTCACCAGAGCAATGCTCAAGTCCATCCGAATTCTCTTGTCGATTGCTGCGCATCTCGACTTTGAAATCCGGCAAATGGATGTCAAGACGGCTTTCCTTAACAGAAGTCTTGATGAATACATTTATATGCAACAACCCCAAGGCTTCACTGAAAAAGGCCAAGAACACCTAGTTTGTAAGCTCAAGAAGTCCATTTACGGACTCAAACAAGCATCCAGTGCTTGGAACCAATGTTTTGATCAAGTAATAAAGTTTTATGGATTTGATCAAAACGAGTTCGAAAGTTGTGTGTATAAAAAGCGTGTGTTTAATCGCATTAGTATTCTTAGTACTATCGTGAGACGACATTACGCTCATCGAAGCGATGTAAAGGTGTTATCAGATGTAAGGGCATGACTTTCAAAACAGTTTGATATGAAGGACTTAGGGGAAGCCTGACACATCCTTGGGATCCAGATCACTCGAGATCGCAAGAAAAGGATGATAAGCTTATCGCAAGCTTCATATATAGACACTGTCTTGAAGCGATTCAGCATGCAGGATTCCAAGAAAGACTTCGTACCTTTCAGGCATGGAATCCATCTATCCAAGGAAATGTGCCCTAAGACACAGAGAGAGATAGATGACATGAAAGAGATTCCTTATACTTCGGCTGTCGGAAGCCTTATGTATGCAATGCTGTGAACGAGACCAAATATCTGCTATTGCAAATTAAATCGTCCTTTTGGCTTGTGGTTCCACGTTATATATACTCTGCCTAATCCATTAAATTGACCTAAAAAAAAAGAAGGCAATGTCTTGGTTGATTCGTAAAGCTTCTTCCCATGTATCTTGTTCAAGAAGAATTCTTGGTATCAAAAGCCTTGATTTCTCCACCAATATTAAAATCAAATCGGCTCCCTCCTATGCACAAGTACGTCACGTTGCATGCCCTTACAATCTTTTTTTTTTCTTTTTCTATTTAATTTATAACTGTCTATACTAGACTATCAGTTTCTTACATGAATAAATTTTACAGTAATAATCGTTGTCAATTGCAGATGCCTAAACCCCCATCCAATTTTCGTTTCACAATCGAAGATATTCCGGGTAAAGATAGGATCAAATTGACGAGGGATTTCGCCCAGAAAAAAATAATAGTGGATGTGCACAACGTAGAAGGTATTCGCGCACGCGAATACGATGACCCATATTTCTACGTACCTTTAACGGTGAATATCTCCAAAGGAAATGCTAGAGCAATAGTGAAGATCTCTTCCACCGTAGATTATGATGGTTTTGACATAGACGATGTTCGTTTCGAAAACCAAGAGAATGAGTATGAGTATGTACCATTATTTTTTGGCAAATTCTGCAGTGCACCATTTGCACCAATTTTTAATTGGTGCAACTAGATTTCAATTCAATTTTTTTTAACCAGGCCCAACCCGAACCCGGCCCGAGTGGTTTATGGTTCACTCGACCCGAGTGGTTCATGATTCACCCGACTCGATTAAGTCATGATTTAGGGTTAATGATTTAGTGTTTAGGGTGTAGATGGTTCATCTAAATTAAAATTGAATTGCAATTGGTGCACACAAGTGTCACTCTTATTCTTTTTGTTAAATAGCTCTCTTAAAACTTGTTTATATTATAAAAATATATTAAAACTTGTCCATATTATAAAATTATACTTATACCATTATATTCTACTCTTATGAATTAATATCTTTAATTATGCGAATTTCACCAAAGACCTTGTGTTTGTATGTATTTCTTAATATTTCTTTATTTAACTTTTTTTTTTCCCTTTCTTTTAGTAATAGGATGTTGTTTAAACGGGAATTATTTTGGACGGAGTTTCTCCGACTAAGAGGGCTTGAGGATTCAGTTGGCGGATATTTGCTTGAATATATGATCAGGTGAAAGCATTGTGAGCACGTGTTTTTATTGAAGAAACTCAAAGATTTTGTCATGGCATCATGGGCGGATCTAGGGGGTGGGCTGACCGGGCTCAAGCCGACCCCAACTCGTCTCCAAATTCTTTATATTATATGTAATTAATTTGAATTATTAAGTTCTTAGCTCAGTCTATATAAACTCAATTTGCTTCTAATTCAATTAAATTATTTTTCTTAAAATAAAAATACCCAAAATTGTATAAATTTCAGTGTAGCAAATTGCATGACTTTAAAGTACACTATGAAGTGCACGGTGCATCTAGTGGATATAAGATTTAATCTTATCAAAATTATTTTTTCTAGCTCACCCCACCATCATTTCTGGATCCGCCCCTGCATGGCATGATTTTAATTTCTTTCTTGTTTAGAGAATTTGTCATGGCATGATTTTAATTTCTTTCTTGTTGTTACTATCTTATAAATTTATCTAGCTACATTGAGCAGTTTTTTAATTTAAGTTATTTGGCACCAGATATGTGCAAATTGCTCCATCCATCTCATTTTGAGTCATAATATACTATTACTTTTATGCATAAAAATTATTAATATTTAAAAAATAAAATATTGTTTAAAGAATAATGATTGAATTTATGCATAGACGATGTATAAAGGTAGATTTAAAAAATTTAATAAAAAAGATAAAATATTGTTTAAAGAATAATGATTGAATTTATGCATAGACGATGTATAAAGGTAGATTTAAACTCCTGGTCACGTGCCCAAAAGTTCAATTTGACCCCTTGTGGATTAAATAAAGAAGAGACAATTTTATAAACATGCACTGCTTGCGACTGAAAAGAGCAACTTTAACATAATCAGCATATAAAACGGCATCGTGCGACTAGGAAGATTCTAGAATTTTTAACATTTAAAAAGCGAAAAGCGGACGTCAAATCACCTCACTCACATCACACACATCATGAGTTTTCGCTTTTTAAATGTTAAAAATTCTAGAATCTTCCTAGTCGCACGATGCCGTTTTATGTGCTGATTATGTTAAAGTTGCTCTTTTCAGTCGCAAGCAGTGCATGTTTATAAAATTGTCTCTTCTTTATTTAATCCACAAGGGGTCAAATTGAACTTTTGGGCACGTGACCAGGAGTTTTATCCATGAGTTTTGAGTGAGATTTTTTTTGTTTTGAGCCGCATGAGTTTTAAGTGAGATAGAATATGAATTAAATAAAGGGGCGTACCCTTTTTAGGAATTTGTCTACTGCCCAGCACCCCCTCATTGCCTACACGTGTATTTTTCATTTCTTTTAATTTAATTCAATATTTTGACAACCAATAACTAATAAGCTCTAATGCACGGATTCTTCAAAATTGAGCAGCATGAAATATCGAATTCGCCTGGGGTGGGATTCGGGTGGAATTCGTCTGGGATTCGCACCAGATACGCCACGTGGCGTTTCCCAAATTTTTATTATTTTTTTAAATTCGGATACGCGTATCGGATACTTATCGGGGTTTTTTTGTAAAATTTATTAAAATTTGGGGGTTTTTTTGTAAAATTTTAAAACTTATGACTTGTGTAGGTATGTGATATTTGATTTAATTGTTATTTTGTTGCTTATGAGATGAATTTCTTGATATTAGTACATGTGTTTTAAATACTCTTGGTATTATTACAAATATTATATATAATTGTTGTAATTTTTTTTTATATTTATACAGGTGATATATATAATTAAATAAAAATAAATTGACGTATCCTCGACGTATCGTATCCTAAAATTTTGAAAATCTATGAATCCCTTTTAGAATCAGATATCAGATCTCAGATCTCAGACCAAGATCCGTCAGGTGCAACCACTAATAAAATAAGAACTCCCAAATGGCTTGAGAATTAGTAAATTAACAAACTCTTCCTAACCATGGTCTCCTCTAATAAATTAGCAAACTCTTTAGGAATTAGTAAATTTGCAATTACATTTGGATACATATTCACGAAAGGATAAAAATTCGTATGAAATGATCTCATACATGAGACGAAATAAAAATTAATACAAATTAATATCCATCACTTTAAATTGTTAATACATCAATGCCTAAATTATGTTTCGTCTCATCATAAGACTGTTTCACGCAATGTGCCTCAAAAAATAGTAGGTCTTGTGTAAAATCATCTCGTAATAAAATAAAACATAATTTAAGAATGACCCTTTAACACTTTAAAAAATTAGGTCATTATTTTATGAATTTTGTCTTAGCCAAATTTTTACCTTAAAAATTGAAACTTTTATATTTAAAAGAAAAAAGAAATTGTTATTTAAAAGGCTTTCTAAAATACACCAGTAGCCAAAAAATTGAATTTTTATTTATTTTTTTCGAAAATCAAAGGCTCCTCACAAGTCACAAATCATAAATAAATGTATAAATAAAGAGATTTGTATTAACCTTACTTTGGTTGAGCTGCCAATTTGTATTCCCCTTTTTTTTTGACAGAGCCAATTTGTATTCCCTTAATTGCAAAGAAGTAAGAATAAAAATAAAATTAATGTGCAGCCATAAAAAATAAATCAAAAAGGAAGGAAAATAGAAATCACGGGTAAAAATAAGTATACTTTGTAGTGGAGAGTAATACAATTTAAAGTGATAGGAGCTCAAAATTTGATATATTCAATATTGAGCCCGTTTATTTCGTGGTATGTGATATAAACAGATATGAAATCATGTGATACATTTTACTTACTCATGTGATATTTGATTTTTCAAGTGTTTGTTATGATGTATTCAAATCATGATTTATTTTATTTCAACCGTTTATTAAGATTGATAAAAACATGAGAATTCACTTGATAAATATTAATTTGACTATTATACCTCCTTGTTACATATATTTTTTCTCACAATGAATTAAAACAGAGTTATTTAGGTCAATTAACACCAAGGGATAATGTTTTGTATTATAAATATCACCTCCTAGGTGGGATGCATAATCATGTGAAAACGAGAAAAAGAAATGCGGGCCTTCGGGACCAGGTGAAAAGCCATTTTTTTGTAGTGATCGAGGAGAGAAATCAAGGAACTAAAATTAAGTCGAGACAGAACAATGGCGGTTGATTGGTGGAGAACACCGAGCCTGCGAGAAAACTCAAGGTCGTAAATCTATGCGAGCCACCCGACCGCCATATCGAGGTCGGAATCTTTGACTAAATGGGCGAGGGATTTCGCGAGTGTTACTGCACTCGCCAATTGGCGAGGGTTCTTTTCCCTCGGGAAACTGACACATGTCAGTAAGTCGCCAAAGCCCTCGTTAATTTAACGAGGGTTTTGTTTTACCCTCGTTACACGGTTGCCGACGCCCATATTAACAAGGGATAACATCCCTCTTTAAAATCCTCACAAAACGGATATCCCTCTTTAAATCCCTCTTTAACACTCATTTTGTGGTGGTGGCTCCGTCCTTGCATGCAATCGATCTTGCATGCAGTCAATCGTAATCTTATCATCATACCACCAGGTGATGAGGTTAAATCCCAACAATTTTCCATTTTGTTTGAAAATGTTGACGTACATGCAACCATCTTCGTATACTTCCACTTTAATATTATCTCCATCAACCTCTCTTGTGAAAGTGATAGTATCACGATTACAAGAATCATCCTCAAGCTCAATTCTGAAAGGGAATCCTGCTGGAATTCCAGGCATCTGTACCAATTTAATTTAATTAGACGAGTTACAGTTCCATCCTCTTTCAAAGTGTTATAGCACACCATGCCTAAATTATGTTGCGTCTCACACAAATCTTTCTCTTATTTATTTTTATATATTTTGATTAATTTTTTTTCGATACAAAAATAAATAAATAAAAGATTAGTTTTTATTTCGATACAAAAAAAAAATAAAAATTCTCTCGCGTGATCATTACATTTATAAACGGATGCCATTGGTTATCAATACCAGATCTTAGTTGATAAATATCTGCATGATTACGAAAAATGGAACACGAAAATCAAATTGGGCGGCAGCACGTTTCATATGCCAGATGATTTCAATCGGGCAACATGCGACACAACCTTGCAGAATTGGAAAAGAAATCACCCACATGGAAAATTGGAAAGCCCAAACAAGACTTGGTCAATAAGAATAGGCCAAAGCCATTAAATAGTAAAAATTGAATTCCAAAGTCAAATGCCATATTTCTCAAAACTAAGTGCGACTTTTGTCCAGATTAACCAAAGGTCCAAAACAAGAAAAAATAAACTTTTAACTGCATATGATCATTAATCATTCCTCAATAAAACTCTTGAAGCCTTTGAAACTGGAAATACGGCGTAACTTGGTTCTTCTGCTCATGTAGTCCCATAAGAATTTGTAATAAGATTTGTTAAGACTAATCCCCCTCATTTCAAGAAACTTCACAAAATGTGATTCAAAATCACCTCCTTCACCCTCCTCAAATTTCCTACAATAAAAATTATTAAATTCAGCAATCACAAATTTGAATGCTTTAATGTAAATAAATTGCATGTTTCAGTGCAACATGTCTAATAGGGTTTTAGAAGAGCTAGTGTTATACGTACCAAGCCCAATAATAAAAGGGCTTTGTTTTGTTTGATGATTCATAGACATACATGTAGTCGATCGTAATCTTATCATCATGATAAGAGATATTGAGGTTAAATTCCAACAATTTTCCATTTTGTTTGAAAATGTTGACGACATCTGACCATCTTCGTATACTTCAACTTGAATATTCTCTCCATCAACCTCTCTTGTGAAGGTGATAGTATCCCGATTACAAGGATCATCCTCAAACTCAATTCTGAATATCTCCCAGGAGAAGATATAATAGTGGATGTGCACAACGTAAAAGTTGTTCGCGAACACGATTACGATGACCCGTAGTGTTGGGAGATGAATTTAATAAAGATATATGATTTTGATTTGATCCCAAAACCCCTGAGTATGACATGATCAGAATGATCTTGATAGTTGAGTCAGGATTCAGTTTTAGAGTGTTCAGGATGTTATCTGCAAAATGTATAGTCAGCAGATACAGTTCAGGATAGGTTCTGAAGACTCTGAAGAAATAAGTATGTTTCTGAGGAAACCAAGTTTCAAAGATGAAATCAAGGTTCAAGACTCAAGATGAAAATCGAGATATCAAGACTCAAGAGGATAATCGAGAAATCAAGACTCAAAGACGAAGATTCAAGATATCGGTCAAGAGACTCGAAGAAGACTCAAGACTCGAAAGACCTCAAGACTCGTAAGACTCAAGACGCAAGATCAAGATCAAAGATCAAGAATACTGGGCGCAAGAATTATCAAGACTCGAAGAAGGTATCAATGCTCAAGATGAACCTGAATGTTCCGAGGCACTAAATATATCTATCTGAAGGATGCAATACTGAGAAGATCGTGATTCCTTAGAAAGTTAGATATTGCCAAGACATTCAAATGCAGACAAAAGGAACTAAGTCAGAAGTGTTGTTAAGGTTATATCAAACTCAGAGTTTGTAACCAAAAGAGCCGTTGAAGGTGTCTACCTTTAACTGAAGACAAAAGTCAAAAAGAGGAAGACAACATCAGACCATACCGACAATCGACAAAGGATGTCAGTCGCAAAAAAAAGATGTCAGATGTACAAAAAGTTCCAGACTGCAAAAAGTGAAGACCGGCTACATGAAAGGCTATTGCCTAAAACGTGTTAGGGAGTTTCAAACCCTAAATATAGCCGTTTCTCACACACCGTAAGAGGAAACTCACGAAGCTATCTCTCCAACGGATAGTTTTCAAAAGTGACCTTGGTGTATGCCTATAAATACTGGTGACCCTCTACATTATAAGGTTACGGGAAATTTATACGCAACTCAAGAGCTCAAACTTATTCTTGCAAAAGTTAAAAGCACTCGAAAAACTTAGAATTTCCCAAGTGCTTCTATATTGAAGAGAGCTCACTATACTAAGCCTAGCTTGATAAGAATTATCCAAAGCTTAGTCGAGATATCCTAACCCTTTGTATTGTGCTTCATTGTAAAAGATATCTCATCCTAGTTGGAAACCAACCAAGAAACCCCAAAACCTTGAGAAGGTAGTTGGAGTGTGTTTGTTGGTGAGAAGAGTTGTAAAGAGTTAGTAAACTACGCGGAGTAGTCAGAAAACTCTAGAGGAGAAGTTAGTAAGCTACAGGGGTAGTCTGAAAGCTTGTGTGTGATTGAGTAAGTAAACTACGGAGGGTTGAGTAAGTAAACTATGTGGAGTAGTCAGAAAACTCAGGGCCGAGTTGAGTAAGTAAACTACGAGGTAGTCAGAAAGCTTAGAAGTTGATAGTGAATTTCTCTGAAGAGTCAGGGAGAGTGGACGTAGGAGCTTGAGTCTCTGAACCACTATAATTTCTGCGTTCTTTATTGCTTTCCTTATCTGTGCTTAAACTGTTGCATTGACTTGTTTTTTGAAAGCATACTTTTCACTGATATTCAGTTGGAATCAATCCACTGAAATTGCATAAGTGAATCACAGCCTAATCACTATTTCATAAAGGGAAGGTTTTCAGCAAAGCTTAAAACGAGTATAAACTAAAGGGCCAACCATTCCGCACGACTGAGTAGCTAGAACAGATAGTTACCAAACTGAACTCTCTTCTGAGGATTCAGTAAGTTAGTTATCTGACCCAAGCTAACCTCAGTAAGAAAAAGTTTTAAAAACACTGAACACGTGTATTCCCCCCCATACACGTGTAAAACTCATTTGCACCGGGACCAACAAGTGGTATCAGAGCAGTGGTTCAACTTGACCACCTGCTGTGTTGACCAAAGTTTTATTTTTAAAAATACTTGTGGTCTATCTGAACTGATCTTATTTGCTGAATTTTTTTCTTTTCAAAAGATCAGAAAAATGTCTTCTAAAAAACTTCCCATGTTCTCAGTGGAGAACTATGACCTATGGAGACTGAGAATGCAGGCTCATCTGTATTCCAAACATGAGCGTATGTGGAGAGTGGTTTCTCAAGGACCATTCAAATTTACTGTGGTGAATCCCAGAGGAACAGAAGATGAGAGAATTGATCCTAGAGCAGAATTTCCTAAGTCTGATGACCAACTGACTCCTGAGGAGAGAAAGTTAGTCAATCTAGACTACATTGCAAAAGACACAATATAAAGTACAATTGATGATGGTGTGATGGGAATGATCTCTCACTGTAACACTGCTAAAGAGATTTGGGATACACTAGCTGTAATGTGCCAAGGCACATATCATATAAAAGAAAACAAACTTTCGGTTGGCAATTGGAAAGTTTGACGGTTTTTAAAAATGGATGATGGTGAATCAATAGACAAATTAGAAGTCAGATTCACTAGCATCATGAATGATCTAAATGCACTTGGAAAGAAATATCCACAGAGAGAAGTTGCATTGAAAATTCTTAGAGGTCTTTCTAAGAAATGGGATATTCATGCAGTGGTGATTGAAAACACCAAGAACATTAATTCAATGCCTTACCAACAAGTCTTCTCTGAGCTAAAGGCCTATGAATTTGTAATTGATAAGAAATCCAAAAAGGCTGACAGCAAAGATGATTCTTCATCGAGTAAAAATGTGGCTTTAAAAGCCAAAGATAAAACCTGTAAAACTAGAGAGTCTGAGAACCCCCATGCCAAACATCAGGATGAGCTTGAGGAAAAGCTAGCACTGATGGCAAGGAGGTTTGATAGACTTAATAGTAGATTTGGAAAATACAAAAGCTATTACAGGAACCACATGTACCAGAAGAAACCTGAGGACAGATCAACTGAGAAGAAGAAGGACCTGAAAGCTGAAGGATCTTCATCCAAGAGGAAAGACTCCAAGTCCAAAGAAGAAAATGATCAGGATGATGATGCCAACAGATGCTATAACCGCCCGGAAGAAAGGTCACTTCCAAAGATGATTGTCCGGTTTGAGTGCTAAGGAGAGAAGAGAAAGGCAAGCTAAAAAGAGACCGAAGTTCTCAAGCAAAAAGGCCATGGTTGCGAAAAGAAGAACACTCGAGGAAGGATCTAGCTCTTCAAATGAGATATTCTCGGGGCAAAGGAAAGTGATGACATCTGTCGATGGCCATTGAGGAGGTAAACTCTTCTTTTCTCTGTTGTTGTTCCTACACTAGCACAAGAGTTTTCAAATTCCAATCGAAAAACAAATCATTTTGACCTGATGGATTCTTTTGAGAATCGATGAAGGACTATCTTTGTTTTTGCAAGGATCGCTAAATAGAACTCAAGAGCGAGAATAAGGAAATCGAAAATTTGAAAATCTAAAATGGAAAGACTCTAGTAATATTGAAATCACTTCTCAATTAATGGGAGCTACCGATGAATCGGATGTTCGAAAGTACAACTCTCGAGAGAAAGAAAAGTTGATAATGTCCCTAATCGAAAAGCTAGAAAATCCATCAAGAAATTCAAATAATCGAATCGAAGTTGAATGACCTCTCTCGAGAAGCATAAAACTCTACAGAATCAAGAGGATAGTGCATGAAAGAAGTTAACTCTATTGAATAAAGCATCTAATGTAATAGATGAAATTCAGAGTTACCAGAGATCTGTGACTATAAAAACTGGATTGGGATTTATTCGGGGAACCTTACAAGGTCATCCGAATCTTTGCATCAAGTAGCAAGAAGACAATCTTTGTAAAACCAAAGGGCACCTACACTTCAAACTCAAGTAATGCCCAAGGTTTTAGACAAGGAAAAAGGACCTATGGTCTCGATAAAAACCAATGATCGGGTTAGAAAGCCCAAACCTCGGTGAAGGCTAGAAAACCCGAAAGCAGTCGATTGAAAAGTTCGAGTAAGTACTTCAAAGCCTCAAAGCTAAGAATGCAAACTGAAAGGCTCCACATCGAACCATCGGAGGAATCCTCGGATGAGAAACACTCATCGAGACATTCTCAACTCAAGAGACCAAGTCCTCGATATCTTTGAAAGATCCAGATTTCAAGACAGCAACCTTTGAACCCCACTTGCCTAAGGGGGTAAAGGTTACTCAACCCGAAGTCATCAAAGATTTAGACCGGGTCAAGCACAAAAGCCTAAGCATCCAACGTAAGGCCCGAACCAAAGAAGAATTCAAAAGCCCATGTTCATGCTAAAGCTAGCACACATATACTGAAAAGCGCTAAGGCACCCGGAGTAGTGGATGTATATGTTGATGTTTATGGAAGACAAATTAGCCACTCTAAAGTGATTAGAGTTGTCAGGCAGATTTGGATTCCGAAAGGTACAGCTAACCTCGTAGGACCCTACACAAATTGGGTACCTAAGAATTGATCTGTTTTTCAGGAGAAAAACAAGGGCACTAAACTGACTAAAGATCACATGGCACTGATGAGCAGAGATGAAAAAGCTCCTGATATATGGTATCTTGACAGTGGATGTTCAAGACACATGACAGGATACAAGAAGATACTCAGTGACTATGTTGAACAAAGAGGCCCACAGATCACTTTTGGAGATAACTCCAAGGGACAAACTGAAGGATATGGAACTTTGGAAATCGACTCAGTTCATATTCATGGTGTTTCATATGTATCTGGATTGAAGCATAACTTGCTTTCAATTAGCCAGTTCTGTGATAAGGGTTTTAATGTTGAGTTCTCTAAGAACTTATGTTTTGTGAAAGATGATACATCACGAAAAGTATTCTTGACCGGTACAAGAAAAGGGAATGTGTATCTTGCTGATTGGAGTTCAACTCCTAAAGATACATGTTTAGTTGCTAAAAGTTCCACAGATACCAGTTGGTTATGGCATAAAAGAATGAATCACATAAATTTCAAAACCCTGAACAAGCTTGCAAGATTAGCTCTTGTAAGAGGGTTGCCTAATGAAGTGTTCAATGAGAACATATTTGTGATGCGTGCGAAAAGGAAAACAGATAAAAGCATCATTTAAAAGCAAAGTAGAAGTTTCTCTTGACGAATACTTGATTCTTCGCATATGGATCTTTTTGGTCCTATAACACCAAAGGAGCACAAATGGCGGGAAATACACATTGGTAGTAGTTGATGACTACTCAAGATATACTTGGGTCATATTCTTACTCGAAGAAGAAAAAGACTCGAGATAAAAGTCGCCAGATTCATCTTGAAAAGGCTCGATATTGAAAAAATCGAGTGTGGTCAAAATCGATCCGACAAAGGAACTGAATTTATAAATCATATCATATCGATTATTGTGCGAGAGAATGGAATTTCACATGAAACATCACCGCAAAGGACCCTCAACAAAATGGTGTTGTTGAAAGAAGGAACGAGGACTCGAAAGAAGTTCGCAAGGATAATGATTCTTTGGGTGACATTCCTAAAAGGTTTTGGGATGAAGCTGTCAACACTGCATGCTACTCTCAGAATAGATCCATGCTGACTAAAAGTCAAGGCAAAACACCCTATGAGCTTTGGAATGAAAGGAAGCCTCTTGTTTCTTTCTTTCGCGTGTTTGGTTGCAAGTGTTTCATACACAATAATGGTAAAGATCAGTTGAAAACATTTGATAGTAAAGCTGATGAAGGAATATTCTTAGGATATTCTCAAGTCGATAAAAAAAGCTTCGAGTTTACAACTGTAGGACTCTTATTGTGGAGGAAACACCTCATGTTGTTTTTGATGAATCTACTTGTGTTCAGAAGAAACAGGAACATGATGCAGATGAAGTGACTAAGAGGATCACCAGATTAAGTCTGAAACAGAAAGATAAATCATCCACTGAACCAGAAAAGAAGAAGTCAGTCACATCCTATGAATGGAATGACTCAGACTCAGATAAAGAAGTTCAGGATGGAAATCAGGATGGTGAGACTCAGGAAAACCAACACTCCAAAGGTGACCAATCTGAACAAACACCAGTTCAGACTCAGGTATGTGATGCCAATGAAGATGTGGTCACAACTGAGGCAAATTCTGAATCTATAAACCAAAGGGGAACAAATGTCTCTGACAATGTTCTGAATAGAATTTCCCCTGAGGAAGATGATTCCCTTTCTCCTTTTCTCGTTGTTCCCCGAAGTTCTTGATTTAATCGAACCTAACATTTCAAATGTTGAGGATATTACTGAAGGGGGAACATCAAGAAGGAAATGGTTAGATAGTCATCCTACAAGTCAGATTGTGGGTGATCTAACTGAAGGTGTTAAAACAAGAAGGTTCCATGGTGAGAGTGCACTATTCTGCTGCTTCCTTTCTTCGGAGAAAGAACTCTACCGAGATTGGTGAAGCTCTACAAGATTCTCATTGGATTACTGCTATGCAAGATGAGCTGAATCAATTCTCAAGGAATGAAGTATGGGAGCTAGTAAATAGACCAGAAAGACACAATGTCATTGGAACCAAGTGGGTTTTCAAGAATAAAAAAGATGAAAACAACAACATTGTGAGAAACAAGGCAAGGCTAGTTGCACAAGGTTATTCCCAAGAAGAAGGCTTGGATTATGATGAAACCTTTGCACCTGTTTCAAGACTAGAAGCCATCAGATTATTTCTTGCATATGCTGCCCACATGAAGTTCACAGTCTATCAAATGGATGTGAAAAGTGCATTTCTGAACGGTGTGCTTAAAGAAGAGGTTTATGTGGAACAACCTCCTGGTTTCAAAAAGAATGACCAAGTTTACAGGCTCAGAAAAGCTTTGTATGGTCTCAAACAAGCACCCAGAGTATGGTATGATACTCTTTCTCAGTTTCTTACTGACCATGGTTTTGTCAAAAGAACTGTTGATAGAACTCTGTTCAGAATAGAGGATGGGGAAGATATCTTGCTAGTTCAGATATATGTTGATGACATCATTTTTGGATCTCCAAACCATCAGCTGTGTGAAAAGTTTTCAACACTGATGAAAGACAAGTTTGAGATGTCAATGATGGGAGAGATGAATTTCTTTCTAGGTCTTCAAGTGAAACAATCAAAGGAAGGAATATTCATCAACCGTGCAAAGTACACCGAGATCCGATTGCCAAATATGGTGTATGAGACTGCAATGCGCTTAGGATTCCTATGAATACTAACTACAAGATGGATCCCGATTACGAAGGAAATCGGTGAGTCATCTTGATTATAGAGGAATCATTGGATCATTGCTCTATCTCACGTGCAAAGTAGCGGGATATAACATTTGTTGTTGGGATATGTGCAAGATACCAAGCTAATCCTAAGGCTAGTCACATGGAAGCTGCCAAAAAGATACTGAAGTATCTTAAAGGCAAAGTGAATAGAGGATTATGGTATCCAGCTGATGATAACCTTGAATTAATTGGTTACTCATATGCTTTGATTATGGAGGTTCTTGAATTGACAGAAGTCCACTCCGAGAACTTGTCAATTTCTAGGAAATAAGTGATATCTTGGTTTTCAAAGAAAATGCACCTCGATGAGCAAAAAAGTACTCATCGGTTTGAATACATGGTCTGGAAGTCTTCTTTGTGGTTTCGATTCTTTGCTCGCACAACAATTAAGGGATTATAAAGTTGTAGCCAATGAAGTACCAATATTTTGTGACAATAATAGTGTCATTGCTATTTCACAAAATCCGATATTGCACACCAGATGCAAGCATGTGGATATCAGACATCACTTCATCAGAGATCATGTCGAGAAGAAGGACATAAGGATGGAGAAAATTCATACTGATAAGCAAATAGCTGATATCTTGACTAAACCTTTGGCGGAATCAAGATTTCAGAAACTTTCAGTTGAATTAGGGATGTTAGAACCATGTGTATAAAGTAAAATCTGAAAAATTGAAGGTTTTCAGATGCATGAAGTTTTTCTCAAAATTCTTCTGAGAAGCTCAGAATAAAATGGAAATACCGAATCGAGTCTCGAAACTTCAGATTCTTGAAGGTCGATCAAGATTGTAATTATAGTGAACCAATTCAAGATTTCGATATTATCTTGACATTTTATCAAGGTCGATTTTCAAGAAGACTGATAGAGGGAAATTAGTCTGAAGAAGTAATGACTCATGCGACTCATTTATTGCTTAAGTAAAATTCAGTAATCATTCGCAATAAATACAAAACACCGAGGAATGTTTTTTGGGGGCGGGATCGTTTTAAATTCGAAGAAATTCAACATCATTTAATGCTCTGCTACATTAATGACCAATGAGGATGTTTTGGCGGCTTCTTATTGTTAGAGATCGTCGGTTAGATATACCCGATTAATCGGAGATTAATCTCAACCGTTGTTGTTCACCTAACCAACGCGATTCCCCACGATCTCGAAGCTATATAAACCCCAATAAGCCATTCAAGCCAAAATTTTATCAAACCCTTCGTTCCCAAATCCTCTGCAAATAAATTCCCTTTGCTTAGAAATCGCCAAACCCTAAAGCTTCAATTCTTCAATCAATCTCTAAAATGGCCCCAACCTTGTTCGAGAGATTAGCCGAAACCAACAAGCCATGGTACGAGTTCGTTGTCTCACTCAAAAGCACAACCAACTCAAAGCCAGAAGAGGAAGCTCTGCATATGATTCGACTGGCTAAACTCACTCAACTAGTCGCAAGCCGACCAGACCAGGAGTTTGCGACAGAGGTAATCGAATTCATCTATAACTTGAAGTTAGATGAAGAGGACTGTATGCATTCTAAGATAACTGTATCACATTTAGAGCAGTCGTCCAAATACATCGATTTTGAGAGGGATCTGTATGTAGTTCCGAAAAATCTGAATGATGTTTTTGAGCTCTGTGATAAAGGAGAGGATCCTACGATGTATATGTCGGGTAGAGAGCAGGAGTACTTAGATAGGATTGCTGAGAATCCTGTTAAGTTTGAGGCGACATTGCATAAGAAGCACTTAAAGCCACAATATCGTGTGTTGATGGATATTGTGAGCAAGAGCATCATGAGTCTTGCGGGGAGTTTTTAGCAGATCAGTACCCCGAAGCTCAGATTGATGGCGGCAATCGAGGCCTCACCCACCACCGACTTCAACAGGCTGAAATTTTTGATTCAGACGGTGAGTGAGCAGACCAAAGTTTTGAAGAAGGTTGACGGGGCGATCTCAATAAAAGGCAAGATCCACCATGCCACCAAAATTGCTTATATTTTGGAGATGTGCAGAGAGGAGGAGGATATCTTCACAAATTCGACCCCATTCCCTAAGTCCAAAATTCTCTTTAAACCCATTGCTGCAAAGAAGCAGGCCATCAGGGGGAAGAGAGAAAAGAAGGTAGAATCACCAATTGCGGCTGAAAAAGAGACTCAACAAACCAGGGGGAAGGTTTTGTTGGAGGCAAAGATGGAGCAAGGTGCAAAAATAATGAAGCTGAAGAACCTTGCCCCAAAGCGCAGAAGATTGGTGGTTCTCACTGATGTAGATGGCAGTGATTCTGAGGAGATACAACCGGAGGGCCAAACCGCTCAGAGTTCGCCATTGCAAGTTTTGGCTCAGGTTATCTCAAAGGCACAAGAACAGACTGAGGAGCAGGTCTTCTCTGAGGTGCTTGAGACATCTCTAAGTTCAAACAAAATTTCTCAGGAAATTTTCAAAGGAACTCAGGCCTCAGAGATCCCTACTGAAGAAGTGCCGGCTCAGACAGCAGAAGAGACAACTCAGAACCAATCTGAGGAAGTGTCAGCTCAGGACCCAGAACCCACTCAGATGCAAACTGAGGACCTGACTGAACAACCTTCAGAGGCTGCTGAGACTCAGGAGCAGAGTACTCTTGATGAGCTCCTGAGTGATCTACTACTTGATCCCTCAACAGAAGCTTCAACTGAACCAGAGAGCCCGAGATGGAAGAAGGGCGAGGCTGAAGAAGGCGAGTGGAGGAGCAAGGGGGAACGGTTCATTCTTGACCGCTACCCTGAGCTCAGCTCATACCCTGATCTGCAAGATGTTTTCTTCAGATTAAGGACAACTGTGTTCATCCTCAATCAGACTCTTCCCGAGATGCTTGATATTGCCGCTTTCAGAGGGGAAGACTGGTGGAATGAGGAGACAGCCTTTCTGACCGACTTCTCAGGGTTCAGAAGGACAAAGCTCAGGATGAAAAACTCCGATTTTGATGAGCTGGTTCAGAGGAAGTTAGCTGAAAGGAAAGCTACTAAAGTTGGTGCCCCGAGCAGCGGAGACAAATCTCAAGATGGAGATGGGGACCAACAGGGAGATGTTGAGGATCAGACTCAGATTGAAAAAGAGACTTCTGTTGCTGATCAACCTGAAATTGGTCAACCTCAGACTGAAGCTAGCACTCTTCAGACTGAGACTCAGTTAGAGACTGGAGCTCAGGATGAAGCTGTAGCTCAGGATGATCAAACAGCACAGAAGGTGCAGAAGGTTCCTGAGATTGATCTCACTCCCTTGATGGAGAAACTTGAGAAGGTTGAGCCAATGATGATCAAAATTGCTCAGATGGAAGAAACATTGGCCAATCAAGCTCAACAGATGGAAGGTCTTAGTCACTCTTCAGAGCTGGTGCTAATCCAAAACACTCTGACCTCACAGATGACCTCCATGGAAGATAAGCTAAATGAAAAGCTGGAGGGAGTCAAGGCTGAGCTCAGTGCTGAAATGAAACAGAAGCACCAGGAGTCAACTGCATTTCTAGAAGTGAAATTGGTAGAGAGGAATGATATAATGATAAAATCTGCTGTTGAGGAAATGAGCTCAGTGCTCATGACCAAGATGATAAAGATGCTTAAGGAGGCTCTCTCTGGCCAGTTTGCCCACTTATCTGAAGAATTTTCTGTGGCCAAGAACCATCTAAGGAGGCTGGAAGACGAACAAGATCAGATAGCAGGAGAAGTTCGCTGTGTGAGCAAAGAACAATATCACATGGACACAACACTCTCCAGACTTCTTCCAAATTACGGTGCCAAGAAGGGGGAAAAGGAAGCTGAAGACCTCAGAAAGTTCATGGCACGTACTTTGGAGAAGAAGGCTCAGAAAGATGCTGAAATGTATAATCTAGCAAAAGCCTTAAAAGAAGTCGAAGCTACTGAGAAATTGAAGTTCGCTCAGGTAGAAAAGCCTATCTACACTCGAGTTTCTGAGCAAACCATGCTTGATGTTGCAAGAGAGAAACTGAGTGCTAGAGCAAAGGTTGGAACAAGCCAGGCTGCTGCTGAACTACCTATGAAGAGGAAAGCCTTGGGCGTTGTTCAACCTTTAAGTAAACGTGCGAAGGCTTCTAAGCCAATCCAGAGAAAACTGATTCTGGATGATGAAGAAACGGAAGAATTTGAGTCTCAACCTCAGAAGAAAGTCTTCAACATGAGAGATGCTCTGAAGACACTCCAAATAGAACAAGCTAAGAAAGTTGTTGCTTAGGTCTCAGGAGCGTCTGTGATCAGAAAGAAGATAGACGAAGAGCAGAAGCGAAGGAGTGAATTCAGGAAGTTTGCGAGCAAGAGGAAAGGAACCTCAAAAGCACTAAAGTGGCCCCACGTTGATAAATGGATGCCTATCAAACTCAATGATATGTGGGAAGAAGTCAAGAGAACCTCCTGGTTCAATTATGATGTTCTCAGGGAATGGAGAGGGGAAAGCTCAGATCAGAATGAAACATTCATTGAATATCTCCTAACCTTCTATCCAAAGTATCTACAGGGCTGGATTAACCTTGCGGATGAAGGAGAGGTACAGATAGTAGCCCTTGGTCCATATTCCTATCCTCCTCCAAGACTTGGTAATGGCTTGGTGAATGAAAAGACCATTACTCAAGAGATTGCTCAGTATGCTGGTCAGTTGGGTCTAACAGGAAACAGTCCGGATATCATTAAGGAAAGAAATGAGCTGAAGAAGAGATTTTTCGGAATGTTCGACCTGGAGGTGCCCACTGATGAAGTTGAGAATGAAGCAAACTGAAGAAGCAGAAGACTGAAGAGCCAAATCTGAAGACTGAAGACTCAGAAGATTCTGTATTCTTTAAATTCTCATCTTTTTGATTTTGTTGATAAACTCATTGTAATCTGTAATGGGATACCAATCATCAATGGAGATTTATCATTATGCTCAAAAGATAATATCTCATTATCTTATTTACATGTATTTTATTTTGATATGCTGAATGAATGTCTCTAAACTGATTGTATGTTGATAAGGGAGAAATTGTCTGAATATGGGGGAAATTGTTTAAGTATTTAGTAATGAACTACTTAAAGAGATTCATTACTGAATAAATTGCTGAATGATTTAAATTGTTAGGAGTTTCTCTGTTTTAAGAAATTGTTGGGAGACAACCAATCTTGTAATAGGATAAACTGAAACCTGAGTATAGGTTATATGTTTGTAACAAGATAGGTTTTGGCATCATCAAAAAGGAGAAATTGTTGGGAGATGAATTTAATAAAGATATATGATTTTGATTTGATCCCAAAACCCCTGAGTATGACATGATCAGAATGATCTTGATAGTTGAGTCAGGATTCAGTTTTAGAGTGTTCAGGATGTTATCTGCAAAATGTATAGTCAACAGATACAGTTCAGGATAGGTTCTGAAGACTCTAAAGAAATCAGTATGTTTCTGAGGAAACTGAAGTTTCAAAAGATGAAAAAATCAAGGTTCGAGACTCGATATGAAAAATCCGAGATATCAAGACTCGAAGAGATACCGAGAAATCAAGACTCAAGACGAAGATTCAAGATATCACCAAGAGACTCAAAGACTCAAGACTCGTAAGACCAAGACTCGTAAGACTCAAGACGCAAGATCAAGATCAAGATTGAAGATCAAGAATACCAAGGCACAAGAATTATCAAGACTCAAGAAGGTATCAATGCTCAAGATGAACCTCAATGTTCCGAGGCACTAAATATATCTATCCAAGGATGCAATATCGGAAGATCGCGATTCCTTAGAAAGTTAGATATTGCCAAGACATTCAAATGCGCAAAAAGGAACTAAGTCGTAAGTGTTGTTAAGGTTATATCAAACTCGAGTTTGTAACCAAAAGAGCCGCTGAAGGTGTTTACCTTTTAATCAAGACAAAAGTCAAAAAGAGGAAGACAACATCAGCACCATACCGACAATCGATAAAGATGTGTCGCGTAAAAAAGATGTCGATGTACAAAAAGTTCCAGATCGCAAAAAGTGAAGACCGCTACATGAAAGACTATTGCCTAAAACGTGTTAGGGAGTTTCAAACCCTAAATATAGCCGTTTCTCACACAATCGTAAAGAGGAAACTCACGGCTATCTCTCCAACGGATAGTTTTCAAAAGTGACCTTGGTGTATGCCTATAAATACCGGTGACCCTCTACATTATAAGGTTACGGAAATTTATCGCGCAACTCAAGAGCTCAAACTTATTCTTGCAAAAGTTAAAAGCACTCGAAAAAACTTAGAATTTCCCAAGTGCTTCTATATTGAAGAGAGCTCACTATACTAAGCCTAGCTTGATAAGAATTATCCAAAGCTTAGTCGAGATATCCTAACCCTTTGCATTGTGCTTCATTGTAAAGGATATCTCATCCTAGTTGGAAACCAACCAAGAAACCCCAAAACCTTGAGAAGGTAGTTGGAGTGTGTTTGTTGGTGAGAAGAGTTGTAAAGAGTTAGTAAACTACGCGGAGTAGTCGAAAAAACTCTAGAGGAGAAGTTAGTAAGCTCTGAGGGGTAGTCCGAAAGCTTGTGTGTGTGATTGAGTAAGTAAACTACGGAGGTAGTCGAAAAGCTCAAGGTCGGGTTGAGTAAAAGTAAACTATGTGGAGTAGTCGAAAACTCGGTAGAAAGTTGAGTAAGTAAACTCTGAGGTAGTCGAAAAGCTCGAAGTTGATAGTGAATTTCTCTGAAGAGTCAGGGAGAGTGGACGTAGGAGCTTGAGTCTCTGAACCACTATAATTTCTGCGTTCTTTATTGCTTTCCTTATCTGTGCTTAAACTGTTGCATTGACTTGTTTTTTGAAAGCATAATTTTCACTGATATTCAGTTGGAATCAATCCACTGAAATTGCATAAGTGAATCACAGCCTAATCATTATTTCATAAAGGGAAGGTTTTCAGCAAAGCTTAAAACGAGTATAAACTAAATGGCCAACCATTCCGCACGACTGAGTAGCTAGAACAGATAGTTACCACACTGAACTCTCTTCTGAGGATTCAGTAAGTTAGTTATCTGACCCAAGCTGACCTCAGTAAGAAAAAGTTTTAAAAACACTGAACACGTGTATTCCCCCCCCATACACGTGTAAAACTCGTTTGCACCGGGACCAACACGTAGTTCTACGTACCTTTATGTGTGAATATCTCCAAAGGAAATAATGGAGCAATAGTGATGATCTCTTCCTCAGCAGATTATGATATGGTTTTTACATAAGCCATGTTAGTTTTGAAGACCAAGGGAATGAGTATGAGTATGTTAAATAACACCATTATTTTTTTGTTAAATAACTCTCTTAAAATTTGTTCATACTATAAAATCATAATGTCATTATATTCGTACTCTTATGAGTTAATATCTTTAATTACTTAAATATAGTGATAAAATTTCATATTATGAACGAATTTCACCAGAGACCTTGTGTTTGTATGCATTTCTTAATATTTTTTCCCCCTTTCTTTTAGTGATAGGATGTTGTTTAAACAGAAAATATTTTGGATTGAGTTTCTCCGACTAAGAGGGCTTGAGGATTCAGTTGGCGGATATTTGCTTATGACCAGGCGAAAGCATCGTGAGCACATGTTTTTCTTGAAGAAACTCAAAGAATTTGTCGTGGCATGATTTTAATTTATTTCTTGTTTTTACTATCTTATAAATTTATCTAACTACGTTAAGTAGTTTTTTTTTTTTTTAAATTTAAGTTATTTGGCACGTAGTAAATTTCTATGGATGTGTGCAAACTGTTCCATTCATCTCATTTTGGAATCATATTAAATATAATATTAGTATTATGCATAAAAAATAGTATTGTTTTTATGTACAAAAATTATTAATATTTAAAAAATAAAATATTTTTAAATAAGAGTGATAGAATTTATGTATAAACCCGATTTAATCTATGTTTTAAAAGCAAATATGATAAAACTTTTCACAGATCTCAATTCCTCAATTCGACGAGACTTGTTTATAATACGAAATTGATCATCATTACATTTATTAGTTGATATCACTACTCTTATAAACTAAAATTAATAGCTTTTAATACTGTGAACTTAGTTGATAAGTGTAATGATATCACTTGACAACAAGTATAACGATATTAGTTTATAAGTGTGATAATATAAATTTCATATTATGAAAACATGAAGTCTTACTCCATTTAACCTATGTTTTAAAAGCAAAAACTGGCGTTGACTCTATAGATGACATCATAATTATATAATATATAATTAAATATACAAATTCTAGATAACTTTTTTTTAAAAAAAAAATAGCCCTTACAAATTGCAAGATGGACTTTTCAACAAGTATTAAAAAATTACAAAATAGCTTAATTTTATTATTTATCCAAATAATGTCAAACCGGCAAGTTGGCTTATTTTTCCTACTTTTGAGCGCTTTGGATTGTCTGAAAGTCAAACAATTTAGCGCTTTGAATTGATTCGTTGTGCTTACCAAGTAATTAAATAAATCAATCGATAAATTTAAAAAGTTTACTAAAAATAGTTTTAAGGAATATATAATCCTATTTTTTTATAGAAAATAATACTCGTAATAATCGTTGTCAATTGCAGATGCCTGAACCCCCATCAAATTTTTGTTTCACAGTCGAAGATATTTCGGGTAAAGATAGGATCAAATTGACGAGGGATTTCGCCCAGGAAAAGATAATAGTGGATGTGCACATCGTAGAAGGCATTCGTGCACGCGAATACGATGACCCGTATTTCTACGTACCTTTAACGGTGAATATCTCCAAAAGAAATACTGGAGCAATAGTGAAGATCTCTTCCACCACAGATTATGATGGTTTTGACATAACCCGTGTTAGTTTCGAAGACCAAGACCAAGGGAAGGAGTATGAATATGTCAAATAACACCATTATTTTTTTGTTAAATAACTATATTAAAATGTGTTCATATTATAAAATATGTTTCTATTATAAAATTAACTCTCTTAAAATTAATGTCATTTAATTATGATATTAATTTATAAGTGTAGATGAACGAATTTCATCAGAGACCCTGTGTTTATATGTATTTCTTTATTTAACTTTTTTTTTCCTTTCTTAGTGATCGGATGTTGTTTAAACGGACATATTTTGGACGGAGTTTCTTAGAGTGAGAGGACTTGAGGATTCAGTTGGCGAATATTTGCTTGAATATATATGACCAGGCGAAAGCATCGTGAGAACTTATTTTTCTTGAAGAAATTCAAAGAATTTGTAATCGCATGATTTTAATTTCTTTCTTGTCTTTACTATCTTATCTATCAATTTAAGTTATTTGGCATCGTAGTAAATTATGCGCAAATTGCTCCATCCGTCACATTTTGAATCATCTTATGTACAATAACTATTATTTTATACACAAAAAATATTAATATTTAATTAATAAAATATTTTTTAAAATAATAGTGATAAAATTCATGTATAGACTTTATTTAATTTATGTTTTAGAAGCGGAAGCAAATATGATAAAACTTTTCACTGATCTCAATTCCTTAATTCAGCGAGACTTGTTATAAGTACAAAATTGAACAATTACATTTATAAATTGATACCACTACTTTTATAAATTAAAATTAATAACTTTTAAATTTTTAATACTATATGAGCTTAATTGATAAATGTAATGATATCAATTGACAATAACTATAACGATATTAGTTTATAAGTGTGATGATATTATAATTAAATTTCATATTATGAAAATTCAAAGATTTTCTCCATTAACCTATGATTTAAAAACGGAAACCGCAGATCTGTTATCGGTGTGACATCATAATTATATAATATATAATTAAATATATAAATTATAGATATTTTTTTAAAAATAGCTTTTACAAATTGCAAGATGGACTCTTCAACAAGTATTTTTTTTTTTTTTGAAAGGACTCTTTGACAAGTATTAAAAAATTACAATAATTCAATTTTAGAAGAAGCTAAACGAAGAAACATGGTTACGGCGGCGCGTCTAGGGTTTTTGTTTCACAAGATCTCAGTATTAATTATCCAGCCTTCTTATAATGTAATGGAGGATTTTATTTTTATTTTTTGTTAATATAAACATTAATTGGTTTCTTGGGAAACGGGTTTAACAAAATCTTACAAAGATATAGAATGAGGTTGAATCTTCCATGTAAATATTTTTTACATGTGCAAAACTAAAAATGTTGCACTTAATATTAAATATTTTTCACATAAAAATACTAAAAACATATAAATAAAATAAATCTCTTAAAGTGTGTTATTCAAAATAAAATTGGTGTTGAAATTTTTTTATATGTGCAGTATTATTTTGCACATGGATTGTGAATATTTGTGCAAATATTTTTTCACACGTAATAAATAAATTGCACGTAGTATAAATATTTTTGCACATGTACAAAATTAAATATTTTAGACACAATATTAAATATCTTGCACACTAAAAATGATGTCTTCGTCGATAAAAATAATTTCAATAATTAAAATCGTCGAACTTCTCAATAACTAAAATAATTTTTTTAGGAAATAGATGAGATTTTTTTGTTTTAAGGGATGAAAAATCTTAAACAATTTAATGATTTCCCCCCCCCCCCCCAAAAAAATTTGAAATGAATAGGAGATTACAAAGGTTAAAATGGATAAACCATAATAAGAATTGTATCTATTAGTAATAAATAAATTAAACAGTACCTATTAATGATAGGGTCTCAAAAATTATATCTTAAGAGCAATTATCCCGTGAAAGTAATGTTCAATGCCCTTTGTTTCACTTTCAGCGTCCTACTAGTAAAATAACTTCGTTGTTTAATTTTAGTATATGTTGGGTTCTTGCTTTAAGATAAGAATTAAATTTTTTGATTCTGATCATGTAGATTTAAAAAAAAATTTAAATCAGTCTTTTTACCGGAAACCAGAGGTTGTTTAGCCGGTCACGGCCACATGATTTTTTAATTTATATTCCTTTCCTTTTGAGTAATTCGGTGGCTTTTATTTTTATTTTGTTTTGAAATTAAGAAAAGGGCATGGGCAGAAACAAAAACAAAAAAAAAAGGCCTTGTGTCGGGCTTAAAAATGGGTTGGGTTTCTACTCCCGCAAAAATTATTGTGCATAATTTTTTGTCATATAAACATTAGTTAAAATAAAGATGAATTACTTCATCCTCCTGTAATCTTCCCAAATTCAGACCCCCTTCCACTGCTCCTCTATTTTTCCTGAACAGTTCCTCCACAAAATCCCACCCCCATCCCATTGTAATTTCATCCCGAATTTAAGATATCTAGAGATGATTTATTGTAAGGATTTATGAGTCCAAAATACTTTTTATTGAACTTAAGCAATATTTTTCATTTAAACAAGTACTACTTTTCATTGAACTCGAGTAATACCTTTCATTTAAACAAATACTACTTTTCAATGAAACAAGTAAAAGTTGAATCCCAAAGTCAAATGCCATATTTCTCAAAACTAAGTGCGACTTTTGTCCAGATTAACCAAAAGTCCAAAACAAGAAAAAACTTTTAGCTGCATATGATCGATCATTCACTCCTCAATAAAACTCTTGAAGCCTTTGAGACTGGAAATACGGCGTAGCTTGGCTCTTCTGCTCATGTAGTCCCATATGAATTTAAAGACTAATCCCCCTCATTTCAAGAAACTTCACAAAATGTGATTTAAAATCACCTCCTTCACCCTCCTCAAATTCCCTACAATAAAAATTATTAAATTCAGCAATCACAATTTGCATGCTTTAATGTAAATAAATTGCATGTTTCAGTGCAATATGTCTAAAAGGGCTTTAGAAGAGCCAGTGTTATACGTATCAAGCCCAACAATAAAAGGGCTTTGTTTGGTTTGATGATTCATAGACATACATGCAATCAGTGACCGTGGAGCCAGAAAATTTAGTTAGGGAGCCCAACTTAATGAAAAAAATAAAAGAATTTAAAATATAATTTTATGTTATATATAATTTAAAAATTAATTTTATTACACTATAATTCATTTAATTTTATAATTCATATAATTACATCATAATATTCTAAATACTATTGATCTCATTCTCTAAAAAAAAATTATATGTATAAAAATAGAATAATTAAATAAAAAATGTGAGTTTAGTGAAAATTATTCATAAAAAAACATTTAAAATTAAATTAATAATAATTGTGGTTCCAACAATAAGTGTGACAAAAAGCGTCCTCAACCTGATTTATGATTAATGGAAGGACCTTTAATATTTAGCCCCAAATAATTTGTACTAAAGGAAAGGGAAAAAGAATAAAGGAACGAAATGTGATCAACAAAATTGAAACCTGAAAGATTAAAGGAATTAAAGTGTGATCAACAAAAATTGAAATCTGATCTATGATTGGTTGAATGACATTAACAAAGAGACACATATCAATTTTAACAACACTATTATTAAAAATATAATAGAACTTATATATATATAGAGTTTCATAAAAGTACAGGGGGGCCCAGTGTCTCCCTGTATCCAATGTGCACTACAAAAAATGTCTGATTTAAAGAGGGTTTTTAAAGAGGGAAAGAAAACCCTTGATAATTAAAGAGGGTTTTAAAGAGGAATTCGATTCACGAGGGTTGCACGAGGGATTTTAAGCGGGCTATTTTACAGAGGGTTTAAAACCCTCGTCAAATCTTATGCGCGATTTAACGAGGGTAAAAAACCCTCGTCAGAAGCCCACACGAAATTAAAGAGGGTTTATAACCCTCGCCATATTCAAAAGGCCATCTCGTGAAACAGCCTTTTTCTGCGGTGGTTTTTTTTTCTCTTTAAGGCCCTCCCAATCTAAAGAGGGTTTTTCTTTAATGCCCCCTCTCCAACCCCCTATAAATCAAACCCCTCGGCCCATTCTCAGGTTTTGAAAATTTTTGAAAATTTCTAAAATTAGAATGGGGACACCACCGTGTTGGAGTTATCTTGGAAATTATGCTTTTACTTTGTATAAACAAACCTGAATTTCCCTTATTTTGAAATTATTTATCACCGATGCTTTAAATATCATTGAATGTTACATATATTTATTTGCATAACTTTCAATAAATGGAAACATTTCTAATTAACAAACCGACTCGCATTATTTTAAAATTATTTATCTAGGAAGAATTAGACCTCGAACTGGTTAAATTATTTCTTAATCTCCGTCCCTTAAATAGGATCGCGTGTGGTTAGTAATTATTGCTTTGACTTATTACGGGTAGAGAATCAACGAGATTCAATACTTTATATCTTGGGCAATATTATTGGTCACATGCGATTGCTAAGATTTAATACGAATAATCGTGTGCAAATACGCTTGATCGATTTTCCCCCTTGGGAGGTTCATAAGATTTATCATACCAAATCTTGTAAGTGGAACTAGTTTCCGGTATGGATAATAATTTTGAACCGTTCCTTAACCAATGACAAAAGATATTAATTAATGGAAAGCTATTTCAGTGGCTTGAATTAATTAATGGGCTAGATAATCTTAAACACGGGAAATAATAATCGGGAGCCATATTAACAGTAATATGGGTTATGATGGATAGTCTTGATATTAATTATGTAGTGGGATTAATTAATATTTATGGGCTTGAATAATATTGTGGCTCAATATTGATAATTCAAGATCCATTGGAAGGTCCAATCTTAATTCTCCTAAAGGCCCCTCAAGTAGCCCAAACATAAAGTCCAATAACTGAAAAAGGTGTTTAAAAATAAAATAAATTTTTGTTGCTAATTTTCCTAAATTTTTGAAAAAATATGAATAAAAGGGGAGAAAGATTTTTCTTTTGAATTTTGTTATGGAATGAAGATATGTATTCTTGGAATACAAAATTATCTCATTAAATTCAAGAAATCTCCCACTTGGTTATTTATATGATGATTTTTTTAAAAAACATAAAAAAGAAGGAAAAAAAAAGATTTTCTTGATTTTCTTGAAAAGATATTATGGAAGATATGTATTCTTGGAATACAAGAATATCTCATAAATTCAAAAAGATCCAAATCTTGGAATCTTTATCCTTAATTTTCGAAATTCCATGACAAAATAAGAGAGTGTGATTTTTATGGAATATTTAATTATGGAGAAAAGAATATGTTGAATATATATTTAAGATTTCTTGGAGATCAAGAAAGAGATTTTCTCTCCCTTTTTCTAAGCAAAAATCGGCCACTTCATCTTATAAACAGGGGATGATTTTTTCATTCCCAACTACAATTCTATGTCTTTGAAAAAAAAAAAAATAAATCCACAAAAGGTGGTGCAACAAATATTTTATTTTCCTTTTGTTAATTGTTCATGAAGTTTCCTTCCACCGGATTGACGAGCAAGGGCTAGGAATACTTGGGAAGGTTTTTTGGTGTGTTCTTATCAACCGAGACCATTGCCATTCCAAACAAGTTATTTCACGTAAACCCGTAGCAATTCCGCACGCGTAGGATTTATGTAAACTGTTTATATGCATGATTTGTTGTTGAATTATTATTTGAATTAATATAGGATTAATTCATGCTAGTAATAGTTGTTAGAATTAAATTTGTATTTAAATATTCATCCCGAATAGATCCGGACAATTAATTCCCCAACAACTGGTATCAGAGCCTCGGTTTCGGGCTCTGAATTTTAAATTATAATTTAATTCGTTTTCATTAAATTTGAAATTAGATAGTAGAATTGCTAGATCTTTTTTGCAGGTATCCAATTGTCATGGAATTTAATGTGTTTATTTATGCATGCATATAAATTGTGGTTTTTTAATTCGACTCGTTCGAATCCGTTTTGCCTCGTGAGAAAATCCACGAGTAGATTAGGATTTGTTTGATTCGTTCAATGTAATAGACTAGTCTAGATCTAGGTTTATTTATTTTTCGTAAATAAATTGCAACCGGATCGTGAGCCAAGACGAAGACGATGGATTAAAGACGAATGGATCCGGAACGGCGCGAAGCGCGCCAAGGCCGAGGTCGAGCGGCGGATCGCGTTTATCAAGATCGATATGGGCGCTACAGCGTATCCCGGGCGATTGTGCGGGCAGACGCTGGGCGGAGGCACGCCAGCAGCAAGGATGCGGCGGGCGGCACGCGAGGCGGATTGGCATGGTGGGCCATGGAATCGCGACCCCGCCGAGATCCGCCGAGGGCCGCCGAAATGAGACTTGCACCACCGGCGGCGTGGAGCGGCACTTGGCTTCACGGACACCACTCGACACGGCCGGGGGAGTGCTAGGCGGGCACTCCGACCCGCAAGCTGGTCGATAACGTTACTTGACGTGACGAACCTTTCGAGACGAACGATGAAGGCGAAGAAGACGATTTCTCGAAATCAAGACGTGACAAAAATTAACCGTAACAATTGGATATATGCGCCAAATGTGTTTAATTTTGTTTTGATGTTTATGCATTATTTTATGCTTATTTAAATTGTGTTTAAATTTGCGATGCATGAGAAAATATTTTGAAAAATCTCACTTTCGAAAATTACTAAGTATGCTTAAACAATTAATTGACAATTTTATTTCGGATAATAAAATTGAATTAATTTTGATCTCCATGATTTAGTTATTTGTGAATTCTTTTGGAGAAATTCCCCCAACGGGACGGTCAAAAGATAGCTTTCACATGAATAAATTCCAAATGGATGATTGTGGATTATTACTAGTGTAACGATGACCCCCCCCATGAGGCTCGTTCAAAGCGAAATAATAATTCTGTATTTAATCATGGTTATTACTTAGGTATAAAATTGATATGCATATACTTCCCCGAAGTCCCTATCAATTTTATATTGGTCAAGTGAGAGCCAACTATTAATCTAGATATTAAAGGTTTGTAACTGTTCTTATTTGTAACCTGCTTGAATGTGTTTAAATAATGACCCACCCCACGTGGCTTATTTAAACTGTTTTGAGATGTTGGCTGATGCATGTTCATATTTTTTTTGAGATTTTAATATGATGCATGTGATCGAACCTTGTGATATATTTGTGCTTTTACGCATATAATTATTTATTTGAAATTCATCATGTCGCAACCTTTTAATCCATTTGCTCAATATACTTAAAGACAATTTGCTTCTTGGTGAAAACTTCGTTGATTGGAGTCGTAAACTTACTATTGTCCTCATTGCACAAAAGCCATAATCGGGTTCTCACTACACCTAAACGGAAAAAGCCAAATGATGAGTCAACTAAAAGCGGTTAAGTAAGAGATATCTTTTCGAGGGCGTTCAAACGAAATAGCAAAGTGTACCATCTTGGCTTCAATGTCGGATGTGTTACAACACCAACACGAGCGTTGAGACCATGCGACATCATGACTAGTCTTAAAGCGATATTTCAACATCAGAACTGTGTGGCTCGTCAGATCACCATGAGGGACTTGCTCTCTATGAAAATGGTGGAGGGAACGCCCGTAAGGGAGCACGTTCTTCATATGGTGGCTCACCTTAACAAACTTGAGGTACTTGGCGCTGAATACGACATCGAGACCCAAATCGATTTAGATGCTCCACTCTCTGCCAAAGTTTTGAATACAGTTCAGTGAACTACCGGATGAACAATCGGTTCTCGATGCCTGATCTGTTGCAAGCTTTAGTCTCGACAGAGGCAATATTGGGGCAAAAGAGCCAAGCCTTGGTGGCAAATGGACCTTCTTCTTCTTCTTCTAGGCCAAAGGGTGGTAAGAACAAGAAAAATGATAAAAGACACAAGCAAGTGAACTCAAGTGTTGCCAAGGGCAAAGAAAAGGTAAATGGAGGTGGAGGAGTGAGCAAGCCAGCTAAGGGGAAGTGCTTCAACTGCGGTGAAAAAGGACATTGGAGGTCAGCCTGTTCCAAACCCAAAGGGAATGGAAAGAAAGGTAATTCTCACGCACTAGTTGTTGAAACTTCCTTAGCGGCGTATGCCTCCCATTTATGGGTGGTGGATACGGGGTCCACTGATCATGTTTGTTTCACTTCACAGGGGTTCAAGCGGACCCGGCAACTTAGTGGGAGTGAGATCCTCATCACACTTAGGCGATCTTCTGAGGACAAACAACAAAGATGGGAGAAGTGCACCTGTCTTTTGAAGACATATTTTTAATTTTAAGAGATGTTATTTACGTTCCTAGTTTTAGAAAGAATTTAATTTCGGTTTCTAAACTTTACCTTGATGGATATTCAGTTACTTTTGATAAGTTGTTACCATTTCTCTTTAAGATAAATTTATCTGTCATGGAACGTTGTCGAATAATCTCTATACAATTAACTGTGCACACCACTCACGAAATGCATCCTATAACACATCAACTATTTTCGATAAAAGAAAACGTTCATCAGACGTGAACGAGACACTTATATGGCATTTAAGATTGTGACATATTAATCCAAAGAGGATCCAAAGGTTGATAGAAGACGGTTCACTTTGAGTCTCCCAAGTTGAACCAATCCCAACCCGAATCATGTTTGGAGGGTAAAATGACCAAGAGGGCATTGAGCCAAGGAATAGAGCCAAAGAAGTGTTAGAAATCGTTCACCTGGGCGTTATGTGGTCCAATGTCAATCAAAGCAAGAGGAGGTTATGCGTATTTCGTCACTTTTATTGATGACTACTCAAGGTACGGCTATATTTTCCTTATGAAGCATAAATCTGAGACATTTGAGAAATACAAAGAATTTAAGGCTCAAGCAGAGAATCATAGGGAAAAATATATCAAGTCTCTACGATCCGATCGTGGAGGCGAGTACCTCAACGATGAGTTTTTGAACTACTTGTCAGATGAAGGGATTGTATCACAGCTAACTGCACCCGGAACCCCTCAACAAAACGGGGTTGCAGAGCGAAGAAACAAAACTCTTTTAGAAATGGTTAGATCAATGATGAGTTATGCGGATCTACCTAAGTCGTTCTTGGGTCATGCCTTGGAAACAGCGACTTATATTCTGAACTTGGTGCCATCCAAATCGGTTCCCAAAACTCCCAAAGAATTGTGGACCAAGCATGAGCCGGTTTTTGACACATGAGAATTTGGGGGTGTCCGCCTACGTGTTGGACAAGGGAAGCCGGAAAAATTGGATCCTCAATCGTAATTAAGGTTGTTTATAGGATACCCCGAGGAACAAAAAGGGTGTATGTTCTCTATGGTCCCAAGATCAAAAGGTGGTAATAAGCACCCACTTTAGATTTTTTGGAAGAATACTATATGAGCGAAAGAAGACCGAAGTGAGATTACCTTAAATGAGTTAAGGGGCTAACCTCGGTGCTAACCTGTACAAGATGACATACCAAACGACACACTTACACAACCGAACCTCGTCAGTAGTGGGAGGGTTGTGAGGCAACCCGAGAGATTCATGGGGATAGGAGAGTCCTCGATTTGATTCCCGGACAAGGCGAATCGGACCCATGGACATATGACGAGACAATCCAAGACAAGGATGCGGTTTCTTGGCAAACAACAATGAAAGCGAAATGGGTTCTATGGATCATAACAGTGTGGGAGCTAGTCGAACCACTTAATGTTGGGGAATGTTTCTCCGATCTCTTCGGGGTGAATATTTAAATACAAATTTAATTCATTAATTATTACTAGCATGAATTAATCCTATATTAATTCAAATAATAATTGCAACAACACATATCATGCATATAAAAAGCCACGTAAAAAACCTACGCATGCGGAATCTACGGGTTTCGTGAACGCACCTCCTGGATGGCGGTGACTTGATTCGGACGGACTAACCAAAAGGACTTCCCAAGTATTCCCTTAGCCCTTGCTCGACAATCCGGTGGAAGGATACTTTCATGAACAATTAACAAAAGGAAAAAATAAACTTTGTTGCACCACGTATGTGGATTTGCTAATATTTCCAGCACATGGAATTGTACTTGGGAATGAACTAATCATCCCCTATTTATAGGAGAGGAGGGGCACGAAATTTTGGTGGTTTTTCAATGTGGGATAAGACTTTTCTTGGTCACCAAGAAATCTTGAATATATCCCATATATTCTCTTTCCCATAATTAAAATATTCCACAAAAATCCACCTCCTCTATTATGGAGAATTTTCGAAAATAACTAAGCAAGAATCCAAGATTTGGATCTTCTTGAATTTATGAGATATTCTTGTATTTCAAGAAATACATATCTTCCATAATATCTTTCAAGAAAATCAAGAAAATCTTTCTTGCCCACTAATTTCCAAAATTTTCGAAAATCTCTTAATGAATAACCAAGTGGGAGATTTCTTGAATTTAATGAGATAATCTTGTATTCCAAGAATACATATCTTCATTCCATAACAAAATTCAAAGAAAATCTTTCTCCCTCTTTTATTCATAATTTTCGAAAATAATGGGGAAATATAATCAACAATATTTATTTTATTTTAATCACCTTTTCAGTTATTGGACTATATGTTGGGCTACTCAGGGGGCCTTTAGGAGAATTAAGATTGGACCTTCTAATGGATCTTGAATATCTAATATTGAGCCACAATATAATTCAAGCCCATAAATATTAATTAATCCCACTACATAATTAATATTGCACTATCCATCTTAACCCATATTACAGTCAATATGGCTCCCGGTCATTATTTCCCGTGTTTAAGATTATCTAGCCCATTAATTAATTCAAGCCACTGAAATAGCTTTTCATTAATTAATATCTTTTTGTCCTTAATCGAGGAACGGTTCAACATTATTATCCATCACCTAAAACAAATTCCACTTGCAAGATTTGGTATGATAAAACTTATGAACCTCCCAAGGGGGCAAATCAAGCAAGCGTGCTTGCACACGATTCTTCAGATAAATCTTAGCAATCACATGTGACCAATAATATTGCCCAAGATAAAGACGTATTGAATCTCTCGATTAAGCTACCCATGATAAGTCAAAGCAATAGTTACCGATCCCACGATCCTATTTAAGGGACGAAGGTTAAGAAACAACGATCCACCGAGGTCTAATTCTTCCTTGTTCGGTTAAAGAATTTATCCTCCTCAGAGGGTCCTATTCAACAAGATCGATCATGCACTAGTGTAATCTCTTGGTCAAGACAAACCAATCCGAGCACTTACACGTCAACCTTTCGCGATGGTTGTTCATTTCCATCTAGGTCGTGAATGGCGTACTTATAGTTACAAGGGATCGTTAATTTAATCTTACGTGATCGGGTATCACTAAATTAACTACAAATGTAACACGTCTTTAATTATTGAACAGTTTATGCAATAAATATATATAACATTCAATCATATTTAAAGCATCGGTGATAAACAATTTATTTCAAGAAATAAGTCTCGAATTCGGTTTCGATTATACAAAGTAAAAAGCATGCTTTTTCAAAGATAATCCCCAACAATCTCCCACTTATACTCAAAGTCCGCTTTTAAGTATACTACAACACGCCTCGAGTAGTCCGTGACATCTAATGTCACCTACACGAACCTAATAATTTCTCCCACTTATACTCAAAGCAGTTAGCGGTCTTGACACCCATTCCTTCCACATGTCTCTCGAATGTATTCAGAGGCGCGACGCCAGTGAATGGATCTCGCTTAGGCGGTCCTCGAGACGCTATCTTTTGCCACATCTATATCTCTCTCTTAACGATTTCTCGTATAAGATGTCTTTCCTTTAATGTGTTTGTTTGACTCGTGGACTCTTGGTTCTCTTGAATTTGCAACCAGCCCAGCGGATATTGCTAGTCAAATTCGTAACACCATCCAAGTCCACTAAGAAGATCTAGAGCCCAATCGGTTCTTTTTCACTACTTCACAAGCAGCCTACTTACCCGAGTCCCATGGTTGAGTCATTGATGCATTTTCGCTTCACACTCGTCCATTTGATGGCTACACTTCCCAAATGGAAACACACTAACCGAGGCGTATAATATCCGAATCTAAATCGATTGGAAATCCGAGTCCATGTGGCCGATGGGGATTGAAGTATCGATCGATAAATCAACATTCTATCCCGAGTTCTTTTCGTAAACTTCGTAATGTTTTTAATCGTAATTCCAATCAAACTTTCTCGAGTTACTCGATATCTTGCTACCATGCCTACAAAGAAAGCATATATCCGGTCTCGTACACAAAAGAATGCATACATAAGGTTTCCGACAAACGAAAATAAGGAATACCTTTCATGTCATCTATCTCCTTTTCGTCTTAGGGAACATTTTCTTGGATAGATGGATTCCAAGTCCGAAAGGTGCGAATCCTTTCTTGGAATCTTGCATCTTTCAATTATTTCAAAAAGCAGTGTCTGTATATGAAACTTTGCGATAACCCGACCATCCTTTCTTTGTGATCTTGATCCCAAGGATGTGTCCGGGTTTTCCCTAAGTCTTTCATATCAAACCTGCTTTTGAAAAAAGCCATGCCCTTACGTCGACCACCCACCTTCACATCGTTTCCGGCGATCACAATGTCATCTACGATAGTACTAAGAATACCAATGCTGCCCGAAATGCTTTTTATACACACAACTTTCAAACTCGTTTTGATCAAAACCCATAAGACTTTATAACATGATCAAAACTTTGGTTCCAAGTTCTAGATGCCCGTAAAATGGACCTCTTGAGCTTTTTACAAACCGGGTGTTCTTGGCCCTTTTCAATGAAAACTAGGGGTTGTTGCATATGGATCTCTTTATCAAGACTTCAGTTAAGGAAAGTCGTCTTGATATCCATTTGCCGATTCAAAGTCGAAAATCTTGTGAGAATCGATAAAGAGAATACAGATAGACTTAAGCATGGCTACGGCAAAAAAAAAGTTTCCTCATAATCGATCCTTTCTTTACGAGTATAACCTTTTCGCCATTAGTCTTGCTTTAAAGGTTTCAACCTTCCCGTCCGGTCCTCTTTTCCTCTTATATACCCACTTTCATCCAATGGGTTTGACCCCATTAAGTGGTTCGACTAGCTCCCACACTCTATTATGAAACATAGAACACATATCGTCTTTCATTCTTTGTTTTGCCAAGAATCAGATCCATATCTTGGAGTGCCTCGTCATATGTCCATGGGTTGCGATTCCGGGAATCAAGTCCGAGGACTCTCCTATTCCCATGAATCTCTCGGCCGCCTAACAACCCTCCCACTATAACGAGGCTCCTTGTGAAAACGTATCATTTGGTATATCATCTAAATGCATTAGCCTTTGAGGTTTGCCCTCTAAGCTCATTTAAGGTAATCTCACTCTTGGGTTTTCTTTGGTTCATATAGTTTTCTTCCAAAATCTAAAGTGGATGCGGATGTCCACCTTTTGATCTTGAACTATAGAACATACACCCTTTTTTGTTCCTCGGGTATCCTACAAAAAGACCCCTTTAATTACGATCGAGATCCAATTTACGGTTTCCTTGTCCAACACGTGGGGGACACCCCAAAGTTCTCATGTGTCTCATACTAGACTTGCGCTCGGTCCACAATTCTTTGGGGTTACGGGAACCGATTTGGATAGCACCAAGTTCGAATGTAAGTCATTTGTTTTTTCAAGGCATGACCCCTAATTTCGGGAAGATCCGTATAACTCATCATTGATCTAACCATTTCCAAAAGAATTATGTTGTTTTTCGCTTATGCAAACCCCGTTTTATTGAGGGTTCGGTGCGATGAATTCGGATACAATCCCTTTCATCGATAAGTAGTTCAAAAACTCATTCTTTGAGGTATTAAGCCTCCATGATCGGATCGTAGAGACTTGATCGTTTTTTCCATATGATTCTCTGCTGAGCCTTAAATTCTTTAGAATTTCTCAAAGATCTCGATTCATGCTTCATAAGAAAATGTACCTTGAGTAATCATTAATAAAATTACTCATAACCTCCTCTTGCTTTAGTTAACATTGAACTACGACATCTATGTGAACGATCTCTAACACTTCTTTAGCCCCATTCCCTTGGCTCCAAATGCCATCTTGGTCATATCACCCTCCAAACATGATTCGCGGGTTGGATTTGATTCAACTTGGAGACGCTCCAAAGGAAACCATCTTTCACCAACCTTTGGATCCTCTTTGGATTTATATGATCTAATCTTAGATGCCAAAGAAGTATTTCGTTCCACGCTTTTCTTTTTGTCGAAAAATGATTGATGTGTTATAGGATGCATTTCATGAGTGGTGTGCATGAAAGTTAATTTACATAGAGATCATTCAACAACGTTCCATGACAGATAAAAAAAATAAAATTGGTAACAACTTTTTATTAAAAAGTAACCAAAATATCCATCATAAAAGTTTAGAAACCGAAAATGAATTCTTTCTAAAATCCTAACGTAAAGAATATCTCAAAATTAAAAGCACTTGCCTTCAAAAAAAAGTGCACTTCTCCCCATCGCTTCACCGCCACTTTTCAGAAGATCGCTGCGGTGTGATGAGGACCTCACTCCCACTAAGTTGCTTGTCCGCTTGAACCCCCTGAATGTGAAAAACAAACATGATTAGTGGATCCCGTATCCACCACCCACAAAATGGGAGGCATCGCCGCTAAACAAGTTTCAACAACTAGTGCGTGAGAATTGCCTTTCTTTCCATCCCTCTTAGGTCCAGAACAGTGACCTCCAATGTCCTTTCTCACCGCATATTGAAGCACTTCCCTTGGTGGCTTGTTCACTCCACCACCTTTCTTCACCTTATCTTTGCCATTGGCAACACTTGAGTTCACTTGCTTGTGGTCTTTGTTCCTTTTCTTGTTCTTACCACCCTTGGTCTAGAAGAAGAAGAAGGTCCGCTTGCCACCAAGGCTTGGCTTTTTCGCTTGAATATCGCCTCTGCCCGAGACTAAAGCTTGCAACAGATCAGGCATCGAGAACTTCTGATTATTCATCTGGTAGTTCAACCTGAACTGTTCAAAACTTTTCGGCAGAGAATGGAACACGAAATTGATTTGGGTCTCGATATCGTATTCAGCGCCAAGTACCTCAAGTTTATTAAGGTGAGCCATCATCTGGAGAACGTGCTCCCTTACGGGCGTTCCCTCCACCATTTTCATAGAGAGCAAGTCCCTCATGGTGATCTCGACGAGCCACACGGTTACGATGTTGAAACATCGCTTAAGACTAGTCATGATTTCCGCAATGTCTCAACGTTAAAATGTTGGTGTTGCAAACACATCGACATAAAGCGAAGATGGTACACTTAGCCATTTCGTTAGACCGCTCCCAATCAAGATACTCTTTCTTAACCGCTTTTTAGTGGACTCATCCGATGGTTTATCCGGTTTAGGTGTGGGTGAAACCCGTTATGGCTTTGTGCGGGAGGACAATAGTGAGTTTTCGATTCCAATCAACAAAATTTTCTCCAAAGAGCAAATTGTCTTTTCAAAGATATTGAGCGATTGGATTAAAAGGTTGTGACATGATGAACTGAAATAAACAATAATATGCATAAGCACAAATATATCACAAGGTTTGATCACATGCATCATATTTAAAATCTCAAAAAATATGAACAATGCATCAGCCAACATCTCAAAACAGTTTAAATAAGCCACGTGGGGTGGGTCATTATTTAAACACATTCAAGCGTGTTACAAACAAGAACAAAGCATAAACCTTTAATATCCAGACATAGTTGGCTCCCCACTTGACCAATATAAAATTGACAGACTTCGGGAAGTATATGCATATCAATTTTATACCTAAGTAATAACCATGATTAAATACAGATTACTTATTTCGCTTTGATCGAAGCCTCATGGGGTGGTCATCGCCGCCACTAGTAATAACCCACAATCATCCTTTTTGGAATTCATTCATGTGAAACCTATCTTTTGACTTGCCCTCCGGGGGGAATTTCTCCAAAAGAATTCACAAATAAATAAATCATGGAGGTCAAAATTAATTCAATTTTATTATCCTAATAAAATTGTCAATTAATTATTTAAACATACTTAGTAATTTTGAAGTTGAGATTTTTCCATTTGGCAACCCTCATGCAAACACATTTAAACAAATTAAATAAAAGCATAAAGATAGCACAAATAAAATCAAGCAAAACATAAAAAATAAACATATTGGGGCACAAATTATCCAATTGTCATGGTTTGATTTTTTCGGGCTTGATCTTGAAGAAAAACACGCCTCAATTTTCTCCCACTCGCTCGCCTCAAAAAATACTTGCCTCCCTAACTGGCCACGCCAAGTACCGCAATGTGATGCACCAAGATCCTGCCGCCACTTGGTTTAGGACAATTTAGCAATGCAAGATCACTGGGTAGTTATCGCCACAAATAAGTTTCTGACGCTTTCTAAGAAGTCGTTTGGCAGTATTCATAGCTTCTAAGAAGACAAGGTTCACATATAATAGCTACTGGCTGTCACGCGACATTTCCACGGCCACAGCCTCCATACAAGGCCTGCAGGCTACCACAAGGCCCATTACTGAGTATTTGACTACCACAAGGCCGGCCAGATTCAAGGCTGCCTGGCTCGCTCATTGCCACGACAGGTATACACAGGCCACATTACCACGTCAAGTTCTGATTTTGGCCCTTAATTTTATCTTTTCGTTCCGATCCTAAGAATTTATTTACAAAATAAGAATCTAGATTCAGATTTCACAATTTATTACATTGATCAAATCAAACAACTTAGTCTATCGTGGATTTTCTCACGAGGCAAAACAACC